>VUYV01000096.1:2082117-2273474 GCA_008711295.1 Anarhynchus alexandrinus | reverse complement strand
TTACTCTTTGGAAATGCTCAAAACCTTGAAACATTAGCTGAGAATCTCTTCACGGATAGCCAGTATCAATTACTTTTCATAACAGGCGATGTGACTTCAAGATGCTCTCATTTCTCTCTTTAAGGATTTTTCATTATTTTGTACTAAAATATCAGAAGACTAAATGTAGCATAACCTTAAATTGGGATACTGTTATGAAAATTACTTCTTTATGACAAAAAAAAACCAAAACCAAAACCAATTGTATATACACTCAATAGTAAGAATGGTTTGGGTTGGAAGGGACTTTTTTAAGATCATCTAATCCAAGCCCCCGGCCGTGGGCAGAAACACCTTCCACTAGACCAGGCTGCTCTAAGCCCCATCCAACCTGACCTTGAACACTTCTGTCGTGGTTTGGGCCAGACTGGCCACTGACACTTCCAAGGATGGGGCATCCACAGCTTCTCTGGGCAACCTGTTCCACAGTCTCACCACCCAGGCTGCAATAAGGTCTCCCCAANTTTTTTTTTTTTGTTGTTGTTGTTAATTTTCTTAAATGTTACTGACAGTTAGAAATAATACTGTCAACATCTTGTCTCTTTTATTCCTCAGAGATTAAATGTAGAAGTCAACTGTTAATGGGTTAAATCAGTACGTATGTTAGTTTATCATTCTTCCCTGATGGCAGGAATATCTCCAGATATTGTGATAAAGGTAGAAATATTGACTGCAAGCCTGTAGTGACTGGACGAGTCCTTCAATAACTATTTAACTGATGTAAAAAAGGTAATTCTCTGGGGATAGATGATTCCCAGATAGTTAAATGCATTGGTAGCACTTCAACAGAGAGAAATGGAGAGGTAGGCAGCACAGCTGGAAATGAGGGAAAGCAGGCCATTCAGCGTACCTGATACTGAAATAGATGGTGCAAGGGCTCGTACCCTGTGTAGGCACTCAGAACACCTGTGGGTACAAATCTTCTGGAAGGAGGTTAAATAATAAACCCACTCTTCATAAAGAACTGGAAATTCTTATGTTTCCTGTGCTTAGTGGTAGCCAAATTCAGTTTCTCGTTAGAAGAAAAGGTTTATAGAGTAACTCTCACCTCAAGGTTGAGACTCACATGCTGTTCAACACAAGTCTCATACTGTAGGTGTTCCTTTCATTTGTTTTTAGTAGCAAATCTGAGCAAAAGGTAAAGATAACACATCACTTCTGGCAAAGAAAGGTGGCTGCAGGTTTCAGAAGTAACCTGCTATTTGTGATTAACTACGTGAAATAGAATTAGTTCTGTTTGCCTGACAACGTGAGAAGGTCCATGTCTTATATATTTCTGAATTCCACACTTTCAACTTGAATTTGTAAAGTATGATACTGCTTTACAAAAAATGAAGTTGATTTTTTTTCAAGGCACAGCTATAGATATATAAGTATATGAATTATCTAATCCAATAAACTCTTTCAGTTCAGCCTAACCCAAACTTAATGATAACATTAAGTTTGAAAACAAGAAGGTGGAGAAATGATTACTCTTTTGAAGAATTAAACACTATTTGTGTTAGCTTCTTTCAACCGCATGCATAAATATTTAAAAGGCTCAACCCTTACATTTAGTATTTTAAATCTTTCTCTCTTCTTATTAGCTTTAGCAGAAAGCAAACCAGATTCACAACAGAATTTAACAAGAAATGTTTCTGTAACAGTTTCCTAAAACTAAGATGCTATCAAAAAAGTTGGTTCTAGAGCTGCCATTTCTGAAGAAAAGCTTCATTTATGTGAAGTGTGGGACCCATCTGAAGTGATTCTGATATGATCTGAAGTGCTGCAGATGCTGTATGTGCTTCAGTAAATAACATGCAAACAACACTGATTAAGATCATTTCAGTCATTTCAATTCTTTTTCAATGTTGATTTTCAATATGTTATAATCCCTTTTGTAATTTATAGAACCTTGCCATGATGATGAGACAGTTTCAATCATCCCCTTTTTCGAGGTCACAGAAAATTTGCAAGAAAATATTAATTGTTTTAGTTGCTGTTAACAGAAAAATCTACTTTGAAAGGGTCACTTTGAGATATAAATCTATGAGGTGTATGAGATCACTGATTTATTTTATTTCATTTAATGGAATCACATCTGTGGAAACAGCAAATTAAGTCATGATGAGGCCAAGCACCCTGAGGAGTCAGAGAGAAGGATGGTTATTAAGCAAGGAGTAGTTAGGAAGCAATCATGCTGCTCTCTCTTTCCATCCATATGAGGCATTTCAGACTGGCTCTGGAGCAATCGCCTCATCCCAGTGGCTGAAGTAACCATCAGCACACTGAAGCAACTTCTGTTTAAACACTAAGATCAGGTTCACAGGTGAATCCTTTCAGTGCAGATTGGCACATTGATATGCAGTCTTAAATTTACCTCTTTTCTTCTTGTACTGTTCTTGAACGTCCACAGACAAAATAGCTTTTCACTTCTAAACCAAACAAAACCTTTCAAGAATGACAAAACTATTGAGTGTTCTATGTGTAGGTCCAATCCTGATACCATTGATATCAGCAGGACTTTGGCAATTTAATTTCAGTGGGAAGATTAGATTGATTAAGCAATGTACATTAATAAAAATAGACTGTTATTAGTGTGGTTTAAAATTAGGCAAGCAATCTGTTTCAGTGATAAATCCTGAGGAAACCTAAGTACTTGGGTGAGCGCTCCACAATTTCAACTCCTGTATTTGTTAAAGTACAAAGACATGTTTTTTTTCTTTGTTCAGTCAGAACAGAAGATTACAGAAATAATTCTGCTGTTTCAAAAGAAATAACTAGATAAAGAGATACCCTACTCCCACATTAAATTCAATAGGAATTTGTTCTGAGAGTGGGTGTACATGTGGAGAAAGTAAAAGAGAAAGTGAAAATGCAGTATTTTATTAGGAGGAAAGATCTAGAAAGAAAACAGCATCCTTTCATTTAGACATTAATATATTTATTTCTGATGGATGAAAGAATTTTTGAATGAGAAGACCATCCTTTTTATAGAAAGGCATTCTTTGGATTATTTTAATTGCAGGCAGGGTCTTTATCCCAACATGTGATCCTACCCACTTCAGGCAGCCAAGCTTACAATTTTACTTCCAACTAGGATCCAAGGAAAAAGATCATAAACTAATTCCTAGATATGTTGATGCTCCCTGGCATATGCTGGCTGCCTAATCTTCTTCCAACAGAGACAACCAGTTCATAACTCTGGTTTACCAGAGTTACCATACTTAAGTAAAGAAAGAACTGCGTTGCCAAAGCTTCACAGTAGTCAGACTATACCAGGAAATCTGTCTGAGAGATTCTTAGAAAAATACCCAGTTAGTTCAGAGAAGACAGGAAAATGTTGCTTTTACTGGAGTAAGTTAAATCTCAAAAATAAGTAGCAAAGTATATTATTTTTTTTTTCATGTGTTTCGGTTATATTTACTGGAAAGAGGTGCTAGCCTTGGTATTTTGTAACATTTGTTTATTTGGTAATTTCAGCCTCATGAAAGTTTGTATTAAAACGTGTATTTTGTTGCATCACAGTCTTTTAATTTAAAATAGAGCAGAAATCTCCATAGTGGACCCAGCCACCCAATTCCTAAAGCACATTAACACTGGTCTCTTTATTCTATGACTCTTGCATCTTTTAGACATCTCATACTTACCTGCTGATAAATAGGAGTTCAAAGCCAAGAGACGCTACTTGTCTGAGCTAGATCCTCAGTAGTTTCAGAGAAACTTGGCTAAGGCCACTAAATTTGTATCAAATATACTAGCTGATGATCTGGTCTATAGCTAGTGAGCATTAGGCTTATACGTAATTAACACCATTCAAAAGAGTCCCTACAGAGTTGATTTTTCTATGTGATATTAAAGTAGGATGAAAAGGCTGAAATTAATGGGGTGAGCACTGCTGTAAAACTGATGGCAGAAGACTACAGGAACATGAACTGTTATTTCCCTTCATTTGACCCATCTTTTTCCATTTCATCAGGCACTACAGGAAAGAGGCACAGGACCTGGTAACACCAATGTGCCATGCTGACAGTCTGGAGAGCTGTCTAAGCTGGCTAAGGTTTAATGTCATCTGCTGCACTTAATGATGCACTTCAGCAGAATTGCCATATCATTCTCTACTTGAGTGTGAAGAAATTTGCAACAAAATTTCTAAGGCTGGAATTATTATGACTGGAAATGTGTGTGTAAGCACTAAAACTGAAATACCAAACAAGGGTTTTAAAAAGGTTCCAGGGTTAAAAACGCTATGCTGACAGCACAGGACATTGTTTCCAGAACACCATTCCCAGCAGCAAAATCAAGAAATGCATTATGTCAAGACTAAAAGTCTTGCACTTGGAAACATCAAAGTGCAGATGGCTGTGAGTGAAGACCCTGTGTCCTAATACCATGAAGATGGCAGCAAGATTGCAGTTTATCACATATACTAGTTCTTTTCCTGTTAGCTGCTCAGGAAAACAAATGGCAAACAAATTTATATGGCATATATGCCAAAAAAGGGAAAAAAAAAACCCCAACAACCAAACAGCAGGCAAGCAATGCGGCCTAAGATCTGTGGAGACTGAAGTAAGCAAGATTCCTAGCCAAATTATGACCCTAACAGCTTATAACTACTAAAGATTATAGAAAATCTGCCCAAAGACTGGTTCATCATTGCCAGTCAAGAGGATACAGAGCTGTCATGAAGACTTGACTGCCAAGTCTCTTCCATGTAGCGCAGAAGTGATCCTGGCCAGGCCAGCTGGATACACATGACTTGTTGCTTGGGAGAATGTGAATTCATAAAATTACCATGCATAAGAGTTTTTTAAATAAGTATCACCTTCCCCTTCCATAAGAGCTCACATTTAGCTTTATAGTACTAATTTCCGTACAACGCTATGCCTTTATTACTGATGATGTGTGTATCAATAGTATGTAACACATTGCTGAATTCAAATATGCAGGTATTGCTGTGTATCAGGCAAAATTAGAGACAATCAGAAATCTACTCTGTGTTGGTTCAAACCTCTGAAAGATCACATTCAAGACTCTACAGCAAAGTTGCATGTTTGCACTGTAGAAACCATGCAAGACGTAAGTTAGCACTCTAAAATCAACAGAAGCTCTCTCAAAAGCAGAGCCTGCTAGCATTATTTATACTCACAGCCTCCTTAGAGACAAGATGACCTGAGAGATGGGTAAGTTTCACCTGAGGAAAAAAAAGCATTCAGAAAAAACACATCTTAAACACACCTTTTTGTACCTCATTGATGGTACTAAAACCATGTGTGTCTCAACATATAAAAAAGCATATGGCTCAATAGAGGGAGTTTTATTCTATCGGCTACACACTTAGTCATTTAAAATTACATCATTCCTATATTAGCATTGTTTCTGTCTTTACATGGTTAACAGCCGGCTGAATATGAGCCAGCAGTGTGCCAGGTGGCCAGGAAGGCCAATAGCATCCTGGCTTGTATCAGGAATAGCGTGGCCAGCAGGACTAGGGAAGTGATTGTCCCCCTGTGGGACACTAGTAGTGTTCCCTACATGTTTGTTTAACTGTTCGAGTATTGAGGGGAAAATGCTAAGACAGTCAGGAATTAAAAACTTGTATTAATTGGCAATAGATCAAATTAAATCAGCCTCCCTGAGTCAAGACTGTCTTGACTGCAACACTAGGACAAGTGAAGATTAAGGACAAACTGTCTTCCCTCTTCTTCCCTGCTTTCCTAGAGGTGTCTAAAACACTTGTCAATTTTTCTGTCTCCCTGCAGGTAAAACGATAAATTCACAACAGTCTTCCAGGCAGGTAGCCAATAGTCATGACTATGATTTTCCCAATAAAAAATGAGACCTTTTCTGCAAATCTGAAAATTTGGTTTTGAAGTAAAATATGCTTTTCTATGAGGAAATGTTTATTTTATGAAATAATAGGCTAGCTCTTTCATGTTCAAGGGAAGGACTTAATTCTCACAATTTTAATATGTATTTTGAAACGGACTTTTCTCACTTTTTATCCCTGATATTTTGGCAGCTTTTTTTTTTTTTCTGAAAGCAAATCTAGTTTGTGATGAAGACTTCCTAATATTTAGCAAAACTGTGTTTTCCCTGTTGTGCTCAGGTGAATCAAGAGAAGAATTACCAAAGTGTGAGTATGAAATACTCTCCCAGGCCTACTTTAGGAATAGTATGCACTCACCTGGTAATGATAACTCTTGAGGACAAGGCCTTTCCTGTGAATGTAGTCAGAAAAATCAACTTTATATACTTGCATTTATGTCCTGCAGAAGTCTGTTTCTTATGTATCTTCTGAATACTATGTCTAGTTTAGTGACAGAAACACATTTGTCTTCTTGTCAGTACTGCCGAGCCAATATAGTTGCAGATGGGCAAGCTGTGTTCTATTTTATCTCGTCCATCATCAGCAGAATTTCCAGATTAATTCTCACTCAAGAGTCTTCTTCCTAGAGTTGGTATTTTAAACAGAAACAAAAAAAGCTTGATTTTGAAATCTTGGCTCTTGATCTGGAAAGTTTGTAAGCCTGACAAATCACTCCTGGGCTAGGAAAATGACTGAATGAACTGTGTATATAGCTAAAGAATCAAAAAAGGGCTGTGTAGGGAAGAACAGAGGCTGTATCTCATTCAGTTCTGTGTACGGTGAGAGTACATAAAGCTACACACTTAAGATGATTTTTTCAGTGTCTTGGCTCAGCTGAGGAGAATAGGTGACACAAGCAGTTATATGTTGTGAACTTGCTTTCCACTAGAATAAATGAACATTTTCCAAATGCTGTTTAGGGCATACTCAAATAATTAACTTATATGTCTTTGGTACTCAGCTGCCTTGGCCAAATCTCTCTGCCTGAATTTGGTTAAGTCCTACTAAGTCCAGCTTCCCTGTCGGCACCAGAAAAACACACATTAGTAATGCATGTGTTCTACTGTATCTACAGCAATGTGAACTCTCAGTGGAGTAAGATAGTCTGCTTCTATACAGGACAAAGGTCTATTTTTTTCTTAGACTTTATTACAATGACATGGCATGGCATTAAATCAAACCAGGAAGAAGAATAGCGCTTGATGTCCTACAAAAAAAATGAATCTCAAGATATGTTTTTATGGCTAGCTGGTAACTTCTGTATTAAATAAGCTGCAGTCATTAGGCAGGATAAAAATGATATACTCACTAAAAATGGAAATGATGCCTTGGGATCTAGTGTTCCTAACAGAATTGAAGGGTGGTATTTTCAAAACACTTAATCCTCAGGTTTACTCAGGACCTACGTTAATCTACAAGTGGCCTGCTGATTGCTCATGATAAAATGTGCTTTCCATTTGCTATTGCCAACCTGGCCTATTGTCAAGTACAAAGTATTCCTTGACTCATTGATATTGTAATCTTAAAAAACCGACAGATGTAGTGATGTGGGTTGAGCTATCTTGACTTTAAACAGTCAAAAGTGGGTGATACGGGTGTGCCAACTGAATGAGCCTTGAAATGTCTGCACTCCTGAAGAGACAATAACCCTTTCTGATTCATATCCATGCCACTTAACACGCTACTGAAAACTTAACGGTTGTTTTTTTCAAAAGTTACTTGACAAAATGGATTAATTTCTGCAAAGATATACACAGGAAGGAATGCTTTGACTAAATGAAGATTATAACTCAAAGCTTGATTATAAGTGAATGAAGTCAAAAAGATGCAGAAAAAAGTGATGATTAAGGGTTACTAGATTATAGTTTAGAAAGGCTGTAGGGTGTGTGTGCTAAGCAAGGTGATAACTCACAGAGCAGAAGGATTTGTGTGGCTTCCTAATCTAATTTCTTAATACAGTTAAGTGGAGGTTAACATCATTCAGTCTGTTGCTTACCACGTTCTATATGGACTCTCTTACCATGCTGTATTGTGGGATAAGGAGATGTACTCAAGATGGAGCTGGTTTGTGTAACTATGAGGGAGATGTCAGCAGAGAACTTGGCTTTATAATATTGTACCTTTTAGCTCTCCAGCCAGACATTTCTTAGGGATTAACTTCCCATGCGTGGTCTGCAAAGCACCCTCTTTTTAGCAGGCTTTTGGGTGGAAACTTTTTCTGTTTTGCAAGAAGAGTGAAACTGGGGTGGTTAATTGTACTGGTTCAGCTATCTTGATTAACATGATGTGGTGTAAGGGGGAGAATGGAGGACAAGAAAAGATGATTAATTCTGTTTTGCAATAAACTCTTTATTAATATTGATATAAAAGTTAGAGACTGCTTAAAAAATTACCTGAAAGATATGAGAGAATGAATTAAAGCCTGAAGAAAAAAATCTTGATGAAATGAAGAGAATGCAACATGCTTAAGACTTGCTAAGTGCTCATCTGAGTCAGTCACTGTGTCTCGACAGAGCTGAGGGTTGGTGAATGAACACAGTCAGTATAGAAGTCAATATTTTTCAGCACAACAAATCAAGTGAATCTTAAAGGAAGTAAGCTTAAATAATTTAGTCTTAGAAGACAATATGCACATTTCACAAAGTGTATATATAAGGAACTTTTTTTTTGTCTTCGGGATCTGGATAGTGTTTGTGTAGTTCCTGAGAAAGTATTGCATTGCATCTGCAGTCACAAAACTGGATCCCTATTTACCTTCATGACTGGCAAGCTACAACAGGTGAACATGAAATAGAAGTATTTTGCATTTTTGAAAAAGCATTAGCAGATTTCAGTGCATAATAAAGAATAAATCAACTCAAATACATGTAATCCTTCCTTACTCAGAAGAAAAGCAGGACAGATATATTTACCTTGCAAAATACTGTGTGTTTCTCTTATAATGAGAAATTCATTCCAGTTCCAATTCTGAGGTATTATTTATACAATACCTAAAAAAATTATTTCTAACCAGAATGAAAACTTACACAGATCTACTAAGCTTATCAGAATGCAATTCCGGCTGTCAGTATACTATATTGTTTTCTACATCTTGGGTTCTGGTCTCTATGCTGAGTAGGCCAGAACTGCGTAATTCTTTGAGTTTTTTCTTTGAATCAATGTATTTAATATAATAAACTAAACTATATGATATCCATATAAATTCTGATAAAACAGCATTTTAGGTATGAAACCACAGCATGTAAAATGTGACTAAAAAAATTGGGACTGCTCAAAAATGCATTTGAACATTCTGTTTAATCAAAACATCTTTCATAAAATATTTCATTTTTTTATAAAATTTTGTTTTGAAAGGAGGGAATGAAAATGTTGAAATACTTTAAAATTTAATTTTTATAAACCAATGTTTACATTTTTGTTCTAAATTGATTTTCCACTTTGAAATACATATCTTTGTATAAAAATACTAGAAATGTCTAGGATAAGTGAAATAAGTCTAAATCAAATATTATTTTTTTATTAGAAAATGGTTCTGAAATTTTCTTACTTCCTCTATAATGTCCTTTTAATGACAATTTTGAATTTTTAGATTTTTCATTTGGGCAAAAATATTTGAAATGTCAACATTCTAGAGTCAGTGTTCTAATGGAGTCTGCAAATAATTAGTTCTAACAAACAATGCTACTGTGCTGTGATGCAATTGTCTAATTAAGTGCAGTCCCATAACTCATTTATTGATTCCCAAACATGCGTAGAATCTTTCAGGAACAGAGCAGCTACAGAGTTTTAAAGCTGCCTATGACCATGTGACACTCACCAGTTGAGGTAAAGGAGACTTTCCATTTGATCAGGCTTTTCTTTGTAACAAGTAGAGGTGCCAGGTAAGATCTTTGCTGAAAGCACTGTATATAGATGTAGTAAAATATTCACAAAGCAATTTACAAACCTCGTCACTCAAATCAGCCCAGAATTCTAATTCAATGGGAGTTTTTTAAACTATTTTGGCCTGGATTGGTAACATGGAAATAACATTTTTAATGAATGAAAATCCACACTGTAAGTTTTGCATTGTCACACAGTCTGCGGACAATGGGAACAGTTCTGAACTATGTCTACTGAAAATACCTCAGCACGTGTCTCAGCTAGGATAGTATCTGGCTACCTTTCTGGTAGAAAGGTCGTGTTGCACTAGGGGAAATACAGGTCAGTCAAATCTATACAGAAGAATTCATGCAGGAAGAAAGTAATATTGGAACAATCATAGTTCAGGAAGACACAGCTTTAGGTCAAGCTGAACTAAAATTGAATGTTCTCGCCTGTTCATTTGCCTGCAATGCAAATGCAGTATAAAATTCAGTGTTCTTAAAAAGTTGTTCTAGTGAGAAAGTTAGTAAAAAGACCAGGGTTTTTAAGAGGAAAAAGATTTAAGATAAACGTTTTAAATAGGATCCATTTTACCTGAGAGTTTCCATCCAAAGGTTTGATACCTGGTTTTAGCTAGTCATCACCATTGCCTCCAGAGTCCATGAAAAGAGATAACATCCATTACATGACTCATCTCCATCCTGGAGTGAGGTCTAGCAGCTAGCTGCTAAGGAAGATTTGGTTATGTTTCTCCCTCCCCAACTTCATCACACCAGCATTGCGTTTTGCCTGAGACAACTATTCATTCAGCCTGGCCTCCTCCTGTCCCTATCCCAGCTGCCCTTCCCAGCCATGCTGGGACTTAGTCTGACTCTGATTACCCTCACTGGATCTGATCTTGACCCTTACGTGCAGGCTGATATCCTGGCCTGGCCTTGGCCTGGCCCTACAGAGGTACCTGATCCCTGAGGCTGCCTCAGTGGTCCTCCAGCCCACCCTGCTCCGTTGCAGGAGGCAGTGACATGGTCCCTGGCTGGCAAGGCCCTGGCCCGCCAGCTGTGCTATCAGTCCTGGCTCTGTGTCCTTCACGGAGCAGCCAGCTCACATTGCTCCCTGACAAAACCCTTGGCTGCCTTTTGCACAATTTATCAAAACTGAAGTGCACCTACACCAATGCACACAGCATGGACAACAAACAGGAGGAGATGGAAGCCATTGTGCAGCAGGAAAACTATGATATAGTTGCCATTACAGAAACAAGGTGGGATGATACGCCCAACTGGAGTGCTGCATTGGATAGCTATAAACTCTTCAGAAGGGATAGGCCAGGCAGGAGAGGCGGTGGAGTGGCCCTGTATGTTAGGGAGTGGTTTGATTGTCTTGAGCTTAATGATGGTGACGATAGGGTTGAGTGTAAGGGTAAGAATCGGGGGGAAGGCCAACAAGGCAGATATCATGGTGGGAGTCTGTTATAGACCGCCCAACCAGGACCAAGACACAGATGAAATATTCTATAAGCAGCTGGGAGAAGCCTCACAATCACTACAACTTGCTCTGGTGGGGGACTTCAACTTACAGATGTATGCTGGAAATAAAATACAGCAAAGAAGAGGCAGTCTAGGAGGTTCCTGGAGTGTGTGGAAGATAACTTCCAGACACAGCTGGCGAAAGCCAACTAGGGAAGATGCCCTGCTAGACCTGTTGTTTGTGAACGTAGAAGGACTTGTGGGTGATGTGAAGGTTGGAAGGCGTCTTGGGCATAATGATCATGAAACGATAGAGTTTTCAATTCTTGAAGAAGTCGGGTGGGGGGTTAGTAGAACTGCCACCTTGGATTTCCGGGTTCAGACTTTGAGCTGTTTAACAGAGTCCCTTGGAAGGCAGTCCTGAAGGGCAAAGGAGTCCAGATGAGCTGGCGGGGAAGAAGACCGGCATGGCTAAACTGAGAACTTTGGCTGGAACTCAGGAAGTAAAGGAAAGTTTATGAACTGGGGAAGAAAGGGCAGGCCACTGAGGAACACTACGAAGATTTTATGAGGCTATCCTGGAAGAAAATTAAAAGGGCCAAAGCCCAACTAGAACTTAATCTGGCTGCTGCCATAAAAGACAATAAAAAACGTTTCTATAAATATGTTAGCAACCAAAGAAGGACTAAGGAGAATCTCTATGGATTGGATATGGAGGGAAACAGTGACCGAGGATAAGGAAAAGGCTGAGGTACTTAATGCCTTCTTTGCCTCAGTCTTTAACAGTAAGACCAGTTGTTCTCTGGGTACCCAGTCCCCTGAGCTGGATGACAGGGATGAGGAGCTGAATGAAGACCCCATAATCCAAGAGGAAATGGTTAGCAAGCTACTACACCACTTAGATGTACACAAGTCTATGGGCCTGGATGGGATCCACCCAATGGTACTGAGGGAGCTGGTGGAAGTGCTCACCGAGCCACTTTCCATCATTTATCAGCAGTCCTGGCTAACGGTGGCGGTCCCAGTTGTCTGGAGGTTAGCGAATGTGATGCCCATCTACAAGGAGGGCTGCAAGGAGGATCCGGGGAACTACAGGCCTGTCAGTCTGACCTCGGTGCAGGGGAAGGTTATGGAGCAGATCATCTTGCATGCCATCACATGGCACATACAAGACAACCAGGCTAACAGGCCCAGTCAGCATGGGTTTATGAAAGGTAGGTCCTGCTTGTCAAACCTGATCTCCTTCTATGACAAGGTGACCCGCTTAGTGGACAAGGGAAAGGCTGTGGATGTTGTCTACCTAGAGTTTAGTAAAGCCTTTGATACTGTTTCCCACAGCATTCTCCTGGAGAAACTGGCTGCTCGTGGCTTCGATGGGCATGTGCTTGTAGCAAGGTGGGTGTTTGTTTCTTCTCCCAAGTAACAGGTGATAGGACAAGAGGAAACGGCCTCAAGTTCTGCCAGGGGAGGTTTAGATTTGATATTAGGAAAGATTTCTTCACTGAAAAGTTTATCAAGCATTGGAACAGGCTGCCCAGGGAAGTGGTTGAGTCACCATACCTGGAGGTATTTAAAAGATGTGTAGATGTAGTGGAGGGACATGGTTTAATGGTCACTTGGCAGTGCTAGTTTAACGGTTGGACTTGGTGATCTTAAAGATCTCTTCCAAGTAAAATGATTCCATGATTCTATGAATTCATTTACTATGATCTATGAAAAAGCTCCTAGGAACTGTTCAGAAGTAACCTCAGAATTTTAAATACGTAAACTGATTGTAAATGCAAATTTATTGTCCAAATAAATATCCTAATTCAAAAGTAAATTAAAAAATCAAGCAACAGACCTAAGTAGCAATTATTATCAGATGTAGGATTAGCTTGCAATTTACACTTGTATGCTCTGTAGCTATCTATTGTAGTGACTTGATTTTGAACATTAATATGGAAAATTTTAACTTTTCAATTTCATATAATACAAAAAGGAGAATTGGGTCTGGAATAGTCAGTCTCAAATATGCATAGAGGTACTGCTGAGTTATTTCTGTAAATAACCGGAAATGCATCAGTCTGACAATGACATTTCTTAGCAAATCTATATTTCAGACTTGGAGTTTATCAATCCTGTCTGTCCTATTTTTTTCAATTCAACAGGCATTAAAAAAACAAAACCAAACCCAAACCAAACCAAACCAAACCAAAACAAAAGACCGTACTGACTTTTAGGAAAGGAGATTATAAAGCCATTCTGTGCTCTCATGTTACCTCTTTTTTCCCTTGGCCTACAACGAATTCTAGGACTTCCAGTGCATGAAAAACATACTGTTTATCTTCTCAGGTCAGTATTTAGACAAAGGTACACTGAAACAGTGCTAGTGATTATGTAGCCATGCACTTACATTTTTCCCTAACTTATTTGTTTTGGAAGACTGTGATACGGAGACATATACTCAGAAAGTCTGTAACATTCGCTGGATATGTACTAATGGAGCAGAGTATTACTCCACACTCTGGTAATTTCTTACCCAAATCTACAATACAAGGAAATTGAACATCGTTACTCAACTAATTCCATCAGTTTGGGAATTTTTTATTATACCAAACAGTGATCATCAATTGCAGTGCTTTCTATTCAACAAATAATTTTCTAAGTTAAAAATGCTAATAAGTCTGGTTAACAGCATAAAACGGAGCTAAATTATGAACATTAGAATTGCAGATGCTCTCATTTGCACGTAATCTTTGCAGTTACTAACCACGCTAAATTTAACAGTAATGAACCACACTAAACTCAACAAATCTTTCAGAAATTATTTTACAGACTGACACTAAGAAAGTATTTACCCCAGTGCGGACAAAAGCAAATGGGAAGTGGTATAAGGTAGCCAGAAAATGATTTTATTCTTCATTTTATGGGAAACATTGTCTCATCAAATCAAACATTTTGTAGGACATAGGGGTCGTTGAAAGGAACTTGCAGTAAGTTTATCATGAAGTCATTTCTTAGTTCAAAAATAACTTTTTTTGTTTGAAAACTGGATGTTATTTAAACAACGTAATTGATCATAATGGATCAAAATCAAACAACAGTCTATATAGTAGAAATATATTCTGCATGAACAATTCATGAAAGTTTGGATAATTTTATTTTTCATCTTGATTGGGAAAAAGGAAAATGAAATCGTATGCAGTTATTACAGTTATTATTTATTACCTACCCACCTGTACTATAAAATGCCTAATGGTCCAGGAGAAAAAGAGCTACTGGAACCTGCACCTTCAGCAAGGACAGTGCTAGCACAATGTGAAATTGGGCAACTCCGCCTTGTCCAGTCAGTTGCTGTTACCTCTCAGAATGGGGGACTCTCAGTCTATAGCTGCTGCAAGAAAGATGGGAGAAGGGGAAACAGTGGGAAATTTTTTTATTTCTTGATCGCTGCCTCCTGTGACAGTTCCATTCCTGCTGCATAAGGAGTTTGTTCTCTGGCCATGAACATCCAGTATTGCTTTTGCCTCTTTTGTCCAAAGGTAAATTTGAATTACCCATCCTTGGTGAGAAGGAAGTGAGCCCTAATCCATATTTCTGAATTCTGCTGATCCTACAGCAAAAGTATCTGCATGCAGTAATGCTGATAAAAGTTAGAGGACACATATGTAAAATAGGACATTAATTACAGAACTGGAAGTGCTTTGGAGAGATATACACCTCCATGAAATCAAGCCACATGTGTTTGAAACTTGAAGTCAGATCACCTTGTGAACAAATCTAATATCAATGAAAAGAGAGCCAAGCATTCAGTTATATCTTCAGTTACCAGTAAGCAGGGATTGCTAATATGTGAGGTATTTCTGAGTCTTCCAATTCTTATTTGAATTTGCTGGTCCTTTGGGGAAAAAATCATTGGAGTAATGAATTACTTCTTTGTTGCCTCATTAATGCCTGTTGATCTTTTCTTGAAATATGATAAAAATTCAGAGGTGGTGCATTTAACCCAGGAATTCATTAGCAGTAATATCAATGGCACATGTCCAGTTTGACCTGAAACCAACCAAATAAAAATCCACTAGGTTTATGAGAAGGACCAAAAACATTGTTTCAACAGGGCTCTTTTTTTTTTTCTTTCAGCAAAATGTCTACCTAACATGCTTTATGTGTGTTATACAAATCAAGAAGACATTTATCAATGGATTCCCAATAACTTTGCTGAAGTTTCAAATTGGCATTTTTGTATGCTGTCTTTTCAAAATTGGTTTCCTCCATACAGTGCACAGTCTCAGATGACACAGCAAGAGTGCAGCTGCACTCTGTCTGGACAGTTATCTCTGCCTTTTCTCTGTTCTCTGACTCTCTTTTGACATTATCTTTTTCTATCTCTCCTTAATACATTCTTCCCTTTTTATTACATTCTGTTTGGCCTGTTTCTCACCCTCCTTCCACCTTTGTCTGTTGATATTTCTATGACTGTCTTCCTTATACTAATTTTTTTTTCATTTTGTGAATATTTGTGTTGTAATTTTTTCACAGATCATTTGAAACCTTACAGATTTGTTTCCAGTTTTCCCCATTTCTTCTCTTTTCTTATTCAAAGAAATCTTAAGTAAATTTACTATCCACTCTGCATCTTATTTATTCTATTTTTTTCCTTCTTCCTTCTTAATATGTTCGCAAAAGTACGCAGTGGTTCTTGCTGCTACTAGTCCTTGCTGTAAGTCCATAAGTGCTGCCTTCGCTATAGATTATAGAAAACAACAAAATTATTGCCTTAAATTTTTACACATGTATTTGTTAAAGACAATGGAACAGGACTTCTGTCCTCATGAGCTTTGGTAAAGGCAAAGAAGAGGTTTTGTTTTTCAGTACTGTCCTAATGAAGAAATTTAAAATACGGAAGCAAGGGAAAGTTCTCCTGGATTCAGTATTCAACTTTATTACTATGTTGCATACTGTGTTTTCTATTGCTGTTAGTATTACTCTTCCTATACAGAAAAATGAACGCTGGCACAGAAAATACCTGTTACTCCATCTTGGTTTTCCTTTTGCCAAATAATAAAGTGGTTCAAAGCAATTTTTTTTGTTTATTTGTGTTTTGTTTTCTTCCTGGCATAGTTCAAGTAGTCTGTTTACATGGACTTCTGTCACTTTTCTTCACATAACCAAATAGGTCTCCTGTTCAGAAGTCAATTTCTTAAGTTCATCTTGCTGTCCCATCTATAATGCCTTTCATCCTGGTAGTGTCTGTTCTTGTCTAATGGCTATACTCTTTCATTATTTAAAAGCTGTTTCTTTTATATCCAGGCATTTTACCTCTTTAATAACATGATAATTGCTACAGCAGCAGTAGCATTTCTGCTGCTCTGTTCTGAATTCCTTTCAACTTATCTATACACTCCATAGACTGGAGTACCAAGGTCTGCCTACAGTATTTTAGGTACAATTTGCTATTCATACCCCCAAGAGTGACTTTTTATGCCTTTGTCATGGTATGATCCCTCCCTTCAAACAGTTCCCAGATCATATTGATCTTTTCTTGTTGCAAATTTGCTTTATAAACACGTATCTAATTTACTGTCCATTAGCACTTGTGAGTCCTTTCATCAGCGTTCATTTCTAGATTACTCTCTCATAGAATGTCTTTATTTCATACTATTTTTTTTCCCAGATAAATAGTTCACATGAGAAAGCCAGCTGCATCTCCATCCTGATATTTTCTGTCCATATTTTTTCTGCTTTTTATAGTTCTGAATCTTTGAGCTCTCTTAACACTCAGAATCTATGAATTTAGTGTCATCTTCAAATTTAATTACCTTGGTGGTTTGCTCCAGCCTTAAATCATTCAGTAGTATGTTTAAATAAGAGCAGGTGTAACAGTGATCCTTGTAACACACCATTGCACATTTCTGTACACTGTATGCTGCTGCAGTTCTGCTCATCATTATCCTTTCTGTTGTCCTTCACTACATTTTCATTTCCCATTTGCTTACAGCCAAGAGCATTGCCGTTAATTTTGCATAATGCTACATAAAAACAACATGTATGTATAAGACTTGTGTTGTATTTCTTTCATCCACTCATTTTATGAGCAAGTATAAAATGATCTCTTCATTCATTGGGTATGACCCTCCTGTTATGCAGGTCTCATGACTGCAATCTCCTAAATGTTCACTTGTGGGTAAATTGTCACAGGTGTGTTAGTTCCACAGGGGAACAAGCATATGACAGGCTTATAAGATGATATTTACATTATTAGTCTACCCTGCACAGGGAAATGTGGGATATTTGCTGATATTTCATTCTGACAGCAAACTGTTAGGTGGAAAGATCTGGGCACAAGACATAGCCCCAGGTCCCTCCTTCCCTACTATATAAGCAGAGAATGTAAATGAATGAACAGAGGGACAGTGCAGATCCGTAAGAAAAGAGGAGGGACATTACGCTCTCATCTCAAGAGAGAAACTGTAACTAACTAACTGTAAATTTTGTAATTTGTTTCCAGATCTGCTGCTTGTGTGAGGAGGCTGGAGAGGGTATGTAATTATCTGTTTCTCTCTTTCTTCAAACCATACTATAAAATTCTAGGCTTTTTCATATGATTTTCCTACATTTCTTACATTATATATTCTACAATATGTATATTATATATGTTTCCCTAAGCAATGGAGTTGAAGATATGGTTCCTAAAGATTAAACTTTGCTCTGTTCCTTTTTTATGATCACTGGTAGGTTTGTGTTTCTCGGGTACTTTCTAATTCTCTATGGCTTAAACAATTGTAAGTGGTTCAGTAAGTTTGTTAGCTAAGTCCCTGAATACTGTAGAATGCGTGTTCGAAGTCATTATTACCTCCTAATTGTCAAAAGCTGTTTTACTCATTTTGTATAGCACTAACACTTTCTCCTTTTTGAAAGTTGAGCCTTAGGTGAACCTGTTTGTATTATCATATTATCACTCCTTATATATTAATGAGCTAAATCTCACTTGTTTTTCTTTCTGCATTTATTATATCTGCAGATATCTTCCTTGCTCCCTTGACCCTGTTTTGCTAGCATCTATTCTGCTGGTTTTATTACCTAATTGTTTCCAGTTGTAGGATATGCACTTTTAATTTCTAACAAAGAGATCTTGTAAGCCCATCAAGGGTTTACTTTTTTCCTTCCTTTCTGACCATGTATTTTTATTTTTTTTAATACCTGCATCACATATAATATAACTTGTTTCCAAAAATATACATTTCGACAAATATATTTTGGATTTAAACTTCTGAAGTAGTGTCCTCATCATGGCCTTTGAACATTGGAAAGAGTTACAACTTAACATCACAATTACTTTGTTTTGCTCTTATAAAATAAAATATTTTTATATCGCTTCATTCAAGGAGATTGTTTCTAACTTTGTTAAATTGAAATAGCTTGTGGTCAAAACGTATTGAATGTCACTATTTCTCACAATTTCTACTGATCCTTCTTGAGCAGGGTAGTTAAATCCTCTCCTTTCTGGATCATAAAATTGCCCTCTGTGTAGATGCATGCTTGATTAGTTGTGTTTTTATCTAACAGCTGTCTTGGTACTTAATGTCCCCCATGACAGGTATGGTTTTGCGTGTCTTGGGAGATGGTCCGGGCATCTTTTTCTGTTTCATCCAGCCTTGATGCAGTCTTGCAGATGTTCAGTGAAGTTCACCTCCATACTCCTTTTCTGATACTCTCGATCAAAGTATTTCACTAACTTTGTATATATTAAATAACATTTTTTGTGCATCAGTTAATCTACATTCACATACATGATAGTGTTACAGTTAGTGTGAACTAGTTTAAGACAGTATATTTGTCAGTGGAAGTGGGGTAATCTGCCTAACTTGCTACATAGAAAAAGCATGCATACAGGTCCTCACATGTCCACATACACAGTAAAATGTGGTACTTTGATATAAATGACTTCTGGCAAATAGGTTGTTGGCCCAGGACTTCAGCAAAATATTTTTCCATCATTTCATCCATCATTGCCCTCTGCCCCACCACTTGTCCCAAAGTAGACATTTTCTCCAGTGGTTTTAACATGAAAGTTATACAGAATTACTTTGCCAAGTTTCAAATACACTTCTGTTCCCCCAAAACACTCAATGATTATTTTTTTTTAATTGCTCATATTAAAAGAACCTCCGTGACCTCAGATGGGATTAAAATGTAGTTGTGGAAGGACCAGAAAATATACTTAAATGAAATCAGTTGCCATTCTGAAGATCAGACAGTTCAGAGAACCATTGGGCAAAGAATGGGAGAAGTATTACTATCTTATTTTACAGGTAAGGAACTGAATAATAGAGTGACTAAGGTCAGACAGGGAACTACTCCCAGCATACTTCCTTAATCATAAAACCATTCTTCATTCTGAAAGATTTTATTGTTTATTCTTCGGACACCTTCTGTGAATCTGAAAGGGAAGCAGGGCTTGGACCAAGCTTTAGATCCAGAGTAAGGATAACTTTGCTGTTTGACTTAACAACTAACTTCAGAATAGTGTCTCTACTGAAGCCTTTGAGTTCCTAGAAGTGCAGTTCTTCTCAGCTCCTGGTAATCTGGAGATACAGGGATTTTGGTTCTATGTAGTTAAATTGAGGTTACACTGGTTTTTACGCATCTAATTCCAATTAATTTTAGTAAGTATTAGACGAATAGATAAAAGTTAGTTTTGTTTTTCATTTCATTCACATTGATTTGCATTATGTGAGAATTCAGTTTTCTCTATCTTGCCTAATTTGTATAAACAAACACATCTTTAGGATGTTAATGTCCTATTCTTCTGGTACAAACGAGAAGCTGCTGATCCAGAAATGTCCCACTTATCACTGCCTATATTTTAACAGTCTGGATTCCAAGATCTGCTAATTTACACCAGGGAATGCCTTTTCAGATTTGTCCTGGTCTTCTGTCACTGGGGACTTTCACTGTATCAAAAGTTATGTTTTGCAGTTTCCTAATGGCTTTAAAAAGGAACAGTAAATGTCAACAGGCAAAAAGGCCAAAAAACTGGGAGAACTGATGCTCACTAACAGATCCTATGGGAATTAGTCATACCAGTTCTCAGTTCTTTATTTCCACAGGCATTTTTACAATAAATGATATAAGATCTAAAAGCAAGTTAAATGTTAAAGGTTCTTTAGTCACTGCCTAGTCCAACAAATGAGCAAAAAATGAAGAAAATAGCATCTAAAAAATCTAAGTCCTTGAATTCAAATCTTCAGTAGTTTTAAGAAACAGGTCTTTCTATTTATAGTTTTAATTATCTGGAATTCTCTGTCTCCCATGGCTTACACAAAGAAGCACAAAACATATATTTAAAAAGAAACCTGTAAATGCATTTTGTTATCAAAATTAGTTGTGTTCTAAATTATATATACTTTTTATAGGAATGGAAGTTACTAGTTTCTTTGCTAGTTCAGTCATTTATTCTGTAAGTTTTTTCCCCATATTAAAAAACAACAGAAAAGCCCACAACATATAGACACTAAATTATTTCTGTTATAATAGCCTTATAGTTCATATACTACTTATTTATCTTCTGGTTTATTTTAGTGGTTACATAGCTCCCCTCCTTCCATAGCATAATATTTATAATTGATTTAGGAAAATGGAAGTATGTGCTTGACCTTACGTTGCTTTTTTCTATCCTGCCTAAGGTGCTCTTTGTATTTGCACAATAATTCCTGCTGACAGAGTTAAGTACTAAAAGAATTTTGAGTGTTTCAGATTCTTAAAGGTTCATCATGCCTGCTTTAATGAGAAATTGTTTCATGAACTATACCATGACCTCTATAGTCAGGTGATGATTTTTCCTGTTCTTGCTTTTTGCATTCTTAAGAACAAAGATTTTGTCCACCTGTGTTCATTTCCGTGGGAAGTCTTTTCATGGGATAGTCCTGCAGTAGTCTGCTCTGGTTGTTTTTGAATGATATTGAAAATAAGAGACTCTACTCTTCAATATGGACTTTTGGTCTATATTTTTCCCTTTGTTATTGTTACAAACTGGCATATACAGAGCAGAGATTATCCTCTGAATTCGGTTATACTGAGCAGGCCAATCCCCTACCCTCTAAATAGAACCTCCAAATCAAGCCAAAAGGAGACCCTAAGTAATTTTTTAAGAAAGCCGTCCACTGAGTCATTGAACCACAGAATATGTTAAGTTGGAGGAGACATGTAGAGGTTGTGCTGACCTCCTGCTCAAAGCAGGGCTGACTTTAAAACTAGAGCCATTGAGTTCTTTAGATGGTAAGGCCCACCAGTCCAACAGTTGTGGCCTTCTTTGGAGCTAGTAGCATTTAAAGCATCGTCCCAGAATCCAAAACTTACTCCGCGCTCTGCTCTGCACAGTAGTAGATGCCAAAACCTCACCTTGTGAATGCACTAGAGAAGAAATGGATGGGGAGGCAGGGTTGGGTAGCTCAGAGATTTATGTGGTATTGGTTGGTGGGGAGTGGGTCAACAGCCATGAGACTTAATATAATTTTTGGAAAGCAGGGTTTGTAAGAGTAAATGGGGGAGACGGACCTGGCTAAGCATCATACACTGACTGCAAGTGGGACTCACTCATTTGACTCCTGTCTCACACTCCTTCTGCAGAGCATCATATGTTATGTGTCCGCTATTAGCATTGAAAGCCTGTTTCACGTGGTCATCTCATAACAGATGAAACCATTAAGCAGACAGAAACCAGAAAGGCAGAGATTAGTATTCTTCTGCGTGGGAACTGGGTCTGTTTTGAGCTACAGAATGAGGCATAAGTGGGTGGCTTCCCAGAAATGGAAAGGACAGTGGAGGAAACTTGACGAATGAAAATGTGAACAGCTGATTTGCATAGCCAGAAAATTTTCACAGCCAGTTCTACTGAAATTCCTACTCCTCAAGAAAGGCTTTGGCTTACAGGATTGAAGACAGTAGCCAGGCTTGTTAGGAATAATTTGTAGCTCTGTATCTAATTTTTTTTTCTGGAGCTCTGAACCATGAAAGACAGGCTCTGTCTCTGCGTGTTTTGCAGTCAGCACCAAGCACCTTGCAGGAGCAGGACATTTCAAACTTACTGCTGCTTTATTTATATCACAAATACTGTCATGGCAACTAATAGCACTTGCACAGAAAAGCAACCTTTTGTAGACACTCAAGCAACAGAACAAGAAAAACTAAAAACAATATTATCCAACAGTTTGGCAGTGATCTATGCTTACAAACAGTGAAGACACTGGGAACACCACTGATCAGCTTCATGTTCAAAAGTGGGTACCCTTAGGAAATGTTTGTATGGTGCTGTCTATTTTTCCATCTGTCGATCTATGTATCTATTTATCTATCTGTCTACCTATCTATTTATCTGTTGTACTGATGTGCTACCAATATTACTGACAAAATAAGAAAATGAATTATTTTAATTGGCTATGATCTATAAGTACTTCTTTTGCCCTAAAATTTAGTGTATAGACTTTAAATAGCAAGTACATTGCACAGTTTGAGCTTGCATTGAATTACATTCTGAGAAAGGGAGTATTTTCTCAGTACTGCATATAAGGGTCTTTTAAAAACATAAATCTTAGTTTTCATACTCCACAGAATACAGGAGGCTGTGCACATGGTCCCTCCCACTTTACAGGCTTCATATTTGTACTCTGGAGCCTAAAGATAATGTGATAGCTCATGGCCAGGTGGGGAGAGGGAAGGATCAGATACGATCAGTACAGGGCTCACAATATGTGGCCCTCTACACAGCATCACTTTAAAGTTGTTGTTACAGCTCTGTATCTTAAGGGCTGGCCATGGCTCTCTACCAGTGGTGAATAAGTGGTTATTTTTTAGTGGGACAGTGCTTCCCTGGCTCACATGTATACCCATGAGTGCACTTGGTCAGCATGGGGTATGGTCTGTGACCAGCATCCTTGCTCATAAACCATAGGAAGAAGAAAATGCTTCTTTTAGGCAGAGATGATTCAGATATGCCAAACAGTGCATTAGTTTTGCTTCACCTAAATTCAATTAGAGCCTCTGTATGAAGCTTTTAAATCTCACTGATTTTTTTACACTGAATTAAGTATGGCCAGGTGCAATAGTCGCAATCAGGATTTTCTGTTCTGAAGAGATGATCAGACTATGCTTCATATATCCCTTACCTGCTAGCATGCTGGATATCTTATAGTACGATTATTTCTTTAATAGCATTCCTTTCCTATGGATGTGCAATGAAAATAAATTTCTCGCTATCTTGTAACTGACGTTACCCTGCCTGACATAAGCCTTTTGAGGAGGAATGATGCAGTACTGAAGGTTGACTTTGTTTTTATCAGAAGATAAAAATGAAGCGACTGAGCATTTTACAGTTTGTAAGATGCAGCCCATGGATAAAACAAGAATATTGCTGGTTTAAAGCAGATTTTCTGCTTTGGCAATTCTATTGATACCAAATTCCACCAACACCAAATTTCATCTCAACTGCTCTTACCTTTCACAGAGGTAAGTTGTTATGGTTCTTCTGGGAGAGGACAGGATTTCTTCATTTATTTTCAACTGTTAAAATCTCACCAGGGAAGAGACGATATGTCAAAATAAAATCTCCCGATTTTTAAGTCAAAGTTATGATTTTGAGGGAAAAATAAGTCACAATTTGTGATTGGGTAAGATTGGCAGCATTAGAGAGCTGACTTTTGACACGTTTGAAGTTGTAACTTGTGGAAAAGAAGATAATGTAATCTGTAGTATTTGGTATCTGTACTTGTAATATCCAATGGTCTGATACCTGTAGACCGTATTAAGATGAATAATTACTTTTCTTGTTATGTGCTTTACAATTCCCAATTATTAACCTGAGTTATAAACCTCTCAAATTTACTGACAGTAATGTGTTCTCTTTTCTCCCAGTGGCTTGTCATTGGATGTTCAATTACTGTTGTAAATTCCTTTTTCAATCTGCTCTGTAGTTTTTTATTTCCTACTAATGATTTCCTATTATTTACATTAGTTTGAAAGATTTAAATTTGAACATCGTGACAAAATACTGGATTACATTTGCACCGAAGGAAGCATAAAAAAGTAAGAAGGAACAATGTGGCTCTAAGTCACCTTGTTAGCTTTCAGATTCCAGAATCAGCCAGAGACCTGGCTTTTTCTCAAAAAGAAACAGGAAATACGTAGTTCATGTACAGCCATATCTTCAAAAGAAAACCATGCTGTAGGAATTTTTCAATATCCAAACATCCAACTAATCCAGGATGATCCCAGAATGGTTTGCTTTGTTGTTACAATGCAGAATAAATTGTTCAGAATAACCATACAGTTTAAATCATATGTCTTCTGTGTTTTTAAGTAATATGGAAAAATAAAAAAGTGTGAAGTGGGACACCGGTTTTCCCCCTGATTGTTTAATAGCAACATTGTATTCAGCCTGTAGTGTCACACCTAAAATCAAATCAGGCTGTTCATCACTTCCATAGACTAAGCCAGAGAACTTGAAACAAGATTGTTCTGATTACATATTTTAGCTTGGAATGGCATATCTTCACTTTAAGGTAACCTCATCTAACTAATGATTTAATGTATGTTTGAGTTTTACTTTTGCCCATTTGAGTTACTTTGCTTTCTTGTGTGACATCTTACACACAGATTCTTCTTTACATTTTATACAATAAATTACTTTCTTGCTTATAAAAATTATTCTGCTTCTCTACCCACTTAGACTGTTGTGTGTTGTGAGTTAGAACCAACCAACAAACAAACCTACTGACTTAATCAAAGTCAGTAGAATTAATCCTGTAGAAGTGAGCTCAGCGGCATGCCCACTATTCATTGCCAATTTAGCTCTTTTTCTCATGATAAATTTTTTCACGAGTAAAGATTTCTAGTTCAATCTTTAATACAATTATTAGTTGCTATTTGTGAGTTCCTGCAATGTCAGCCAACAATTTGAAATTAATCTGTTATTAGTAAATCATTCATTTTGACTATTTCTACCTGATTAGTCACTGTGTGCAGGGAGGAGTGGTAACCTGCCTCTGAAAGATCCAACTGGGCCTTGTTTTGCTAGATTACTTCTATTTTTGAAACAGGGAAATGACAAAGCAAATACTTTAGCTTATGTATAAATACCTTGGTAAGTGTTCACATTTACCTATTTAGTATGAAGAGCAAGTCTGTCTACTAATCATGCAGAATAGAATCATATAGAATAGAATATATTACGTTTGCATGTTAGAAACACCATATACAGATTCATAGATGCAGACAGTCCACAAAAGGATGGTCACCCTTTTCAATAATAATTGTCTTTCATATTTGGACACTAGTAGTATTTGATGTATTCATAGTCCATTTCTAAAGGAATTGTTGTTCTTCATTCCTTTCGTTTGTGAAAGTAATATGTCTGACCTAGGTCAAGTAATGATTAGCGCTGAAAGCTTCCCATATTTGCTAATGCAAGCTAGGTATTTAATACTGCTTTTCCAAAATACAGTAACACTTCATTTGTGGCATCATGAAATTCTGGCAATCTGAATGCTTGACTTTGTAACCCTCATAATGTTCTTTTCATGTAGATTGTTGCTGTGTAGCTTCTTAGCCAGTTTTCTCTTAAGTGAGCTAAAAAATCACTGTACTGCTAAGTAGCATCCTGTTGATACCCATTTGTTCCACGTTCTTGTCTGGAACCTTTTTATCCATCCTATAGATGGTGGTACTGTTTTTTTCTGAATTCTTATTGGCTATTTCTTACAAATGGCAGAGTTTGTTTAAATTACAAGCTATTTGAAACAAAATCTGTGCTTTACAATATGTACAATGCCTAGTACTTTCAGTTCAGAGAAGTACAAAAAGATTTTTTGAACTTCAAATGACCCTTAGCTATAAGAAGCATTTCTCAATAAAACATTACTTTCCTTGTGAGAGGTTTTTTTCCTTTGTAATCTCTATACTGCAAACCTGAAATTTTACATTATATTTTTTGATGTTTCATTTAAGAAAATCTTAATGAAGTAGTTTAAGAAGATGAAATTATTAATGAACTTCAATGTAAAACTGATCATTAGAATGTGAATCAGTCTTGTTGGTGTCAATAATAAAAATATAGAGTCATTTTAAAATATAACTATCACAAATTAAGCTAACTTGAACAGCACTCAAATAAAGTAGATGCAGAAGTCTAAAGACTGTCATGACTGATAGATATTTCAGATTATTGTGAACACCCATGTACATCCACTTTCCTGCCCCCAGGAGTGTAAAGAGTAGAATGTGAAAATATGAAGTAAATAGAAATGTTCCTTCAAGTAGGATAACAAAGAAAATTTTTTGCATGTAAACCTCATTTCCATGCTTCAGGTGCAAAGATAATGCCATTTTGCAGTAAAGTCTGTTGAGATTCTTGAAGCAATTGTACTGTTATGCAATGAAAATTAAAGAACTGAATTATTTTTTATACTTCAGCAGAAGTGAAATTTCATGAAATCGTTAGGAAAAACACCATTTTAATTGATGAATCAAAATGCAATGTGTTTAATTTTTAAAATAAAATAGCTGGGTTTGGGTTTCTTCCATGTTCAACTTGTGCTTTTACTTGCAAAGACCCCTGTGGTTTAAATAACCCAGTTGGTGTAAACTAATAAAAATCCTATTAAATTAAATGGCCACTAGGCATATAGAATGTCCTGTTGCAATTTCAAGAGACAGTTTGTTACAAGACACCCTGCTATGTACCTTTTATTTTATCAAAGTAAAGGAGAAAAAGAAAAGGTTGCAAAATGTGTTTATTTCTATGAAAAATATGTTTCCAGTGTACTAGGAAAAATTGATGTGTTGTGTGTTGGTTTTTTGTTTGTGGTTTTTTTTTTTTATAGAATGAAAGAGTTGGCTTATTCCATGTCTAGTACATTTATAGCACAACCTACAATAAATATATATAATCAGCAGAATCAGTCAGTAATTTTCATCCTCTGAACTATTACTTGTTTCTTTTGGAAGGTGGCAATTCAAGAAGTAATTCAGTATATATTGTATTAGAGTAAACTCTTTTAGAGCACATACTGTACTTGTTTGCCAGCAAACATTATTTCTGAAATAGGGGACTGTTTTTCTTACAAATGTTTTTCTTTCTTTCCTTTCTTCTCTTTAAAAAAAAAATACACAAAACCAAAAAACTGTGGATATATTGAATACTTGTGGAAACAAATTACAAATATCACACTGAGGTGAGTTTAGTACCCACGGTTCTCAGCAGATATTCCCCTCCATCCCGCCTACCCAAGCAAGAATTGTGATATTTTGTTGAAGTAAAAAGCAAGAAATAGGATAGACTATCAAACTAATTTTACTTTGTGAGATTTTATTGGAAGCTTAAATTTCCAGTAGTTGCTAAACCTCCTATCTTGCTTTCCCATATCTCCTCCATACTTGTGGAAATCACAGTGCTGAAATCTACAGTTCTTTAAATTAGTCTCAAATATTCTGTTTCAATACTGTTTCACTGCTTGTTTCCTGTTTCATCACATCTGGCCAATCCCATTTAATAATATCCAATTCTGAAAGACATATAGGCTCTCCAGAGGTATGAAAGGCTGTCTGCTTACCTGATGTCTGGTCAGTCAATTTCTTCTTATGGCTTCTCCTAAAAATTAATTAGTACCACTACAATAGAAAAGGCATATATTCAAATAATTTTTAATTATGTATCAAAGGTACTTTTATTAAATATGAAATAAAAATGAGACTGTCTCATGTAAACACATAAAGCCTGAATTCTTATTTTAATCTTTGGTCTTTCTTTTATTGATGTAAAATATGGAGGGTGTAAAATGCCTACAATAAGGAAACATAAATTAACCTTGAAATAGCAAGGTGTACGTTAACTCCTCTCAGACCAATATTTTTGCATTACATACAGGTGTTTTGAAAGAACTTTGCCCTTTGAGTGTCTTCTGAAGTTAGAAACCAATCTAAAGACCTGGCAAGTATAAGAGGTGTATACCTGCTCCTTTCTGAATGATGCAAACGTTGTAGACAGTTTTTCCTTTCTACCTTCCAGTTTAACATTAGGCAAGCTCTGCCATGCCTGCCTGTGGTTCTGAAACCCCTCTGTTGACTAAGTTGGCTATGACTTATTTTTTTCTGAATTATCTTGACACTGTCAGTGAGCTCAAAAGACAGTCTGTCCTCAAAACTTTATGGCCCTACTTTCTTAAGTATTCTCATGCAGTTGTTTGTCTTTAACTACTTTCCCATTTTCTCTTGGTTTTTAACAGCCTACTGCTAAACCAACCTAATGTATTCGTGCAGAAAGTTTTCCCTGAAATATGCTAAAAAAACAATACTGATAATAGCTACTTGCTGCAAATACTTGTAGAACCTTCACTGATTTTCTTCTGCTTATACCCTTTATACTCACAGTTTATATCAAAACAGTTTCCTCACATGGACAATGTTTATTACTTGCTAAATATGCATGAAATGGGCTTTATATATTACATGTTAATAGCACATACATGTTTCTTTTCTGTCATTCTCTTTCCAGTTTTGAATGACTCCTTGACGTTTACAGGGCAATGGACTTAACACAGTTTTGTATTAAAAATTTTTCTTTAAGAACAGGACGGGTAGTAACAACATCATACTTTCAATGTTTCTCAAAGATTAAGTTTTGTGTGAGAATGGATGGATCTTGGCTGTCTTAACATTCCTATAGACTCTTCATGGGACTAGAAGGGATGTGCTGACCCTGCTCAGGCTCAAGGAACAAGTTCACTCCACTAGGTAAAACTCAAGGAATTTTGCTGTTCAGCCTGGGTAGGCTACGTAAAAAAGTTAATCTACATATTGAGATCCTACAGGACAATGAAACTATTTTGGCTGAAATGTGAAATGATGTTAACAGCAGTTGGCTTAAAAAATAAATGCAAATAGTGTTCTTCCCAAAGTCTTTTATGTAGATATGAAATTTTTCTGAGTACATAGCATGATTCTCAGACACCACCATGTTAAGAAGCATTAAAGAAGCAGCACAGCAAAAGTGTAGGAACCTGTTTAACTGATCAAATTTTCCATGACAAATCTTTTAGATGGGGTTTCTGGCAGTTCCTATTGCTTTGAGAGAAGAGACAAAGCGTGAGATGTGTGAGAGGGAAAGATGTCTTTCACTCCTTTACTTAGCAATTTTACTTAAATATTTAAATTATATGTAAATTGCATTATATATCTTTAGATCCTATTGCCTTCTTCCAGGAAACATTCTTGCCTCCTCCCCCCATTTAATTAAAGTGTAAAAGAAATTACTGATAGAAGGCAAAATGTGACCATCTGCATTTCTCAGTGTTGTCATTTTTCAGATAGAACTCACAGGTGTCTTTTAAACAATGATGAATTAGAAGGCACAATCTTTTTTTCCTTCTCATTTGTTTGTTAACTACCTCTGTGATAATAATTTATTTGCATATTTAATTTCCTCCATTGTAAATGAGCACCTTTGAACCACTTCCTAATTATTTTATAGTATTCTTGTATTCTTCATTATTCATGCATTCTATTTACCAAATAAAATAACTTTTCCTCCAAAGGACATTTGAAAGTATTATAATCCTATGCGTAGATCAGTTGTTTCCAAATACAGTATTAGAAGGCTCAGAAGGGAATTATTAATATGAAGCAGACATTGAAAATAGAGAGTTCTTTATTTTGTCTGAAGTTATCTTTCCTTTGCTCTCTTTTTTCTGTGTGCAAAATCTGGATAAACAGGCTGTATGTGGACTAATTGGACTAATGCATGGGAAATAAAGAAAACACCATTCACTCACAACTTTAGGGTAGATGGCAAGGAACATACTACAGCAGTCCTGGTAGTGTCATCCAGTCAGTGGTCACTAGTGACCACTGATAATTTGTTCTGGGATTTCGTACGTTCTCTGATGAGTCTTTCTGTCTCCTTTGACCATACATACCCCTATTGCCGAGTCTGCACGTATAGCTAGCATTTTATTCAGCTGCGTTGGGGGGATGGAGGGGCAGAATTGTGTTCCCACTGAGGATACTACCCAGACTGCATTGTGTTCATGCAAAAAAAAATATTATTTGGCTCATGGCTGTACACACACATAATCACCTTTACTGATTAGCAGTCTCTACAGATTGGTAAAATTTCTTTTAAAAATATTTTTTAAGTGTTTCAGGTGTCGCACTTACCTACCTTCTTGTCAGGTACCTAGACAATATTTTCAAGGTAAAATAAAGTCCACTTTGTTTTTCTGCTCCCTGCCCTTTTCACCTCTACGTTCTTTCATCCTTGGCTATCTCTTCCTAGCATTGTACATCAATCCTCCACATTCATGATGCTATTTCTTTCTGATTTCTAACCTTCCATTATGTGCTCCTTAATCTCTCATACTCCTCTCTGAATCCTCTGCACATTACAAGTAAACCCTAATCTCCATCATTCATTGCTGTTTCAAGTGATAGTATTGGACAGCCCTAAAGGAAGCCAGCACAGCACTTCAGAGACTGGGAGAAAATGTATGGGTTGCACATTGGCAGCGTTGGCAGTTCTACCTCAGCATCACTTCAACATTTAATCAACTACAAAAGCCATTTAATGCTTGGGATACTCCAATGCTATAAATATGATCCCTTAAGTAATTACACAGCTTTACGTCCTGTAACATATTTGGTAACACTTTAAATAAAGTGTCTTCAGTGCATTTCGATGCATTTTTAATTTAGACTGGATACAGCTATGATTGCATGCTAGATAAATAACAGTTCAAATTTAAATGGATGCATCGAGATTTCACAACTAGCTAATAATTAAATAACTTGGGATATTGCAGTTGAAAGTATCAATATATTTCAATGATTAATTAGTAACATATAACTTTTATGAATAACATCTTTCCTAATAGCACACTATCAGCCACACAGAGAAATAGTGTGGTGAGGCCTGTTACTTTGCCACCAAATGCATACTCTAGTAGAGATCGCTTTTGGAGAAAAATCTATGTCAATGCCTGGGTTTCATCATCTGGATACCACTTTTTATCACCTGAAGATCAGTCTCTTATTTACCCATGACATTCAGGATGTAATATCCCTGGTATATTTGTCTCTGGTTTGTGAAACTGTAGTATGAAAATAAACAAACTGGTCTTAATTAAAAAATCAAAAAGTGTTTTATTGTCACAATTTTTAAATGAAAAGTGTGCATTTGTATTAAAAAAGCCTGTTCATTTAGTACTTTTCTTTAGCTTCCCTTTTAGTTTAAAAACATTAAAATCCTTACTAGACTGTGAAGTAAAACTTTGTATTTCAAGATGAAGTTCCAAATTGAGATTTTACTTTTTATTTAAAAAATTGTATTAAAAAAAGACTAATTATGAATATCCCCAAATATACCTTTGGAATTGCTAAAGAAAAAATTAAATATACAAGTCACATTGCATATTTCAGAGTGGAATTAACACTTCTTTGGCCTTCAGAGGTCTACACCACTATAAATACAGACTAGAACTGAAGAGGTACAAACTGCATCTGTGAGCTCACAGTAACATATTTAACAATATAATGTTTGAATAATGATTGCTTATTCTGTAATTTGCACTACAATTAAGTGCTAGTTGAGGACTGCTTCTAGAAATCAAAAGGGGGGGAGTAAAAAAAAAGTCAAACATCTTTTTACTGTCAGCCATTATCCAGATAGCTGAATTCCTGATGAAGTCTTTGGAAGAGTAAGATACTTCTGCCAAGCAAGGTACATTGTTACAGCATTTCATCTTTTTTAATTTAATATTGTTATACAGAATACTGATGAATTGGATCTAGGAGGATTACAAAACTCTGTTATACAACATCATCCAAAGTTTTACGCAGCTACTGTATTAAGATGAGAAAATAATTTTTTATTATGCTTAATTTTCTTCATTTAATCAGTAAACTTAATTACAAATGCTAATAAAAATTTCACTTTTGTGAAGGCATGAAAACACAAAGAACTGCATAGAGAATGTTATGTAGATTTATATAAGGATATATATATTTTTTATATGTGTTTCTTAAACAAGTACAATTCTAAAACAATCAAAGCCATCAAGTAGCATAGGGACGGTAAGAAAGCTTTGTGGCAAATTAAGGCTATATGCTTATCTAGAAGGCCTGAGTAGCCTAAAGAAAAAGATGTGACTGAAAAGCATTTCAGTTAAGCTTATAGTGGATAATAATAGATTATAATACCCATGTATTTTGGTACCCATTGAAAGCTTATGCCGCAAGTTCAATGAAAAACTAATTGTTTAAAAGAAATTGATCCAACATGTGCTGGATCAACCAAATAGTAGAGTAAACCTATTATTTTCTTCTCTCTTCAATTCAAATGCAATAAATACCAAAAATGAGGGAGATTTCATAACAGTCTAAGTTAAGCTGTTCCAGTGTTTTATCATCTAAACAATTAAAAAGGGTTTTTATTTTTTCCTAAAAGTGAATCTACATCAACTTATCTCTAGTTCCATCAGAACAGATAGAACAGAATAATTATTTTCCATGTCCTACACAGGATACTTCTGTTGCTGAAGCTCTGATCTGCATTGCCTAATATGGTGTTTTTGTAATGGAAACCTGTAGCTGGCTCATATTTAATTTCAAAGACATTATAACCCTTAGATTCTTTTCCGTACTCCTGTACAGGTCTCATTTTGTATGAGTGCATTTAAATGCTCTCTTTGAACTGTAGATCTTTGCTCTTGCTTTCATTTAATTTGCTCTTGTCAATTTCTTGCTTTTTCTCCAATTAGCCAAGATGATTTTGATTTATGATCATATTCTCCAAAGAGCTTGCAAACATTGTTCTTTGCAGTTTTCTGTAAAGATGTCACTCTGTCATCCAAATTGTTGGAACTGTTAAGTGGAACTTGGCCTACGATAAACCCTGTCTGAAAGAGAACCCTTCCCATTTTGACAGAGAAATATTGATAATTCTTTTTGAGAGCTACTGTTCAAATTTGTTGTACATTAACCAGTCAATTTGTTTTAAAAATGGCATTAATGTAAGTTACATCTAGACCAGTATTTCTTTAGCTTGCTTAGGAGTCAAGCCATCTGAATAATACCAAAGATGTTGCAAAATCCAAATATCCAAACAACAATTCCTCCCATACTCACTATATTCTGTTAAAGAAACAACGTGGACAAATTTAATATCATTTGCTTTTGTCAAATCAATATTAGTTCTTTTCTCTTAATTTAGTGTTTTCAGGTATTTATTTGATTATTTAATAATTTTGCCCAGACTCTTTTCAGAGATGGAAAATAATATAATTTCTGAGATTTTCATTCTCCTTTTCCCTTCTAGTAAAGATAGTTACTACATTTGCTTTCCTTTAGTCCTTGGGGATGACAGTAAAGACTTAGAGATTGTTTCAGAAAAGCATCCAAATGTGAATTTCATAAGGCCCTAACAATTCACACTGTTCTAACCGCATATTTTTCAGTCTATTCTTATTTGGACTGTGTTCTTATCTTCTGGATAAACTCAAGTAGCTAGTCACAATTTCAGTAAAGAGTAAAGAAACTGGAAAGCACTGAATATTTCAGCTTTTTCTGTATCATCTCTTATTTGCTCTTTTTTCCATTTGGTAATAGAATTATTCTTCCCTTTGTTTTCCTCTTACTTATAGTGTATTTATAGAACGTCCTCTTGTTGCCTTTTGTGTTTCTTACTAATTGAAACTCAGTTTGTGTCTCAGCCTTTCTGGTTTTACTCCTACGTACTTGTGCATTTTGTTTGCAAGCATATAAGTATTATATTCTTCTTGAATCTTACCTTTTATTATTATTATTATTTATTATTATTTTGCATTGTAATTCAGGTAGATCCATTTGAAAATTTGTATTTTAAATGTAGTATTTATCCAGAGGACTCTTATATTATGCATTTTATGTAGAAATGTACTGAGGTGATAAGGAATAGTCATCATTTATTTCTTGAGTCACACTTGTTTTTCTCTCCTCCTTATCTTTATTCTTGTTTGATATTTCTAGCCCTTATCTATAGTATTCTGGAAGTTGCATGCATTACTAATACAGTAACTCCAAATATTTCACTGTTATTTTTCATGGCTGTCTTTCTTTTATCAGATAGAGTGCAAGTGAACAGTGAGGCTCCCTGAGAATAACAAGGGCTAACGATACATGTCCCTTCCTTTAGTTTGGACAGTGGAAAATTATTCTTCATTAGAACTTCAGTAATGAACTTCTTTCTGAAACCTTTTTTTAGTTTCAGTAGAATTAGAAACCACCATGGGACTTTTTTTTACCTCGTAGAACGTCTTTGCACTGGTTAGTAGTTGATTACCAATGGAAAGGTAATTTGGGTATTTAAAAATATTAATATATTTTGAGATTTCCATTGCATTACCCTTCACTAGAATGAAATACCGCTACCGTGGTCCCTATAATGTTCTTCATGCCCCAAATGGGTGCACAGCTACTGCAAACGTTACAGTGTAAACAACCACCGTCAGCAGAGAAAATATGGTCAATGCATCTTGGAGGAGCAAACTTCACAGTAGGACAGGGAAGCAGGTAAGACAGTAAGTGTTTTACTGGAAATTATATCATTCAAGTCAAGATGATTTTCGTGTTGAGTGCAGATTAATCCAAAAAAATTTATCAAATAAGATATGTCATCATTGGTTTGAGGCCATTCTTTAAAAGACAAACTCAGTACACGTATAAAAGTTTCTTGTTATTTCTAAAAATCTTCTTCTTCCTGTTTTTTTACTTAGTGTATATTACATTTCAAAAAAAAAATATTGCACATGCCCTAGTCAACCTGATTAACTAAAACTATCAATGTATTTTCCTTAAGGTTTCCTATCAACGTAAAAATTTGCAATTCCTGGCCATTTAGGTTGTGCCTATGTTCACTGAAGCATTTTCTCTGTCCAGCAGTCTATGTATTGCAAAAAATACACTAATGAAATGAACAAGTACTTAATAATCCAAACTATCATGAAAATGCTGTTCCTTTTTCTCACTGTCAAATAAACAATTTAAATAAGAAATTATCCTACTAGGTCAGGCCAATCTATTTAATAACGTATCTTCAAAGATATGGAAAAACATATTCCTCTCCTGTGAGGGAAATAATTTATGGCTGTTATTTACCATCTTCCCACAAACCACTTTCTTGTAATCCAGGGTTTAAAACTTCTAATTCTTTTCATTAAGGAAAAAAACCTTGCTGCCTTATGGAGGAATCTAGGAAAAAAAAAAAAACGTACAGAAGGAAAACCTCACAGAGATTCGAAAGGCTAAGGACATAATGAAGTGGATGAGTCATGGTTTTAGGTGACTAAGATTAGACACTTTATATGCTTCTAAAAGTAAGGGTTTGCTCCTTCTGGAAACCAAAAGGTTAGCTATCTAGTAATGGAGGCAACCAAAACCAGTCATTTTTAATGTCTTGCCCTTTTTTCTTTTGTGATTCCTTCTGCCTTTCCATTTTCCTTCATGTCTATTTTTATTTTTTCCCATTAGGAAAAGGTCATCATGATCCAGCTGACAATATTTCATGGAAGAAGTTACAAACCAGTTGCAATAATCAATTCTGCTTTTTCTTTATATGTACATTCCTTTGCTTTGACATCTGAATGATGAGATGAAATTAAGCAGGGCACACACAGGTGCTCTATATACAAAATTTATAGTGGGAACATTGGGATGAGAAGAGATGAGTTGTTCTTAAAACCTGTTGTACCTGTTGTACCATCTGATACATCAAAAAAAAGTCAAGTCATAGCTTCAGTGTGACATATAATGGTGGTAATTATACATTGAGTTTTACATAGGCTCATATGGATAAGAATTTAATAAATGTGAAATCCACCAAGGTGATAAATTGAGAAAGTTTCGTAAGGGTAGATTTCCTCTTTGATCTGCAAACACAAAATCAAAATGAGAACATTAGGAAGCATAGCTTTCAAGTAAATTGCTTCTCTGATAGCAGGTCTGTAAGTAGACTTAGTAGGGAAAAAAGATAAATTAAGTATTAAGGCAAATGCTCTCTTCTTGAATATTTATATGGCTTATTTTACTATATCTCCTGTCACTGCTGGTGTCAGAGAATCAGACAACTCAGAATGCCGTAATGTTTGTCCTATAAAATAGAGGTCATTTTATCTAAAAGCTTGCTGCCCAAGAATGCCAAAGCAATACAGTCAGACCCTTTTTTACTGAGCACTGCTATAGAGACTATTCAGCCATTGAGACCCAAACAGGCTTTCTGAAAGCAGTAGTTTGTATTTTTGCTGTAAACTTTACTTGCCATGTAAAGGTTCAATAACTCACTGGAAATCACTGTATTTTTTCCCTTTGGTTTGGGAAGCAGCTATTGTGTACTGTTCTTGAACTTCTTAGAAATGCAAGTAAAGGAAGGACATTCATGCACCCTTGCTTTGCTTTTATCTGCTCTTTACTGAGGCAGTTTCTTGATAAATATACTGCCAGATAGTGCAAATAGAAGTTTACATTCATTTACCAACCTCAATATTAAAATTCCAACAATACATCACCTACTTCACTCTACCTTTTTTAAACAAAATCTGTGTAATGTGTCCATGTCTGCAGTATAGGCCGATATATACAGATCATGTCATGCTCAAGAAGCTTTTTGTTAAAATATCCTAACAATGACACTTTGTTACCCATCTAGCAGTGACCTTTTAAGAAGGTTCTAATTGTTGCAGAAAAGAACTTTTAAATAAGTTATTTATTTACAGGTTTTGTGGTAGTTTCTGTCAAAATATACTGCTTTTCAATACTGCATCTTCAAATTAAAATCAAAGTAGGTGGATTCTGTGTTCTTCTCTCACACCAGAAGGAGACAGATTAACTTTTCACACCAGTTTTCAGAGATTTCATGGAAAAGAAGAATTTGAGGACTCTCAAATGTCTATAATGCAAGCCCATCTCATCCACAGAGCACTGGAGAGCGAAAATGGGAAAAGAGGGATAATGTCTAAGAAACCTGGTCAATGAAGGAAGAACAGCTATCACTTTAAGAAAATGGAAGTGAATTCGGGAAGAGGTTGGAGCTTAATTTTGACTTATCAAATGTTTATGCATCCAACCTGGGAAATGTGCTTGAAAATCTTTGGTTGGCAATAACGATAACTTAAATATTGGCATAAGTCTCTTCTAAAGAGCTCCATCTTCCTTCCATTGTCTCTTCCAGGAGGGGGTCACCTCACTCTATATTTGCCAGTAAATGTTTTGGCAGGACTTTGCTTTTTCAGTCCATTAATCTTCAAAGATTTTCTATGTTAGGCCAAGCTATGCACAATGTCCTCTGCACCCTGGCAGAATCATCTTAAGCGTGAGATGTGGCTACATATCTATTCCCTGGTCTCATAATAGACTCAGTCCCTACCCTGCCACAGATTCCCCAGTTCCTACATCTCTGCCATTTTTATTACAGCTCTCCATGCCATTCTCCCAGGTGTGTATGCTCAGTAGCTCTAGGGAAGAAGCATTCCCTAAGAACAACAGATTCTACCTGTCTCTGTGTATAAAAGCCAAAATGATGAAAATCCGCTGCCCTCCATCATACACAGTCATCATCTTTTTAACAGATCATGCTATAACCATGTGGTGCTATAGTGCAAAGAAACAAACTGTATGTCATAAAAACCTCTAATGTTTTACCCTCACAAAAAATTTTGTCAAAGTCCCAGTGAACATTTTAACTCCAGGTAAGATATGTTAGTGTTTTAAGCAAGTAACTGGGATGCAGAAGAACTTTGGAGTGCAGCATATTCCTCTGCCCACCACAAAGTTTAGTATTTCCAAAACAAATTGAGAAGAAAAGAGAGTCATCAAGATAATACATTCTGCTCAGTGAATATCACCTGATGATGAAGTTTGGGACATGTCTGCTGAACTCCAAAGGTAATGCAATTTTCTAGTGTGCTCTTCAATTTGGAATGAGAGCTATAAGTAAAATCAAAAAAATACACAAGGAAGGATAATTGGAATTGCTGATGTTTAAACACTGGAGAAAACTGAAGCCATTGTTTTTTCCCCATCCAGCTAATATTGGATAACATCTTGCACTTTATTGAATGAAGCACGGATATTTGGCTGTAATTAAAAAAGATTAATGTGTTCTTATCAGTAAGACGTTCTGAATAATAATAAACTTTGACTGCCAACCTCATTTCTTTTCCATGGATTAGTAGTCCTCTAGAATTATTTGGAAAATAAAACTGAGAGGTTCCTTATATGTGAAACTATCTTCAAAATGGGTAAGTATAGTGTTTATCCTGGCCTGAAATTGCCAGGTATGTATGTGTTCTTCCTCACTTATTTAGATATACTTAACGCAACATCTAAAATGTTAATTCTTGAGTAATCATATCTGTATTAAATAAAGATACCTAGTTTTCAGAAGATGCAAAATCTACATTAAAACTAACACCATGGGTATTTGCCTGGTTTTTAAAGAGACTGCATGAATGTTTTCAACCATTTTCTGTAGCAAAGATGAGAAACACTTCACATCCCATCACGGTCCAAAATACCAAGTGTAACTCCTGCAGTTAATGACCCATTTTCTCAGGCTGAATTTGTCATACAACAGGTTTCTGATTTTCAGTGGGCAAGGAAGCAGTGTTTAATCACCATGAAGGAGGGAAGACTTCCAGTTGTGGTTTGGTCAGAGTATCAAGAGACCCCTTTTGATTTAGGTTTATATGAGAATACCTTGCTTTTAGGCTTAGAAATTTATTTGACAACAAATTATTTCTGCATGAGCGTTCAATTCAGTAATAATTCTACACCATCATTTTTTGAGAAAAGAATCAGAATCAATCAATGTCCAAAACTTTCAGAAGAGTAATTAGTTTGATTCTTGCCCCTCCCTTTGAACATCTTTTTACATTTTTGTTTGCAAATCAATTGGTTATATTTTCATTGTTTTATTTCTTGACTATATTAAACTTTATTTTTGTCATTTTTTTGCTAATATGAGAAAGGTAAGCAAGGTGACATTACCAAACTCTAGAACTGCAATCTGAGACAGAACTGGAAAGAAATTCTACTGACAACTTCCCAAGAGATACTTTAGTTTATTTAAAGATATCTTAAAAGTCTGTGAAATGGGTATTTGCTTGTTTCACGACAGCAGCAATTGTGAAGATATCTTTCAGATCCCACTGGGCATTCTTATGTCTGCTGAGACACATATCAAGTCTTTTGGTATGATGATGACCAAGCATTTGGTATGATTTTTGTAGCTTGTGACTTTGATAGGTTTTAGGAGAGATACTGATTGAGAGGTAAATGTTTGGTTGTTATAAGGAGGGAGTATTTCCTTTGTTCTGTATTACAACATTTCCATAAATATTTTGCACCTTACATTTGATCAGAGTTTTCACAATGAACCATGAGGTAATTTATTTATGCTGTGTTCATTAGAGATGAATGTTCAAGTAAATGCATGATAAAGTGCATTTAAACCTTGTATGCTAAATATTCACTTTAATGTCCTTCTGCATTGTTAATGTTAAGGTTTTTTGCATGATTCCAGGAGATGGCAAATTGTTACTCAGCAAAAGTAAGACCTTTTTGAATATTGTCCATCTGCTGACCAAATTTTAACCTTGCAGTTCTAAGAAAAACAGATTGAACTTTTTAGAAACATTCTTAATATTCCTGATATAATCAAGAATTCTTAATCCTACCAGTTTTCACTCCAAGAGATTCATAGGTGTGTGTTTCCTGCAAACTGTGTTCCTTATAATTATATTCATCTTGTCTAGGAGCAAAATAATTTCATATGACCAGTCACAGGTGTTCAACATATCTGTAACAGAGTAAGAAATATAAACCATTCATGGAAAAAATGACAGAGGGCACTGAGGTGTTGGGTTTGGGTTTTTTTTATCATAGAGTATAATTTTATTGGGTCAGTTGTTATATAACTTAGAAGAAAATGTATAATTTATTGGTGTCCTTCATCAAGCAGCAAAGAGATTACTTTGTCCAATAAATATTTGCACTTTAGCTTCACAGAGTGTAAACTTAATGTACAGGTACTTTTAAGGGCTTTAAGGGAAAATGGCAAGGAGCTAAATTCATAGAAAACAGTTTAGTGCTTGATTCTGTGAAGCAGTGAGTAGTCTGGCCCAGTCAAGCAAATCCCAAAGAGTGCTTATGTTTAAGTTTAAACACATACATAAGTGCTATGCTGGAAAAGACAAAGAATGCTCAGTAGTTTGTAGGACTGAAACTCTAATGGGTAATTCCAGATAAATTAATTCATCAGTGAAAGCTGGTCAGATTAGTTTCTGGAGTCTAAGTGTTTATTTTCTACTGCTCCATTTCCCTGTTCTCTCTCAGAGGAGAGTTGAGGAGATTTACTTGAGCTTCTCTTTAAAATACCAAGTTGCGGCTGAGCAACTGAGCAACGCATTTCCTCAGAGCTTGCAATCACTATCTCTGTAGAGAACAGAAGCACTTGTCTGGAGCATTTGCAATTCAACTTATACCAGCCTATGCTTTGTTACCAAGACTTTTTCATACTGTTTGTGATTCAGATGAGGATACCACTATTTAGTTGAGAATGGATTTAGGTTTGTATTATTTTCCTCTGTTCCGAGGTTTTTGTACTGGGATCCTAAGAGCTAGAGCGTAGTTCCAGTTTGATTATAAATGTGTCAAAGATAAGTGATTATTGAATCTATCTTATAATATTTAGTGTAATGGTATATAATTACTTAATTTAATCTAATAGTTCATCATAACGGAAAGCTCCCTTTACTATAAGACAAGTCATTTATTAATCTTTTCATGTATCAGTAAGAGACTGGGATATAACTGCTCCTCAGCAAGAAATCAGGAGTCCAGCCTGACAGCAACTCACTTTTCATTGACATATGTCCACATAAGCACAGAGGAACCATTTGAGAATACCTGTAATAAGCTGCCATCTGTCCATAAGGCAGGAAAAATCTTCTTTGTTTAATTTCAATTTAAAGACAGGCTCAATCTCCGCGTGCCTACATGAGCTGTGTGGATGAAATAGGAGGTGATGACAAAAATACCATATATTGCGAAGAGTTACTGTTAAAATGTAAATCCCCCTGTATCCAAAGATATCTCTGTAGTACTCAACACTCTGCTTCTTATTTTCACTTGTGTATAAATCCAGTTCTTTATAGGTATCACACTTCCCTGAGCATAAGGGTGAGAAATAACCTTTATGAAGCTGGATAAACTAAACTATTAAAACAGAATAGTGTGGAGAGATTGGCTTCTCAAGCTGTCTCAGTGTTAGTGAGGTTTTAGTGTGAAATGTATTTGGCCTAAAACCAACTTGTTACAGAAAACTTCCTGGCTAATTCAGTTGCTATAAACCTGGTTAATTTTTGCCAGAACACAATTATTTACAAAGAAAAGCACAGCCTATTAAACACCCTCAGATAGCTGTAGCTAAATGCAGCCATTTTGCATTTGGAAATGAAGGTGGAGCAAATTACACAAAGGATTAGAACTGTGTTTTCTTAAACAGCATTCAGCAAAGACAGTGTTCAAATGATAAAATTCCTGTTCTGAAACTGTGTTGTCCTGTTCAATTTCCTGTCACATCAGCCATGCCTTATTGTGTTACAGAAGGCAGTGTTACACAGCTTGATGGGAGTAGCCAGATGTGCTGTGTCACACCATGATGTTTCAGCCAAGGAAATGTAAGAGTCTGTTTTGAAAGAGAAGTCATCAACGAAATCTGTTTACATTTTACCTATAAAAGGAAATGGGATTTTATGTTCTTTTTTATCAAGAAACAAATAAAGCATATATATTCAAATTCAACTTATAAATTTCACAATCCCTGAAAACAAAAGCAACAAGAAATACCTGTTATAATTGAACTTTTATCACTATCACTTACAGCAAAAGAGGATATTTGTCTTTAAAAACATCTATTGCCCAAGTCCATTCATAGGTCCCTTCCCTTCCCTTCCCTTCCCCTCCTCTTCCTTTATTTGTCTCTTCATCTTTCTCTGCCAGCTTCTTTCACATTGGTGACACCATTACAGAATGTGAAGATTATTTAGTGAATTTACTAGAAAGAGAACACAGAGGCATGTCCTTCCACTCATGCAGGCCTCTGTGTCTTTAGGGAAATATTCAGTATTGTGCTAGAAATCCTCTAAACCAAGGGCAGTGAGAGGTGTGCCAGGCTGCATTTTTCTTGCTCAAATTAGAGGTTGTGTGCATTGGAATACTAACAGAAACAAGGAGATGCTGTTTTTCAAGAGTCGATGTTCCCACTAATGCTAACAGTGATGTCTCATCCCCCTGCAAGGAGCTTCTCCAGACAAAGAAGCTAGGATCTGCCTTCTCTCTCCTAGGTGTCTTCTTCAAGGTGCGGAAGCTCTTGGGTTTATGCAATCCATGTTGTGCATCATTTCAAATCTTTGACCCTGTGATCGATTGTGTTGACCCCTGCTCTGTTGGTCACTAAATGGCACTGTAAGTGAATTTATGGGAGGCTGTTGTTTTGTTGTTTGTTTTTTTTTTTCTTTCAAAAAAGAAAGATAACAGGTTCTGAATGCTTTATTGGAGGGCTCTGATTTTCAGAGGACACTGAAGGCTCACACGCTTCACCTATTCATATCATTCTGAGCACAACAGGCAAAGAACCAAAACTCACATTCACATCAGCAAATTTCCATGGGTATTTTTATTATTGCTAATAATAATTTTGTATTGACTCTTTATAGCCCTACTGAAATTATTCTTCCTCTTCCTGTCACCTAAGCAACACAAACAAATGGATTTGACTTCCCACTTTTTTTTTCAGTTGTGACAATCTAAATTAGATGTGTGTTAGGCTTCTTGGTCTCCAACCTATCGGAGCATTGTCTAGTCAGAGACTAGAACAGCAATTTGAAAAAGACGCTGAAACTGCCGTTTAAATTTTAACCCTTAGCATCCCAGTTATTAAATTCTGCTTTGCAATTTTAAAATAGATTTTCTTATACAATGTAAATTGCTGTATTAATCACTTTAATTCACTAAAATTGAAATATAGTAACTTAAGCACATTCCCCTTGAAAGTCAGTTTTTATTTTTACCGAGGAAATAATCTCTCTGACATGTTAAATTCCATCTAATCCATAAGCACTACCATCTTTCACTGCAGGATCATTATAAAGACAGGCAATCATTCATTCTCTTTGCTGGAGGAAAGGTGCAACGCAATGATACCATGAAAGCTGATAATCCACTCATGTTTACACTTTAGATATTTCCCACAGAGCACTCTGGAACAAGGGACACAGATGATGATTTGACAAATGCTGTCCTTTCATACAAATTCCCTGGATGCATTTGGACCAACCTATCAGAGAATTCTACTCCTGCTATTCATTTCAGTAATTAGGTTTGGAGAGAGAGGTACCACATGCATCTTTATGGTAATCACAATTAACCCAAATGGTGATCTTTTTCTTTTCTCACTCCTCTCTCTCTGTCCCACTTGATTTTGCTGCACACTGGCACAGCATCTGCCAATAAATAAATAAATAACCCAAAATACCCAAACCTGCCACCTAACAGACCAAAATCCCTTGTATTTTCCTGATTGCAAAGACAAAAAGAAATCTTAGTTGAAATTTGGAGGAAAAAACGAAGGAGAAGAAACAATGAACTGAAGATGAAACAAGAGAGAGAAAAACATAAAAATAAAATTTTCTTGGATAATTTTGAAACAAAAGCTAATTTTTTAAAAGCTGAATAAATAAAAACAAGGTGTTAAGCCATAAAATTTAATGAAATGGACTTTTTAGGAAAGAAATTTACAGATGTATGAGACAGTAGAATGTAAAGGAAAAGTATAAGTAGGTTTTAATATATTTAAGTGCTTTGCATCTTTATTTTCATTAGTGACGGAAAAGCTATTAAAATATAGCATAGCCTTGGGACTGAATCTGCAGAAACTCAACTTAAACTCTTTTCACATTTGCATGCATAAATGTAAAAATATTACTATATTTAGATCTTTTCCTAACAGACTTCATAATATTTCATCATGAATGATAATGCATGATTTCCTCCCTCCCTCAAATTTATATCTAAATATACTGATGACCTTACTCCCAACTTAAGTTCTCCTTCAGGAAAACCTCACATTCACTTAATAAAAATTTTATCTCAAAGAGCTTTAAAATACCACATAATATTATTGAATTGGATTAAGAGCTTTCACATTTACCATGTATTTTGCATGGGTATCTAGCACATTTTAATTTCATTAGCTATAACAATAGATATAGTATATAATATATAAAATTAAGACACACAAATACAAATATATGTGCACATCATATATTGTATGGTGCATTGGTGCCACAAAATAAACAAACCCTTTTCGAGGATATAATGTTTGCACTTGCACATATCCTTATGATACAACAGCTATTTTCACTTCAAATTCCCTACATGACATAAGTGATGTAAATGCAAGTATACTATTAAAATACTTCTGTTCTGGGCTAAGGTATGCCCAAGTATAAAAGGTTATTCATTCTTTTCATCAGCTTGGGTTGCATTTTTCATCCTGATCTGCTAGCAGTTGAACAATTGATCATTCTTGTAAAATGAACAATTGATCTTGGTGAACTAGAATTAGACATCGAGCTAATTTTGTATACGCCAGAGAACACGAATCGGATAGTACTGGCTGTCACTCTGTACTGACTTCGGTCATATTCAGACCACTTAGCAAAAGAGAAAAGGTTATATATTTTTCTAACAACCCCTTGACTCATCCATTTCCTCATAAACAATGTGTTTTTAAATAGTGGACAAAAAAATCTCTAGTAAAACATGTATTTTTTCTGTCAACAGATCAGGTGATGTTACTAACCCTGTAGTCAGTTGTTTTCATTAGGTGAGATTCTTGACATTTTAAGTTCTACAGATGAAATTTCACAGTCTATTATCTTTATTAGGACCTGGAAACCATGAACCTGTTTTAAAATCTTTTGTCTTTTTCTTTTTTCTTTTCTTTTTTTTTTGGCCAGGTTTAAAAGAACTGAACAGGAAAATGACCAGCTGCTTAGATTACCACTCCAATCCTCTCATGAATTTTTAAAGGTAGGGATTTTCCGAGAACCAACATCAAATAAAGGATCAAATGCCTTCTATTACAGAATACAAATGTGTTGTTCAAAATCCCTAGAAATTACAGTCTTTGAGAACCATCTGGACCCACACGTTATGCAGAAGAGGAGAAACACAAAGGAAGTACTGATTAATTTTAATGTGGGGTGAAAAGACTTGCAATTAAATGCAGTTTTATTAACTTGCTGTTGTTTGTAGCTTAAACCTTCAAGAGTAGTGTCACAGCCTAGACTTCTCAAAAGTAGATATTTTTCCTCTTTTTGAAAGCTTATTGGATATATCGATAACAAGAGTAAGCTCGCAGACATGACATTGATTTATTTCCTGGACAACCCTTCCTAGCAATACGCTGTATTAGTTTAGTAATTCTTTCCATTAATGTTTTGCAGGTTTTTGTCTTTATATACACATACATATATATCTCCTTTTATGGCAGTTTAAACAAATATGCCTTTGTCATGAAAAGCAGAGTGAGACCTTTTTATTAGAATTCATTCAATACACTTTCACCTGTAAATTAAGAGCTTTAACTTTTATCTTGTTTGCTAGTAAGTGAAAACTGCTTGTTTATCTGAAATGAATTGACAACACAGCCCTACATTTTCAGACACAAACAGTGATTGTTTTTACTGTGAGTACAGAACACTGAAAAGGGACAAATTTTCTTAAAATGTTATCTACCACTCTTCTGTTGCCTTTCAAGGGTCATAAACCGTTCACACAGTTTTCTCTGATCATTTGGACAGAAGATTTAAATGAGAGACAATTTTAGCTGAATTAATATACAATTCAATCAAAATAAAGAGTTAGCATGTGACCATATCACTAAGTAGTACATAGACTTTGTACTATTCTCTGCAAAGAAATTATTTTCTCCTAGAATTACTTGCCAGCTAATAAGAGGGCTACATTTGCTTTCAGTGTGGTATTTTCATTGTATATAGAAACACAATAATTAGAAGAATGTTTTTCTGATGCTTAGTCTAAAATGCAGAAAGCAAACGGCGTATGAACAGATTTCCTGTTTCAGTTATAAGGGAAAACAGATAGATGAAAACCTATATGAAAAAAAAAAAAGAAAATTAAAAAAGAGAACAGTAATCTGGAAAAATAAGAAAATCTAAAAATATGAATGATCAAAGTATTAGTACCAGAATTTCCTATGATGAAGCCATAGGAATGAAATAAAACTCATAGAATCATAGAATACTTTGGGTTGGGAGGGACCTTAAAGATCATCCAGTTTCAACCCCACTGCCATGGGACACCTCCCACTAGACCAGGTTACTGAAAGCCCCATCCAACCTGGCCTTGAACACTTCCAGGGTTCTAACTTCCCTTGGCAACCTGTTCCAGTGTCTCACCACCCTGACAGTAAAGAATTTCTTCCTTATATCTATGATCTATCTTATATCTCATATTTGAGAAGTTGTGGCAGTCCAGTGAAGTTCCCACTGACTGGAAAAGGGGAAACATAACTCCCATTTTTAAAAATGGAAAAAAGGAAGAACCAGGGAACTACAGGCCAGTCAGTCTCACCTCTTTGCCCAGCAAGATCATGGAGCAGATCCTCCCAGAAACCATGCTAAGGTACATGGAAAATAAAGAAGTGATTGGTGACACGAGCTGGCAATGTGTGCCCCCAGCCATGCCCTGGGCTGCATCAAAAGAAGAATGGCCAGCAAGTCAAGGGAGGTGATTCTGCCCCTCTACTCCACTCTCGTGAGACCCCACCTGGAGTACTGCATCCAGCCCTGGAGCCCCCAACACAAGAAAGACATGGGCCTGTTGGAGCGAGTCCGGGGGGGGGCCATGAAGATGATCAGAGGGCTGGAGCACCTCTCCTATGAGGAAAGGCTGAAAGAGTTGGGGCGGTTCAGCCTGGAGACGAGAAGGGCCCAGGGTGACCTCATTGCAGCCTTCCATTACTTAAAGGGGGCCTACAGGAAAGGTGGAGAGGGACTTTTTATCAGGGAATATAACGATAGGCCAAATGGTAACAGTTTTAACCTGAAAGAGGGTAGATTTAGATTAGATATTAGGAAGAAATCATTTACTGTGAAGGTGGTAAAACACTGGAACAGGTTACCCAGAGAAGTTGTGGATGCCCCATCTCTGGAGGTGTTCAAGGCCAGGCTGGATGGGGCTTTGAGCAACCTGGTCTAGTGGGAGGTGTCCCTGCCCATGGCAGGAGGGTTGGAACTTAGTGATCTTTAGGGTCCCTTCCAACCCAAACCGTCCTATGATTCTATGATTCTATGAAGACTCGACAAGCTCTTCAGGCAAACTGCCCTTGTACTTCATTACCCTTTACCACTAAATATTTATATTTTTTAATATCTACCCTAACTTGTTGTTACTGTAACTGAAGTTGATTACTCATAGTCCTATCTACCCATGCATGGAGGACAGATTTTTTTCTTTATGACCGTACCAATCTTTCAAAATCCTGTTAGGCACATTGTCTTCTGAGAGCTATTAAATACATGAAAGCTACCTCCTGTTCCAGAAGTCTGTCAGTTGAAAATAGTTAAAGATAGAGAAGGTTTTGGACATATCATCTTTTCTTGTACTTACTTTCTTTGAAATTCTGTTTCTGGCCATTACTAGAAATATGATAACAGGCAAGGTGGACCTTTGAGATTATTTATTCTTTTCCATTCTGATTTTATGCAACTGTATCCCCTCTGAGCCTTCTTTTGTTTAGGTTTAATAGCTTTATTTTTTTCAGTAGGTAGGTCATGTTTTGTAGAATGTGATCATTTTCTTTCCTCTATCGCAGGCATAGACTGCATAGACTGATTCACATCTGCCTTGAAACATGGCTCTCAGAAGAGAACTGTGTACTGAGTTCAGCTGAGCTGAGTGGAGTGGAAAGATTTCTTCTCTTATTTGGCAAATGTGGTTTGGGCTGGGCTGGCCACCAAACAAACCACGGATGCTCTTTTAACCTCTCTCCCTTCAGAGAAGAGAGAGAATGAGAGAGAGAACTTACAGGTTCAAAAAGAAACTAAACTACTTTAATGAAATATTGATAATAAAATAATGAAAGATTACTAACTAAACTATGAAATATGTACAATATATACAAAACCATATCGAACTCCCAGGATGATGATCACATCACCAGCAGGCACTGGGAAAGTCCCAGACTAGACTCAGTGATGGATGGGAACTGGATTCCAGATCTGGATTCAGGAACACATGGATCGGGATCAAAGGCAGATGAACAGAGACCTCTTTGGACACCGGCCATTGAAGAAGGAGGCTGACCCCTTTGATCCCTAGGCTTTTATACTGAGCATGAGGCACACGGGATGGAATACCCTGTTGGTCAGTTTTGGGTCACCTGTCCTGTCTGCTCCTCCCTGCATGTGCAACTGCTTTACACTCTTCTGCTGCCGACCCTCCAACTTGGTACAGAAAAAAGTTAGCTGACCTTGGTTGTTATAGCATTAAGTATAAGCAGGAGCCTCTCTGCATACCATTCCTTGGTATTAACTATAAATATCAGGCATTATCACTCTGGAATCATACACTGTCTGAAGAATATGCCATTAATTTCAGAGCGTTAGAAGAGGCTTAACTGAAAAGTAAAATTAATGAAAGCAAAATTCATTCTGTTATACCTCAAACCAGAACAGGTAGTCTGTCTTCACAGTTATTCATTCCACTAGGCAGTTTGCCTTCTCTGCAATGGCATGGTATTACTGTCTTGTGTTCAGTTTGTGATCCACAAAAGCCTAGATCCTTTTCTGAAGAAATGTTACTAGCCCGCATTTGTGCAGTTGATCGTCTTGCATTTACCTTCACATAAATTAATTTTACTTTCTCCAGATCATCTCTCAAATTTTTTCATGCTTTTTTAATTCTAACCCTGTCCCAAACATGTCCTCATTCAGCTTGCTGTCATTTGTAAATGTAATAAGGCCATCTTATGTTCCATCAGAAAGTTTGCTAATCAGAATACCAAAGGGTATAATAATCTTCAGAATGCTACTTGACACATCTTTCTATGTGAAAGTCAATCACTGAAAACTTATTTTCTGAATTGAGCTGTCCAACCAGTTTTGCTGCAACAGAATAGAAGTTTCGTCAAGAATCTTTTCCCACAGCTTACTTATGGGAATGTTTTGTGAGACGTGAGTTAATAGATTAAAGTCATAGGATTTCTATTACTTTTCCCCTATCCATAACACCTGTTCCTTTATCATGCAGGTTTGTTTGACTTAATTTGTTCTTGACTGCTGTTCATCTTACTGTCATCCATACACTTGCAAATAACTCCTTTGATTATCTTTTTCAGACTTTTTCAGATTTAAAATTGACTGGCCTCAATTCCTTCTTTTCCTCTCTTTTCAACACCTGTGCTATGACATTCTCCAGTGCTCCACTACCTTATCTTTCTCAAAAAATATTTTGTTTATGAAGCTTTTTCAAAACTTTTAGACTTTTTTTCAGTTTTCCTATGAAAAATCCACAAAAACTTGCTCCACACAAACCTCTGAAGGAATTGAAGAATAACATGTCTGTGTTACTGAGAAAAATATGTTAATTTTTTTTAAAGTGCATGGCATGCAGAAGTTCTGGAAGGTGACTTTTTAACCTTGCTCTCAAAATGACTCGTATTACCTAACTGTGAGCATTATGACAGCATTCAAAAAAAATTGTTTGACACAAATAACGAATCCTGAAACTTTCATTCACTTTAAAAGTTTAAAGCACCATTATTCAGCTCAATTGCCTCATTACACAGGTAATGCTGCTTTTCTATTATGTAAACCCTATTATTTACCGTATATGAGTAAAATACAAGCTTCGTATGAAGGCTTTGTATTCCTTTGTAAACTTTGTTTGAAATACTGGAACATGATAAGATGTGATGTGACTGAACCTAGATCAATTCTTGAAAGGGAAAAAATATGGCTCCAACCTATTACAAAGATATTGACAAGCTGGTCAGCAAAACAGTAGGTAAACAGGAACTGACAGTTATAATTTATTTTTATTCAGAAATGCTGCAATCAAACTCCTCATAAAAAGCTATGTAGAAATACAGATATTTTGGGATAAGAGGCAAAGTACTGTTATGGATTGGATACTGACAAAATAAACAGTGTTTTCTAAACATGGAAATATAAAATACAGAGTTTGCTAAATGGTGCAATTTAGGACTGTTTTTAGTCTTCATTAATGATCTGGAAACAGGATGAATAGGGAAAATGAATGAAGCAAACGAAACTAAATGCTGGCTGCTTTTACAACCAGTAATATTCTCTGGGTTTTTTTAAGTTCAATCAATACATTTGCCATTTTTTGTGCTTCAATTTCAAGAGAAGATCATAAAAAGTACATCTGAATAACTGTGTTTCATAGCAGGCCCAATTCTATTGTTCCTCCTCATGAGCAAGTTTTTATACACATACTGAAAGTAGAAATTGATTTAGAAGAACTGAAACTACTTAATGAGTCACTGTGTGTTTGACCCCCTGAGGCGCGTACTGTCAGTTTGTCTTGTTGTCTGTTTTGCACCAGAACCCCTGCTTCCCAGTTGCATATGCACTCTGTGTGTATGTGTTATACAGATGCACATTAATTCACTCTCAGACTTCTATTATGGTGCAAATCCTGAGTTTTCTTTTAGAAGTTCAGGCATTTTGGCAGAAGAGGAGTGCCTCAGATTGTGAATGCTTGTGGGGTGCAGATACTTGTCTGTATGAATTTGTGTGTGATTGTCTCAAACTAAGCCTTTGATTTCACAAGCACAAGCTGACTACAGTGAACTACAGCCAGTATGGGCTGGTTGTAAACTGTGATAACAGCCTGACTGAACAGAAGTTACACACATGGGACTCTGATGTGTAGAGATATGCATTATACATTTGTCAAAAGAACCAGCTGGGAGGCTAATAATGCATTGTGCTTCTGCACTGTTGAAATTAGGGAAGCCTTGTCCTGTGGGAGACACACCCTGAAATGCACCAGCCATTGCTGGTGGAGGTCTAGGGACACAGCTGTAGCTGCAAACAGCTGGACCACATGAAACCAACAGGACTTTCTGTCCAGCTTTCTCAGACAAGCAACGATCTCCTTGATGGGAAGGGAAGGCAAGAATGAGTAACGCTGTGGGGAAACTGATTGCATGAAATAATCAAATAGGGTGGAAGCATTAGTCTTGTTGGTTCTTAAATAAACCTCAGTGTTCAAACCTGCTATGGATTGCCATTTAGTCTGCCTCTCCTGTGATCATAGAATCATGGAATGGTTTAGGTTGGAAAGGACCTTGAAGATCATCGAGTTCCAACCCCCCTGCCATAGGAAGGGACACCTCCCACTAGACCAGGTTACCCAAGGCCACATCCGGCCTGGCCTTGAACACCTCCAGGGATGGGGCATCCACAACTTCTCTGGGTAACCTGTTCCAGTGCCTTACCACCCTCAAAGAGAAAAATTTCTTCCTAATGTTTAATCTAAACCTGCCCTCTTCCAGTTTGAAGCCGTTACCCCTTGTCCTATCGCTACATGCCCTAGTAAAAAGTCCTTCCCCAGCTCCCCTGTAGGCCCCCTTTAGGTACTGGAAGGCTGCAATAAGGTGTCCCCGGAGCCTTCTCTTCTCCAGGCTGAACGGCCCCAACTCTTTCAGCCTCTCCTCATAGGAGAGGTGCTCCAGCCCTCGGATCATCCTCGTGGCCCTCCTCTGGACACGCTCCAGCAGGTCCATGTCCTTCTTATGTTGGGGACTCCAGAGCTGGACGCAGTACTCCAGGTGGGGTCTCACGAGAGTGGAGTAGAGGGGCAGAATCACCTCCCTTGACCTGCTGGCCACACTTCTTTTGATGTAGCCTGGGATATGGTTGTCCTTCTGAGCTGCGATCGCACATTGCTGGCTCATGTTGAGCTTCTCGTCAATCAGCACACCCAGGTCCTTCTCCTCAGAGCTGCTCTCCAGCCATTCCCCGCCCAGCCTGTAATTGTGCTTGGGATTGCCCCGACCCAGATGTAAGACCTTGCCCTTGGCCTTATTGAACTGCATGAGGTTGGCTTGGGCCCACCTCTCCAGCCTGTCCAGGTCCCCCTGGATGGCATCCCTCCCCTCCAGTGTGTCTACCTCGACACAGCTTGGTATCATCAGCAAACTTGCTGAGGGTGTACTTGACCCCGCTGTCCATGTCGCTGACAAAGATGTTGAACAGTACAGGTCCCAGTACCAACCTCTGAGGAACGCCACTCGTCACTGGTCTCCACTTGGACATTGAGCTGTTGACCACAACTCTTTGAGTGTGACCGTCCATCCAGTTCTTTATCCACAGAGTGGTCCATTTGTTGAATCCATGTCTCTTCAATTCAGAGACCAGGATATCATGTGGGACAGTGTCAAATGCTTTGCACAAGTCCAGGTAGATGACATCAGTTGCTCTTCCCTTGTCCACTGCCACTGTAACCCCTTCGTAGAAGGCCACCAAATTTGTCAGGCATGACTTGCCCTCGGTGAAGCCATGCTGGCTGTCACAAATCACCTCCTTGTTTTCTGTGTGCCTTAGCAGAGTTTCCAGGAGGATCTGCTCCATGATCTTGCCAGGTACAGAGGTGAGACTGACTGGCCTGTAGTTCCCTGGGTCTTCTTTATTTCCCTTTTTGAAAATAGGGGTTATGTTTCCCCTTTTCCATTCGGCAGGAACCTTGCCAGACCGCCACAACTTCTCAAATATGGTGGCTGGTGGCTTAGCGACTTGATCTGCCAGTTCCCTCAGGACCCGCAGATGTATCTCATCAGGTCCCATGGACTTGTGCACCTTCAGGTTCCTCAGGTGGTCTCACACTTGATCTTCACCTACAGTGGGCAGTTCTCCATTTTCCCAATCCTCGCCTTTGCATTCTGCGTCATGGGCAGTGTGGCTGCAGTCCTTGCCAGTGAAGACTGAGGCAAAAAAGTCATTGAGTACCTCAGCCTTGTCTCTGTCCCAGGTAACAAATCCTTGTTTCCTTCTGGAGAGGGCCCACATTTTCCCTAGTCTTTCTTTTCTCGCTGACATACTTAAAGAGGGATTTCTTGTTTGTCCTAATGTCCCTGGCCAGATTTAGTTCTATTTGGACTTCAGCTTGTCTAACCTGATCCCTGGCTGCTTGAACAATTCCTCTGTATTCCTCCCAGGCTACCCACCCCTGTTTCCACTCCCTATAGGCCTCCTTTTGATCATATCCAGGAGCTCCTTGTTCATCCATGCAGGCCTCCTGGCTTTTCTGCCTGCCTTCATCTTTGTAGGGATGCATCGCTCCTGAGCTTGGAGGAGGTGATCCTTGAATATTAACCAACTTTCTTGGGCCCTTCTTCACTCCAGTGCTTCATCCCATGGCACCATACCAAGCAGATTCTTCAAGAGGCCAAAGTCAGCTCTCCCAAAGTCCAGGGTGGTCAGTTTGCTGCACACCTTCCTTGCTGCCTCAAGGATCTCGAACTCAACCATTTCATGGTCACTACAGCCCAGGCTACCCTTGAGTTTGACACTGTCTACCAGCCCCTCCTTGTTGGTAAGAACAATGTCCAGCATAGCTCCTCTCCTTGTTGGCTCCTCAACCACTTGGAGAAGGAAGTTGTCCTCAGTGCAATCCAAGAACCTCCTGGATTGCCTATGCCTGGCTGTGTTACCCTTCCAACAGATGTCGGGGTGGTTGAAGTCGCCCATGAGGACCAGGGTCTGTGAACATGATGCCTCCCCTATCTCTCTGTAGAGGGCTTCATCCATTCGGTCCTCTTGTTCAGGTGGCCTGTAGTAGACCCCAACTGTAATGTCCCCTGCTCCTGATTTCCCTTTAATCCTGACCCATAAGCTCTCAGTTGGCTCTTTATCCATCCCTAGGCTGAGCTCCATGCATTCCAGCTGCTTGTTGACATATAAGGCAACACTGCCTCCTCGTTTCCCTTGCCTGTCTCTCCTGAAGAGCCTGTAGCCTTCCATGCCAACACTCCAGTCACAGGAGTCATCCCACCATGTTTCTACGATGCCAATGAGATCATAGCCTTGGAGGCATGCACACATCTCTAGCTCCTCCTGTTTGTTCCCCATGCTACGTGCATTTGCATAGAGGCACTTCAGCTCTGTCTTCATTGAGGCTGATTTGGCTGGAGCAGTTGTAATTACTTTGCACTGCTCTCCAGGTGGCATTCCTTTGCCTTGTATTAACGGTGCCTCCCCATTGGCTCCTGTTGGTCCAGGAGCTACTGTCTCGTCTACGTAAGACTTTAAGCATGCTGCAGAGTACCCAGCACATTTCTGAGCAAACAGCTGCAGGCCCTCACTAGCACCCCGTTCCTCTTTGCTTGGTACAACTTGCTTGGTGATAGGCATGACTGAGAGGATACCTCACGCTCTCTACAAGTATTACAGACACAAACTGTGAGGACCTTAAAGTTAAATCTTTGCACTTCTTGCTGCTGCTTTATGCAGGGCCAGTTCTCTACACTCTGATAAGAGAGTCTGAGGGGTACTCAGACTTGTGCTGGCCTTAGCTTTTCATAGGAATCTGAAAACACACTTGGAGATTGGCATAGAATAATGATGTTCTGGCAGAACTTTTTTATCAAATTCACTCTTTTTGCCACAGTAGCAGCTGGAGTTTTGAAGAGGACTGTTGAAAGAATCACTTTATTACCTCTGTAAAATTAGTCTCATCCTTAAATCTAGTTAACCATAGCTGGCTAAACCATCTTTGGAAACAGATTATACTTCCTATAGGCTGTACTATACTGTAGAGCTGAGCAAAATGCAGACATCTTAAACAGCTCTGTAGTCCCTCTTTATCCTGCAAGTTGAGTGGCAAGTTCTGTCCTTAGCCAAGCATGTGACACTTCAAGTGACATTTATAACCTTTTCAGGGTTATAGAGATGTGACTGAGAGCAAAATATGACTTTTTTTTTTTTTTAATTAATTCTACCCATCCTCAATTTTTTCACCAGCATATAATTGAAAACTGTTTCACACAAATGCAGGGAATCAGTAGAAAGTCTTCCCTTGATTTCAGTGGGAGCTTTTGCTTCAGCAAAAAGATACACAGCTAAGCAAGGGAATATATTATTTCACCTATTTCTTGCAGACATTTTGAATTTTAGCAGTAAAATAGCATTGGAATTTATTGACATCTCGGATATTGCATCTTCTACGTATAGCAAGATACTTTTGGTTCATATTGGTGATTAGCAGGTAAGTAGAATGTGCATCTTCTCAAGATCTGTGTTTGCCTTTATCCAATAGTCTTAAACAGAACTATTAATAGATGTTATTTAAAAGCTTTATTTATCTGAGAACTTTAGTATGGGCTATTACAAAAGGGAAACAATAATAATAAATTTGTAGTTTCCCTTATTGTTTTTTCCTAATGTATCTGTAGTAGCCAATGACAGGAATTGCCAGAATTGAAGCTTCCAGCTGCCTTGGCTGTTAATCATGTATGGTGCCTCATATTGATCCAGAGGGCCATGTTTCTGCTATCAGTCCTGGCACAGATGTCAGTGTAAGTCTCATCAGGTGTAGCTAAAGCAGCATATTGCCCATGGTGGTGAAAAGTAATACTGTATTGATAAACCTCAGCTTCCACCTAATCCGTGGTAAAAGCTGAGGGGTAAAGAGAATTTCCACTTCACAGGCGCAAACACCTGTAGGTGAGTAACAGTTTTTAAATGTTGTAACACCTGCACATATCCAGGTATGGTGCTCCAGGGACAATCTGCAAGCTGTGCATCTGCCTGAAGTACATTTACGGTGTGTTGACTTTCTGCTTTGTTTTGGTTCGTGTTTTACCTCGATATCACATGTGATCATCCTCTGGAGGCTGTCACACAGGGGATTTTTTTGGTCACTTCTTTGAAGCATATAAGTGCATTACTCCTGATCTATGCCCCCCCTAACTATATAAAATTATTCTGCCTTTTAGCATTACACAAGGAGCAGCAAGCTTTGATAAGCTGTTTGAGTAAGATACCTATTGGGGTTATTGATTTTGTGTACTCTTTTATTTGACTTGCTTAAAACAACTTTTACCAGTTGACTAGGTTGTGATTTTCCTTCCCCCATTCCTCTCATGAGAAATTTTAATTTTAAAATCCTAGAATAGAAGGTATACAGTTCAAACAACAGCCAACCTGCAAAACCTGTGTGATAGGTGCTTAGTTTCTGGAATATTTTCCCAGCTCTCATATTGAGAGTTAAAGCCGATTTCTAATTTTTATTCCGCTCATTACTAAACAGGAACACTGAGGTCACAGCAAATAAAGCAGTATGAGTTAATGAGAACAGCTTTAGCAAAAAGAGGAGGTGTTTCTCAAAGTACATCAAGTGCTTCACATACATTAAGAAACCCCAGCTGAATCGATTTAATAATGTTGGGATTTACACAATTATTACAGAGCCTTCATTATTCACCCAGCCTGCACATACCACAGCACAAATGAACATCTCAGTCTGGTGGTATTAACATTGCCATTTTCTAACCCATTCCCAGGCCATCTGCTACACGCTGATCATTCACTGCTTTAACATTTAACAGTTACCCAACTGCAACTTAGCAGATTTGTGTACTTTTGAAAACAGCTGGTTTAATAACTGCTTCAGAGCTTTTGGATAAAGAAATTATTTTGTAGTGCTTTACAATAGACTTTTTTTTTTAAATCAGTGCCTCTGAGAAAAGAGTATAACAGTTGCTTCCACAAATTTATGAATTTGCAACTCTTCATTTTATTTCTTGTCACATAAGGAAAAATGTTTGATTATTTATGGAACAATAATTCAAGAAACCTCTTTTACCATTCCTGGTTTATTTTTTGTCCTCTCTCAACTACAGAGGAGATATTTATATGCTGGGGTAATGAAAGAGCTTAAGATGTCAATCTGTCAGAAAGGCTCCAAGTTGGAGCTTGCCGTATAAAACAACAGAAATGTAGTTTAAAATATAAGATCATAGCAAAATAGTAACAATTCAGTTAAGTTAATAGCGAGCTTTGAACATAGTTGAGCTGTAACCCTGACTTTCCAAACTTGATGAGAACGTGAAAATCCTGTTCATTCTTCCACTGCTCTTGATGTCACATTTTATAACAAATAGTAGCTATGACTGATTGGAACTTCTTCTCTTTACTTTGTCTTCTGTATATTGTAAATTATCACAATTTAGGCACTCTTATAATTTCAAAAGACAGTCTCAATCACAAGGGTAAAAAACCCTTTATCTTTCCCCTGAGGGAGTTTAAATATATATCTATAAATATATACATCTTATTAATAACAATTCGACTTGCTTATTCTAAATACCCTTCTAAGCTGATTAACCCTTGCTTCGTAAACATTCAAGTAGTTGTTGCTGGATGCTGACATTGATATTTATGTTAGAAACCAGAATGGAAACAGTTAAATGGCAGGAACTTATTATTAATATGCTACAAAAGTGACAATTCATGAGGTTTCTTTCAAAGCACCTCTTCTTTTACATAGCCATCAATCAAAGTGACAGCATCCGTTAGATTAAGTTTGGATTCTCCAGCACAAATTAATTAATCTGTCCAGTACTTCCTATCTCACTGTTTCAATCAACCAACAAATAAAGCCAATCAAGACTTCAATTCTTTGCTGATTAGCCAATAAACCATGACAGCATACTTGTGACAGTACTTCTGGGATTCTCACAGGAGCTTATTTATAGCAGGTAGTAAGTGTCATGATCAGGCTTCACAGAAACAAATGGGTGCACATTTTATTATTATATTTTTAAACTAGCTTCATAATAACAACAAATGAAAAAGTGAGATGTGAGAAAAGCATTATCTGAAATGGAACAAAACATAAAATTAACCATCTCAGAAGTCACAGAAAATGAAAGTGCTTTTCTGGTATGTAATAATAACTTTCAACTCCTGTCACTGGAACCAGAGCAGCGAGGAGTGTAACACTGAGACATGCAGTGATCTGCACAGAGCTGGCCAGCAGGTAAGTTACACTGTGGAAATGTCCTAATGTAGGAAAAAACATTTACATGCAGTCACTCCAAGGACTTTCCCTGTTCTTCTGGAAAAGTTATACATTCTAGTCACATGAGGAAGAGTGAGAGCAGGAAGATCTCCAGCAGCCTGTGAGAGGTTAGAAAGGAATACTGTGCCCTTGGTACACAACTCAATTGTTAGCCCATAATAATCTGGTTTGGACCCTCACAACTAGCTCTTTCCAAGACAAAGCCAGGACAGAGTCATGGGAACAGTGCATTTGGGATTCTCCCACCAAAAGGCAACAGGAGTGGGACTACATAAGGTTTACCTCTTTCACTCAAGCCTACTGTTTACCAGCACCATCCCAGCAGACTTTTCACACCTAAAACTGATATAAAAACATATTTAATTTCCGTGGGCATAACACATATATTTCCACCTCACAGGAACAAAGTCACCATTTTGGTAACATACAATGTTATCTTAAGCACTTTAAATTGATAAAAATTAGTAGTGATATCTTCTGTCCCGGGGCCAAAGGAGACATAGAACCAAGAATACTGTAGTGGAAATAAGGCCAGTCTATTTTAGAGGGAACTCGTCCTAAGTGCTATGGGTAAGTTAATATGTATCACTTGACCGTGGGGCTGAGGCTTGTTTCTTGTCCCTCTTTTATTTAGCTCTTCAAGGATGCCCTTCACCTATACACTGTAACTGAGTCTTAAAAGATACAATTACTTCTTGTTAGAATAGGAATGCAAAAAGTTGGATTACTGAAGATGAATCCAACCTAGATCTGTGTCCGTCATCAGCAAGGACATTTTGCCAGTTTGGTATCACATGAGATCTTCACAGTTTTTGTAAAGCAGAATAAAGTTTTACTACTGGAGATCAAAAGGTGCTTTTCAGAATTTATTGTAGAGGTCTCATTAAAGTTCCAATTAATTCAGTACCAAGACTCAGCGGTAGCAAGATCAGGTATTAATACAATAAAGATCTAATTCTCTCTTAATATAATTCCTATTAGTGTCAACAGATGTAATTTAAAAAGAGATGTCTGAGCAACATCAAAAAAACTTACAAAACAAATATGCAGAGATTCTGTAACAAAACCGCTATGGCTAATAGAAACATGAACCATTCTATTTTTGAAGTGTTAAGGAAATCAGGTTACATACAGTGTGCTATTACCATGAGCATAAAATTACATTGTAATTAAATTCCTAAGTAAATTTTTAATACTTTAAATTACTTAAAAACAACAGCAAAACAACAAAGTATGAACGAGTAATATTAGATTTCAAATTATTTTCACTTTTATGATTACAGTTCTGAAAATAATATGCAAAGCATTATTAAAATGCCTCTTTCATTTCAACAGTTTTCCAATAAAATTAATATAATTAAATGCATTAGAATTTTGTAGATGTTGAAAAGTAGATTGATGATGAAGCATAAAATATTTAATGTAACTCTGGGTAAGAAATTACAGAGAAACTATATTACAAGTTAAGCATAGTTGATTTTAGAATGATTTATTTCAGTTCAATTTTTCACCCACAACCTAATAATGGTTGTAACTGTCAGCCAACTTAATATTTACATAAATACAAATGAATAGAAAGCTATGTGTTCCTGACATCTGAATTTTTTTTATTTTATTCTGTTCTTTTTCAGCTCAGTATGTTATGACACAGCTGTTAATGTGTTATCTGACTCTACTTGAACTATTCACTAAGGAACACGACTGAAATCTACAATTTTCCTCATTGTGTCTCTAGAAGAAGCAGCTTATAGCAGTTGAAATTATTGTCATAGCTTTTATTTGAGTTTTGTGGGTTTGGGGTTTTTTTTTGTTTTTACTGCTGTATTTCAATGGAACCGAGTGGAAATGTTATGTAAACAGGAGAGAGATTATATAATATTGCTGCAGATACTGGTATTTTAGGCCAGGTTGTCACCTGCTAAGATAGGGTGGATTCTACTGGAAACAAGGAACTATCATTGATGAACTCATAGGTGCAAGAAATCCAAGACTATATTTTAATCAGGCACTGCATTGTGAGTATGCACTTTCATCCCACAAAGACTGCTCTTCAGAATATCTTTCGTTTGTCAGTTAGTGTGTTTGGTTTATTTTTTGTGATTCAGTTCATCCGCATAGTTTTGCACTGATGGGAAGTAAACATTAGCCATCTTTTAAATACAGAAAAATCAGTATAATCTCCTTATTCATTTCCGTCACCATTTCATTTCTGTATCCTCTTTGACTCTGTTTATATCCTCAGCCATCCAGTGTATAAGTAATACGTGAACCATGTACTTTTAAGAATATTGTAACAAAAACTGCATGAAAAAATAAGTTTTTTGCCTGGTTATCCAGCAACGGCACAGCACTTCCAGGCCTACTGAAAATACTGATAGAACGTATTGATTTTACACTTATATGTCAGTGAATGAACTGGCTTCAAAAACCGGATGAAATATTCAATGACTGTGTTTCTGAATTTAAGAATTCATCAGTTTGCATTGAGAGTTAATTACTTTGTCATAAATATTTTCAGCACAATATTTCCTTTAGATATCAGAGACAAGGGGTGAAAGAGAGAACGAAGAATGAAAGAAATCTGTGAAATTAGGCTGAGTTTCCTAGATGACGTGGTCACCTCTAATAAGAAACATCGTTTTTTCTGTTTTGGAACTTTCATCTTACTATTGAAAGATGAATACTGATTGCATGACTTCTGAACTAACAATAGTTCAGAAGGACCTCTTTCTTAGTACATACAATATTTTTCCCATATAATTCAATGGAAAAAAATTATATATTTTAGGGTTTGCCTTAGGCTGAAGAACAGCTTGAATGGCTTCTGCACTGATTTGACTGTTCTCTTCATTTGCAACACTGTAAGCTTAGTTCTTTAAACAGCTTGTTTCTGCTAAATTCTATTCAATATTGTAGTGGTGTAAACACATTGTACAATTCTATATAGAAATAAATGTTGTGATTGAATTTGTGTACACATATTCCCACGTTTGAAGTAAAATATGAAGAATCTTAAGAAGCAGTCCCTAGACGTGATGACATTTTCTATAACAAATATAAAGACCATCTAGTAACTAGGGATACCATAATTTTAATATACATTTTTAGGTTCCATTCTAAGTGTTTTGAGGTACAATCACCAATGAAATATTTTAACGATTGCTACATGTGCAATCCCTGCTAATTACCTCTAAACAGAAGCAAGTCTTCTGTTTTGTGGGTCACAAAAAATTATGTCTCTACTGAATCCTGGTTCTTTCGCATGTTCTCTTCTTCCTACAGATTTCTCTTCCTTTCTTCCTTTTCTCCTGGTTTGATTTAATCTTTTTATTTAACCATATAGATCTAAGCATTTAGAATTTTTACTTGCAGTGTATATATATAAATATGCATGCACACACGCACATATGGGTGCTGTCCAGTTTTCACAGAGATCATTAACATTTATGAGTTGGTTTCACAGTCAGATTTGCAGCTGCTCAAGTAGTATCTTTGTCTATTAATTAATTTAAAACTGTGGTGGACGATGTTTACACATTACTTCATTGTTCCATCTTTGTTTCTTTCCCACATTTCGCACATGAAGTCCTGTGTTCTTAGAATCATATCAGTGTCAGGGACTTTTCTCCCTTAAAATGCACCGGTGATTTCCTCAATGTAAACTTTTTCACACTGCTTTAATGCCATCCTTTCATATTAAAAACCTGTGTTACAGTGAGAACGTACAAACAATAAAATATTGCAAAATAATGAAGAAAAGTTGTTCTCAGGTTTCAGAGCAGTACTTTGGATTGTGACACATTTTATCAATTCTCATTGGTCATGTCATGTTTCATATCTCTTGTAACATCAGATGCTGTAGGCTGAAGCAACCTGATGTGTGTAACATCAAAATGTACTGTACTGTATGTCATCCAAGAAATCTTTCACAATATTGTTAACAAAAAGCATATGATTCACTGAAGAAAAAACCCACTAAAAATACAGGAAAAATAAAATGTTTCCTCACTGTACTAAGAGTTAGGTCAGATTAAAAAAAATATATCTATGGACCTGGATGTATTCTGGTGAATGATTTGGTCATAAAATAGATATGCTGTGAACACATTTCTTTTAGGTGCCCCCATAGGGACACGTATGGAGACATACATTGTATCTTTTCCTATTTAGCAAGCATGCTTTTTACAATATATGTCTTAATTTAGCTCCAGGAATTTCTCTGCAGACACAAAAGATCCTGATTTTCAGATAAGTTGCACAACACTTAATCTTTTAAATGTGAAAAGGAGATGAAAGGTATTTAAAGTGTGGTTTCAGAATTCCCATTAGAAATAGTATCTGAAAAGAGAAATCTGCTGGAAATAATTCTAATTGCTTCTTTTGATCTCTACTAGGGGAACTAACAACACTGACAGATGAACTCTGGTGAGTCCTGTTGAAGCAAAAACAGTATCACCCCAGCTGCTTGCCTTGTTTCTCTCCTTGAGGTTTCTATTTCCACAGCAAAGCTGTCAGAAGGGAACACCTGCCTACACATCAGTAGTGTCTTGGCTTGAATTTGGTGCCTTGGCTTAAAAATACAATTAAACCGGGTTTGCATTAAGATGGCAGACCCTGCATGGAAGCACATGCACTATGGGCACACGTTCTCTTTGGCTAATTCTTCTGTGGAAGTGCTAAAACTTAACGGATGGCTGCTGTAGTAACTTAAACTGTCACAAGAAGTTTTCAAGTGCCCTAAATTCCACAGTCTGAATACTGGACAACAAAAACTTACACATTTTCTAGTGTTCACGTAACTACCCAATTAAAATTCAGATAGATAACTTCCTGATTATGCTATCTGGACAACAGTTTTCAAGTTATTTATTGGTTTTCATTTTCCATACCTATCTTGTATGTTTCTGCAAAATTTAGGTTCCTATCTCAAGGCCAAAATAAATTCATTGAAGAAATTTTAGAGTTTTGTTCATGAACGTCATTTAGTAAGTTTATTTTTAGAATTGTCTCAAAGCTTTGTGGAAAGCTGATTTTAAATTATTTAACTGAATCTAAACAAACCACAGGTGTTTGTGAAAATTTTTAAATTTAGAAAGTGAAGAATTTGAAAGAAAATCTTTTAGAACAACTGAAGGGTGTTTGCAGAAGGAGTCTTCTTTTCAGAACAGATAACATTTTTTCTGACAAAAGCCTTTAGTTAAAAGACAGAGTCTATACACTGTGCACATAACAAATGGCTTTATTTTACATCCTGCATAGGAATAGTGGTCATGAAACTTAACTGTATTATATTATCAGTCATACTGCACTAAACAAGTTCCTGATCTATAGCACTTAAATTCTAAGTTTAAATTGAGACAACAGAGAGATACACAAAAATTTGCAAGAATACAATGCCACTATCTAGGCTGCAAAATTAGCACACATAGTAGAGTACCAAGAATTGTCTGTTATCAAGTGTTTCATTGATTTCAGAGAGAGAAAGATTTAGTAGAGATGTCGAGGGAAACTACCAAAAAGCATTATGGAAAATCAAAAGGGTTTCTTCCAAAAAACCCAGTTTTACAGAAAAAAAGAACTTATAAATTTTAGATAGAATCTGTATGGGCAGATTATGGTAGTTCACATTGAGGCTGTGTCCAGGTAATAGTTCTGAGTACCAGGTAATAGTTCTGAGTACCAGATAATAGTTCTGAGTACCAGTTATATTTCTTAAATTGTTTTAATGTTTTTGAGCATGAGGATTTTTATTTTTTTTTTGTGAGGAATATAACAATTTGTCCTAGAATATTATTTACATTTCTTTCTGAACAGAAATTCCAATGAGGATGTTTTCCTTACAATTGCTGATGATGCATTATTGCACCCTATCATTGTTAAAGGTTATACTTTTTTTAGATATGCTTGTACTCCTTGTAGTTCATTGGCAATTAATGAGAATTTTGTACTGAATACCTGAATAACATCGGACCACTAAGAATCCTTTTCTTTTTTCCCTGTCTTCTTCTCCTCTGGCCTGCAAATTTAAAGAGGAAAAAAGTTAACTAGTGTTTAAAGAGAAACCTGAATATTCAGCATCTTCAACGTCTCAAACCCCAGGTCATCTTTCTTCTGCAGGGTCACACTTGTAGTTGTGAAGTGAGGATAAAAATAATCAATTACAAGTTACCACTATTGGTTAACCCAAACCACAAGCTATTTCTATTAATCAATCAAGAAAGACTGGAGATTTATTACATGCAATTATTTCTTATTTAAACATAGTGACGTAGTGTCTTCTCTCAGACAATTATACATGCAGAAAAGTTTTCTTGTCTTTAGCTTCAGAATGGTGCTGTTGAAATATGAAACAAATATGTATTTGCATGGTACAGCTTCATTTTCAAGGTATCCTAAGGAATGTACATTTGATGTGCTGAATGAAAGTGAATTTTTCAATCATACAGTTTTGTTGAAAACAGTTATAAAAACTTTTTCAGACTTCTACAATAATGCCATTTTTAAGTGGCTTTCAGGTTTTAACTTACACAATATTAAAATATTTTCTCAAAATCTCTGAAAAGGGGAAAAAATAGATCATAGTAGCATATATCTGGACACACACACATTTAAAGAATCTATCTGTCTAATTTTCAAGGTCAGCTTTATAAGTCTGTTTCTCCTAGCTGATAAGCCTTTCAATCTTTTTCGTTTTTTTTTCCCCGACCAATTCCTTTACTCTTTCCATTTATTACTTTTTAACTTTGGGAATACACTTACATGCCTTAAAAATATTTTTTGAGCCTTTGCTACAATTGTAAGGAATAGAAGAATTCAACAGAAACATCATCTGTTCACTTTGAATTGGATTCTAAAGGAATAAAGTGCTGTTTTTCAAAAGTGAATGGACTTTTCTCTCCTGAAATTTATAATAACTTTATTTACCTGATTGGAGAGAGACTATGGGAGAAACATGAAGCACTTTAAAAGGAAAAAGAAAAAAAGAAGAATTTCTTTCAATGTATAACACCAAGCTCTAGGAAATCTCTTATTTTATCTAGTTGTCTCTTTTCAAACATGTAACACTACCTTGAATTAATTTTTCAATAAACAAGAAAGTATTTATATGAGTCTCTATTTCATAAAGCATCCTGGACAAATTAATTTGGAGAAATGTCAAAATATCTGTAGCTTCCAAGAAGTCATATACATTTATGATTTTGATTAGTTAGGATATTTTCATAAAAGATGAAGCTTTTCATTTCAACTATTTTTAGAAAATATATATATATCTCTCTATCTAATGACATTTCCTTTGGAAATCTTTTATTTTTAAAATAAAGTGTAACAGCACCAGAAAAAAAATCATTTGGGCAAAAATAATTAATTATTTTTGAAGTTTCATTTTAAATGTCAGATTGAAAAATCAAGCATTTGTGTTATTAATAGATGTAACTGATACTGCATTTCTCATGTTTCCATGTGTTGAGGTGTGTGCTGATTTCTGCAAAGGTCAGGAGACACATTTCCTTCCACCTTTTAGCCCAGTCTGCATCATTTAATGCTTGGCTGGAGGCATTCACTGGGACTTTTGCCGTTCTCTTAAACATCAGCTATTAGTTACTGCCAACAGCAAGAAGTTTTCTTATCTTTTATGGCAAATTATAGGTTCTTTTTCTCTGCTCACAGGCAAACAGATCTGTTTGAACAGATAGATAGTCCTTGAAATTAAATGCCATTCACAAAACATTTTTTCTATCATAAAAAATTGTTTAATAAATACTATGTGAACATTTAGAAAACCCTTTCTTTCTCGGAATGATTATATTTTCTTTAATTTTACCCCAAATTTTGGGGGAAAAAAGGAAAACAATACTGTTTCTTCAGGTGGTTCAGGGGACAAAAATATCAGTTTTAGGCATCATTCTGCAGGCCTGTTTGTAGCGAGAGGGAGAAAGTATTCTAAGTGGGTAATACTGCCCCTGGGAGAGGCAAGGGATCTGCTGAAGGCAGAGAAGAGAGGAGGTGTTTGATCTTACCAGGCTGGCAAAGCGCACCTTGTCTTGTTGAGTAACTACTGTTCTACAGGGATACAGGTACTCTTACAGGTCTTCCAAACATTAAAAATCTGCAACGCTCAGAATCAAGATCTTCTCTCTCAGTAGCAGAATCTCATAGCTCTTTCTGGGCACAGCATTCTGCAGGACCTCTGAACGGCAGTTCTCTACCTGCAAGAGATTTAAGAGTCCTCCTCCTTGCCAAGGCTTTACCTGGCAGCTGAGAGAAACAGTCATTGCTGGATCAAAGCAATTCCTGCTGAATTTTGCCTTTCTAAGAGATCTTGCAGCCTCTGGTCAGCTGGGAGTCTATACAACCAGAAATTACTTTTGGTCTAGGAGATAAGGTCTTGCCTGCCAGATTCTTGAGATCTCTTAGCATCCACTGAATTCAGAATTTGGAACAGAACAGAACAGAACAGAATAGGATAGAGAATAGGGTAGGGTAGGGTAGGGTAGGGTAGGGTAGGATAGGATAGGATAGGATAGGATAGGATAGGATAGGATAGGATAGGATAGGATAGGATAGAATAGGATAGGATAGGATCGGACTTTTTCAGTTTGAAGGCACCTGCAATGATCATCTAGTCCAACTGCCTAACCACTTCAAGGCTGACCAAAGGCTAAAGCATGTTATTAAGGGCATTGTCCAAATGCCTCTTAAACACTGACAGGCACAGGGTATCAGCTGCTCTATAGGAAGACTGTTCCAGTGTTTGACCACCGTCTTGGTAAAGAAATACTTTCTAATGTCCAGTATAAACCTCCCCTGGCACAGCTTTGAATCATTCCCATGCTCCCTGTCACTAGATACCAGGGAGCAGAGATCAGCACCTCCCTCTCTACCCCCTCTCCTCAGGAAGATGCAGAGAGAAATGAAGTCTCCCCTCAGCGTCGTCTCCAAACAAGATAAATCCAAATTCCTCAGCCGCTCCTCACAGGACATTCCTTCCAGCCCTTTCACAAGATTTGTTGCCCTCCTCTGGACACATTCAAGGACCTGAACATCCTTCTTAAACTGTGGGGCCCAGAACTGCATAAAGTACTCAAGGTGAAGCTGCATCAACGCTGAATACAGCACCATAATCACATCTTTTGATTGGCCAGTTATGCTGTGTTTGATGCATGCCAGGATGCAATTTGCCCTCTTGGCTCCCAGAGCACGGTGCTCACATTAACCCTGCTGCCCACCAGCACCCCCAGCTCCCTTTCTGCAGGGCTGCTCTCCAGCCACTCCTCTCCCAATTTATACTTGTGCCTGGCATTACTCTATTCTAGGTGCAGAATCCAGCAGCTGAACTTGTTAAATTTCATCCCATTAATCATAGCCCAATGCTCTAATCTAACTAGATCCCTCTGCAAGGCATCTTGTTCCTTGAGAGAGCCAACAGCACCTTCTAGTTTATTAGAGATGGTTACTGTAACACAGCAAAAATATGAGAACCTAGTGGAAAAGCATGCAGGCTTTCAGTTCTCCTCAGCCATCACTGTAATCCAGAAGCCTTTCTCAACCACAGAGGTGGGTTTGTGGGATCTCACTTGGATAAGAGGCTGCAACAGAATTCTAAAATCATTTTTAGTTTTGTTGCTTCCATCAAAACATGATAGAGATCATTGCTTTTAAGACAATAATAATGAAGTGAATTCAAGCACACACAAGTGGAAACCTTGAGAATAATGTTGAAAGAATGGACTGTATGAGAGCTGTTCATCACATTTTGGTGTTATGTTAATGGGGAAGGATGGGATGTTTGCAAGCACATGAGAGGGCAGGGACATGGAGGAAAATCCACAGTGCAAGGGAAAAGGGGATGAAATAAAGCAAGTGGTACTTGTTTAAAAAGAAAGGAGAAATTGCAGCAAATAGTTAATCTGAGCAAAACAAGGAAAGTCTGCTCAAAACTGAGATTCTGTTTATCTGTGCTTTGGCGGTAGTCTCAAACTCCTTTAGTGATAGCTTATACTGCAGATCAAAACAATGAGAGCTGAGTTTAAATCATGAAGTTTCAATATAAAATTCAACTTCATCAAATGTCTAGTTACTGGAAGATGTGTCCTGGACCCTTTTTTATTACTAAATAGTTTAAGTAGTTTCGAACTCAGAACATCCATGTCTGCAAATTCCCTATTTCACACTGCATAAGACTTTCAACTACAGCACTGTTCAATTTGATATGGGTAGATAGGAAGATTTGTGATGGAAACCAAGTGCTTCAAGCCAAAGGCTAAATTCTCATCTCAGTGGTCTGGGACTTAGGTGCCTATCTGCTTTGAATACTGCCAGGAAAGTTATCATATGCATGAAAATTCTTGAGCATCAGAGTATAACTGCATCCTCAGTATTTGAAAGGAGCATTAACCTAAGTATTTCAAAGAGCATGTAAGCCTTCTCTTCTTAAAACATAGATGATATGGATTACATTCTCTCTAGGTATCATTTTCCGTGTTTCATAAGCTCTTTTGGATTTACAAATTTGTGGAAGTTTTCGAAATTAAATGCTGCCATCGATTAAATGTAAGCTTTGTTCCAAGCTCTGAATGAGGCCTTATGTTTATCAATAATTTGTTATTTCACATTTGAGACACTACTGATTTTTCCACATGCATGCAAGATTGTCATTTCACTAAACAACTCCGTTTTGAATACCTGACACTTTTCTTTTAGAATTTTGTATTGGTTTCAGCTTCTTTGAGGCTGCATAATTCCACTGCCAATGAGTGACTTGAATAATTCAGTTGCAAAATCAATAAATCGTACCCTGCAACACAAAAATCCAAATGTATAATTCTGACATGAAGCTTCAATCTGTAGATTTTTAACATACAAAAAAAACAATTCATAAAGTTACATCCCCACATATGATAATAAGAGGAACTGCTAATACTTTTAACATCTTTGTTGTACATTTAAAAGCATCATGCAAGTTACTGTATGTACGTTGCTTCATCTTATTAGACAAATTGTGTTCCAGATCCTTTCAAACAAGATGGTTCCATACTTCTTGTCCCTTTAATAAAATATATTTGATAACATAGCTCAGTGAAGAATGGAAAGATTCCCATCATTTTAAAGCAAAACCAAAAAAAGTCTGCTTGAAGAAATGTTCACTAAAGTTGGAAAGATTCCCAGATTTAAATGTTGTCATTCAAGCATTACGTAGCTAAATGTGAAGAGTTCTGCCTAGCATGAATTCATTTTGAAGTGCTATACGGCACATATGCATACATTCATGCATTTTTTTTTAGTTTTGCATTATTTATGCTACATTTAGTTTGGAAGATAAAGTATTTTATACATACATATATATGTATATCTGTTTTTCCCTTTGATATTGTCCAAGTTATCATCATTCTCTCTTATTGAAGAAAACAAAGGAAAATATTTCCGTCCATAAAGGTGTCTAATATTGATTCAGTAGAAGCTATGGTAAACAATATAAAGTGAATAGTATGTTATCCACTGTGTTTCTATCAATGAAATGGCATAGAAAAGAATTTGTATTTTACAAAATAATTCATATGCTTGCATATACACGTACTACTGACTCTAGAGTGACTACTGAGATTTTATAAAACTTTACGTTTTTCTAATGTTCTGGAATACTAATGATAAGCATTATTATTTCAGGGTTAAATCAAGAAATGACATAAAGGTCTTAAGGCGAAGCACCATATTACCTACATTTAGGTACTTAGAATACTTGGAACAAAATTTGACTGGACTTTTCCTTTTGGTGAAAGGGGGGAGTTGACAAGTTAGAGCTGCAGTTCAAAGCAACTTGTAGCCAAATAGTCAACTTGTCAATAGTTTGCAGAGGAGGTAGTAGGTCCCTCTACTAACACCATCGATTGTCATCTGTGTAACAACCTGCAGTTTGCTCTAAGTCTGCTGGAATAAAATAAAGGATGAGGTCTCCCTCATCCTTGGTAAGGATCCAGATCAATAGTCCATGAGTATGGCATTTCCTGTTTGTTTTCTTGACATAATCTTGTGCTCTCCCTTTCACATCTTCAGCAGAAAGCTTTCCACGTGCAACAAGGCTCATACTTTGGCACACTCTCTAGGAAAGCAGGAAAAAATGAAATGCCACAAAAGCCCGAGGCTACTACAGAAAAGAGGCCTGCTTGTAAAACTAAAACAAACCCTGGTGCATGTTATAATAGATGGTTATCTGGACGTGTACTACTTCCAAGTTCCAAGGGAGTTACCAGGTTCAGTGCTCATGGGGGCACCGAAGAATGTTTAGTTTCTGACTTCTGACCAGAGCAAAGGGATGGCATTGAAGACCACTGGACCGCTCAGTCAGAGCAATTCTGGACACAGAGAGAAACAAACCTCTAAGCACTGAAACAGCCTTACAACCAAATATGGGTTGTCTGGGTAAGGCTGTCTCAGAGGGCTTTTTGTGAATCACTGTTTTGCATACAGGAACCTCAGTTCCATCCCATTCCTGTTAAGATACTCATCCATACTGGCTCCATTCATGTCAGACCTATCTCTCATGTTTTTGCAGATGCAAACTACAATCTTGCATATGAGACAAAGACTGAGAGCACGTTTTCTCAAAAAGAGACTTTCCAAGGAAAAGGCCAGAGAACAGTCAGGTGGGCCTGCTGAAGCCAGAATCTGTGACTGAGCACTGAATTATGTAACTATACAGCCTTACAAAGACAAAAAAATGGAGCTGACATCGAAAAAAGTTCTTCAGCATGCATTAAATTTTAAAACTTTAGTCTTGTTGAGTTAATGGAACTTCAAAGAGATTTAAACATGTAATTGAAAGGCTTTGCTAAAGTACTATCAATATCAACAAAACTTCTTGTTCTGTAACCAGTTTATATCAGGCGAAATTTTGAAGGACTTGAAATAAAATTTGAATGGAATGTTCTATGTGGTGAAACTCTGGATTTTTCCTTAGTAACTTTATGGCTAACAAAAGTTCTTAATTTACTTTGCCTGTTCAGTAATAGAGCTATTATATTCCATATAATTTTTCCAATACCTCAGAAAATGCAACTTGGATTGTTCTTTAATTTATCCGTGGTAGACACCTACTGCAATCTTTGTTGGAAAAATATGAGAACTTCTAAAAGGTACTTCAGATACTTAAATAGCAGCAAAGCAATTTAAGCTCTATAAAATAACTCCTATCCCTGCCCAGAAACATTTTTGAGGAAAGGTGTTTTTCCAGAAGGAGAACCTTTTTTTTTTCAGTCACCATCTACATTTACTTTATTATGTCATATTATATTACATTGAATTATATATTCTAACAGAAAAGCTACTCAAGATTAGAAAACTTCGGGATGGGAGGGTTTCCATAGAGGAAAATAATATTCCAAGAACCATGAATACTGTTTCTACATCTACTGCACATTCTCATGAATTTCAGTCCCAGAAGCAAAGTACTTATTCATTTCTCAGTCTTACTAATATCAACATGTTTTTGTTACCACTAATATAAATCATCAAGGCTTATTTTGGCTTCATAGGTAATTTGCTTCCATCTCATTTAATAATTTAGAATAATCAGTAGTGTTTAAAATCTTAGCAATTTTGAAGTTGTGTTACAATCAAAATGCATTTAGATTGCCATGCAATTCAACCTTACAAATCACCAGCCAATCAGCACCCCCGATGCTGTGAAGCACTCTTATTTTGCTCTAAGTGTTATCTCATGCTGCTCTTAACACATTTGGAAATTGAGAACACTGACTGCCTTTGGTGCCTGCCTCTATTCAGTGTTTAATGTCTGAGACTTCACCACTATTCTGTTCAATTTCGTATGGCATTTCAGCTGTTGCTATCTATGCCGTAGTCCTTTTCAATTCAATAAATGTAGATTCAACCACACATTATTAGGAAATAAATTATGAAATGAATACATTTTGAAATGTGGGAACTCTACTTAGTGTCTGTTTGACTCCAAGGAAATTATGGACTGCAGGATAGTTTTAAGTCTATTCAGATTTCAATAGCACGATCATCACTGTGCTGCCTGGGAAGCTGGGGATGGATATGGCCTGATTTTTACATTCCAAAGTAAGCATGGAAACAGCGGGAATGAATTCTGTAGCCTTCAGAATGACTCTTGCCTTCCACTTTATGAATTTTGGAGGATCTGGACAGTTTTTGTTTACATTGGTTTGTGTGATCCAAGATGGATTTAATCCTTTCCTCTTCCTGTGAAATAATGCAAACAAAAATTTCTAACCGCCTCTCTCTTTTGACATTAGTAGCATTTTTGTTCCTCTTTTTTCACTTGAGTGCACTCATAAAAAAACTCTAGTGCTTCTATTAGACTTTTCTGATTTTTTTAGTTCTTGATTTTTGCTTTTGCCTGCAAAATAATATTTCATTTATATTATAAATCTAATTGTCTGATTTGGGGAACCCTATAAACTTCCAAAAAAATGAATCTGTAAGACATAGCTAGCAGTACTCTTTTTACTCAAGTTCAAGGTAGGTATGCCTTTAAATATTAACATTGCTTATTCTAGATCACTAACACCACTAATGCAATTTCCTTAAATGATATTTTGTCCTATCTAGTCTCCAGAAACTTTAATTTTTGAAAAAAAAAGACATTAATTAAGCACATGCATCTATTCCACCTGTTCAACTGCCAGTATGAGCAGCAAAAGAACCCAACCCAACAACTAAACTATTTTTATTTTAAATTGTTTTTTCTCATTATGTAATCCTTTGCTTTATTGCTAATATTCTGCAAATGTCATGGCAAGGTTTAATATCAGAGTTATTAATATCACAGAATGGAACACTTTGGATAACTTCATTGAATGAACAAATAGTGAAGTGAATAAAAAGTCTCAATATTTCAAGCTAAATTCTAACCACTTCTCTAAAGTCAGCCTGGTTGTTGTGTGTATTCTCCATCTAAAGTATCATCCTGTGTGTTTTGCTTTGTAGTTCAGGTAAGAGGATAGTACTTTCGCTCTGGAATTCTTTTATCAAAGGTTAAAAGAAAAGTTTAATTAATTAATTTTTGTACTTAACTATCAGTTACTTTTGAAGGGGCAGGATTACTATTTTGCATATAGAAGGAGACTCCCACACCCTAAGTACATGTAGGAATGTAATGTTTTCCTTGTGAAAACAGAGAAACCCAGAATACAAAGCCTACAGCTACTCTTTTTTAACTTTGATCTTTCATACAGCAGTGGTAACTAACATAGATATCTCTAGATGGTTCTGTATATTGCATTGTACAGCATACAGAACTATAAAGAAATGCAGTTTCAGCCACATTTTTCTTTCTCCAATCTACTGTCAGTTCTACATATCTCACCTGTGTAGGCCCATTCTCTCTTTAGACATCTTTTAAGCTTCTGGTACATCTCTCATCCAAATCCTGGCTTCTGACAAAGACCTCAACCTGCTATCGGTCTTCTCTCTTCTTGAGCATGTCTGATTTACATGTCTCATCATGACTGTTTTCCAAATCTCCTCCTTGGCTTCTCACTGCAGCTCATGAACCACCCCCTTTCCACATCTCTCACTCTCTTCTGTTTGCTTAATTCTTCTGACACTTCAAACCTCCCTTCTCACCCTCCTCTTCCTCAAAAGGCTACCAGTCCCCCTACCCACTTGCCTGGTTTCCCCGCCTGGAGAGCAACCCCTGTTGGTCCTGGTACAGCTTGTTTCTCAACCCCAGTTTACCATTCAATACCTTCCCCTGGGGCTTATAATAATTTGCTTCCCCAGCAACTTCCCATGGATCCACCCTGTCAGATCACTTTTCCATTCAAATTATGCGGCTCTTTCCAGATGCTCTGCACACCTTGGATGAGACAGGAAGGGCACCGAGAGTGTCTGAGGCACAGTCTTACTGGCTGTGCTTTTCAGATCAGGTACCAGGATCTGACACTAGCTTCAGGAGCTCAGATCTGGAAGGCAATGGTAGTCCCATGCAGCCTTAGGGTGGGACATGCTCACCACATAGAAAATCCAAGAACTCCAGCTAATAAAACATTCTCACTGAGCATTTACTAACTATGCCGTTTTGAAGGTTTGTAATTTTAGCCAAGTTCAGGCAGATATTCACAAAGGTGACAAAAGGCACATCGCCAGTGAACTTCAAAATTCTGCTTCAGGGATTTGTAGTGCTTGAGCTTGTTAAAGACAGGGGTGCCAGAATTTTGCAATACAAGGAAAACTATATACTAGTCCTTTTGCTTAGTTGTCAGATAAGGTTTAACCATTTTTTGCTAAAATTAAACATATCAGCCTAAGGCACACACTTGGCATGACAAATTTCATCTTGGTTGGTTAAATTTTGGCAGCAGAATCAGCAGCTGAAACACAACTCTTATAGTGGGAACCTGTACAATCCTGAAAGATGCATGTGTGTGTATGAAATGTATGCACACATACACACACATACATGTACTTCGTAAACATCTGGTATGCTATAACGTGGCATGGTGTAATTTCTGCCCTAAGATGTTTCATATAAAATTAATAGTATTCTTCCTAAAGCATTCATCCACGAGAAAACCAAGGTAAAACGTGACAGAGAGCAAATCTCTAAGTCACATAAGACAGATTAGAAGACCATGCAGAATTCTCCTAGTGTAAAATCCGAATTTAAGATAAATTCTGAAGATACACATATTATTTCTGCTGTGTGGATCACTCTTGCTGCACATGTGATTTTATTACTTACTCTGTTTAACATAGTAGCAGCTGTCCTCTTTTACACCTCTAGGGGAAAAAAAAATCAGAATGGATTATTCAAAAGATTTAAATCCCTTTGAGACATGGCCCTTCCAGCAATACTATAAATTCTTTTTCACTCCAAGGTTAGATGCTACGTTGGCCTTGATTTAAAACCCAGGATTCTGTGGAAAATGGCAATGATATCCAGCTCTGACAAATTGAATTGGTCTCAAGGTATTGAAGGATGACTAATAAATCTGAGACTTGATCCTGAAACTTTTCTACACATGCATTGAGTCTCTTTCTTCTTGAGACATTTGAGATACTGTTAAATATTAAAATCATGTCATACCAGTGATCTATTTAATTGACTTAAGCTACGTTTATTATTTTCCTTCAGGATAGAATTGGAAACTTTGATGAAGTTTGAGTGAATATATCTTCCCTGCATGTTAGTAACAACTATAATTTTCTTTGGGTCAACGTTACCAAATGTTTCATCCACTCAAGCATATAAGAAAGAATTTTCATGTAGATAAAGAGGATTGCATGTGCCAGACTGTTGGCATATTTCTAGTGTTAGAGAACTTTGTTTCTAAGAAGGGATCATTGTATATTCAGTATCCAAAACAAAATCATTGGGGTTTGACTGAAACCACCAAGTGTGAGGCTTATGTTTTGCCATCACATTTATATGTAGACTTTTCTATAAGGGCCAGTTGGTCATCCTGCATGCTAAACAAGCCATCTGAAGGATGTATAATGCAATGACCTGAGTTTGCAGTGGATGGAAGAACCTAAGATTCAAGTAAGTTATTTGTGAATTTAAACTGGATACTTAACTAAAATATCGATTCAAATTTTGACTTGAACTCTTTTCCTTTTTAATTTCAGCCTAAAGTGGACTTCCCTTAAGAGGACTCTTTACTTCCCTTAAGAACTCTTTTGATCAAATAATATATAGAAACTGCTGTAAGAATTATGTGTACAGGAAAGCATCTAAAGATGGCCAAGGAAATACATAGGAGCCACTAACCTTCCTGTCCATCTGCAAAAAACTCCAACATATTTTTTAGTAACTAATGAAAAAACAGTTTAAATGATTTTTCCTACCTATTTAGTTCTGGGTAACCAAAAAAAGCAACCTTTCCCCCAAGTCTTATCATCCTCCAAATAGTCCATTTACCTCTTCTTATTTCCTTTCACCAAGCTTGATCTTTAATCCTTTTAATAGTGCTCAGTTCCTTATCACCTATTAGCTACACTTACTGTTTAAGGTTATAAACTGTGATCTTGTGCACCTTAAAAAATACCTGGATCATTAATAGAGGGAAAAAAATCAGTACTTTTTTCTGAATAAAAACAAAAGGAATATCATGTTAACTTTTCTTATTTTTCGTTTAAAAGCAAAATGTCACTACCAATCAAACCTGAAATAAGCTTCAGTGTAAGGAAAAAAAAAAAAGAATTTCCTTCAGTTCTTCTGTTAACTTGTCTCAGATGATGTGCCATGCCAATCAGGTCAACAATCTTGTTTAACAAACTCAGGAAAACTTTGTCATGAAATCAGGAATCTTTTCAAAAACAGAAAAGAAATTGCCCATTTCTAAGTCGCCTGAGCAAAAAAGGAGACAAAAAGCCTCTATCTTTTAACACAGCTCTTCAATTAATTAAAATCTAATGGATGTAGCTTGCACCTCTGGAAATGCTCTTCCAGTTTTCATTTTTTTCTTATTTAGTACTGCTATTGATTGTTCTGAAGCTGGTAAATTGTGGAAAGCCATATAAAACACAAGGTCACTGTTTGGAATATGTTAATTTCTTCTGTTACTCACAGTCAAACAGATTCTGAACGTGAACAACTGTTAACAGACAAATTCATTATTATGGCAGGATCATCCTCAGCATTTATCTGGACAGTGTGTCTCTTGCTCCCCTATTAGCCTGATTTCAGAGTCCTCATGTAATAGCCATCAAAGTGTATCTGAAACATAATTTTGTGTGCACTCTCACAGTAACACTTCTGTGAATTTAGAATCACAGCTCTGGGGATTTTGCCTGTGAAAAAAAGTCCATAGTTTTACAAAGCTTGGAGCCTTACTTCCATAATATAAAGATAATTTGGTACAACTGCTGAATCAAAACGTCTGGTCTTGTTTCCCTCCTGTTGCTAATCCTATTCTTGATATGAGGCAGCTTCAGCTGTGGTTGATATTGGAGACAACCCTAGCAATGCGCCAGCAGCCGTAGGAATTCTGGTGCTCAGAGGCTGCGGTGATGGATGGAAATGTAGTGGCCAGGGAATAAATCCAAAGAAGCATCTGAAATGATTCCTCATATGCAGTATGGGTGCCTAAATACAAAATTTTAGAAAAAAAAGTCATCAAGATATCTTCTGATCCAGGAAGACACTGTGGCATGGGGAAAATGCAGACATCAGACCCAGCAAATTCTGTAGAGGCAGAAATGGATTTTGACTTTGAGGATCTGGGGGCAAGGCTGGATCAAAGTCACTTCTGCCACAGAAAATGGAGAGTTTAAAGGAATAGCTGCTGCTCCTGCTTCTCATGAGGAAGATGGGAAAGATGGGGGCAGAAAGTTTGCTCAGTGGCCTGAACTCCTTTAATCACTCATTTTAAGCCCCAAACTGTTGACTTCCGTATAAGTACAGCAAATATTCTGGTATAAAACTCTGTCAATCCCTCCTGTTTGCGCTAAATGACTTCAAGTAAATAAATATCTTTTCTTTGCATGACAGGCTGTGACAAAATGTTGAAACCATCATGAGGATGTAAGAAAAACTTGTTCACACCTCTGCTGTTCCCATGACTCATTATCAAAATGTTTGCCAATAATCTTGGACTACAGTATAAGTCTCTTTCTACTGTAACTGATATTATGCAACTGGAACAGCTCCAGCAGACTGATTACTGCATCCAGAAAAGCCATTAGCCTGGTGCTTAAAGCACATGCATGCAAGTTCAAGGCTCAAGTTGTTTGAATTTTGCAAAGGAAGAATTTACACTCATACTTCCCAGTTTTGTCTCAGACAGGACAAGATGAAAAAGACAAAAATGCCACAAATATTGGTACAAAAGGAATGATCTGCACCACAAAATCGAGTTAATGATTTTATTCCATGAATAAAATTTATTCTATGACAGTGTTGTTAACTTTACTAACCATTCCCATATATTTTCTTTCATATGAACGTGCCATGTCTCTGACAGGAAAAAGCTGAAGATCTTGGGAAAAACCAATATGCACTGTTGAGAAAAATGTTTCTATTGTTCTTTTAGTGCAAACCACAAAGACACACTGAACAATAAAGAAAACTTAAAGAAAATATTTAGAAGCAAATGGCCATCAGCAGTCTAAAATGCATCTCCAGGGGCACTATGCTTTGTTAATCGGAATTGGGCAAGACCTTTTGCAAAGTATTTCGGGAAAACAATATCATTCTGATTTTCAGTACTGTTAATGCTACCACTGCAAACATTTTCTGAAACAATATAAAAATATAGCTGTGAAAGGAACTGCTCTGATGATATAAAGAATGCTCTAAGAATCTCTGAAATATGCAGTATAAGGGACTTTGCGAGCTCAAGGGATCCTGGGCTGTAATGCCTTTTCCCATGAGATACCTCTCCACCTTATTTATAAAAACTGGGTCAGTGTTCAACAAACAGCGTAAGACTCATTCCACAGGGAAGAGGTAAAATAAGAAATTTCATGGTTTTATACCTTCCTAACACAGTGGCTCAGCAACTCTGATATATACATTCAGTTGTCCACTGAATGTCTAAATTAATCAGTCATGGAAGTCCACTTAACAATTTATTTACCCTCAAGAGCTGATGTAAAATTTAGAGTCCTGACTGTGAATACCAGGCAACGTAGGTATGACCATGCTTCCTTGTTCTCCCTCTCACACTATAGCTCACATTCTCTCAAGCATCAAGCAACCACCAAGCATCAGTACCTCCTACATCTTAAGCAAATAATCTAATCATTCTATTAGTACAGGTCTTACAGCAAATGCCTGTAGGTATATAGATCCTCTGCAAAAGATTCAGGTTTCAGATTGTGAAAAGGTTTTTTTCAACCATGCTCCAGGTGCATGACCTTCAGAAATGGGAGTGATTTCAGTTATATTACTGTGCTCCTGGCCACACCACTCTAGTCTGTTCTTCTGGATAATTTTTCCAAGGTCCATAACTCTTTCCATATGGCACAGTGATCCTTCATGATCAGCTCTATGATTTGAATTCTTCTCTGTGGGCTATAAGGTGAAAATGAAGGCACCAAAAATTTTAAAGTAATGAATATATAGATGTTCAAGTATTTTATTCAGTCCAACTTTTAGATTGGAGTGGTTGTGGGTTTTTTTTTCCCATGTGCAGTAGGAAGCAAACGACTTTTTCTTCATAAAGGACTTTACTTACCAAATGTCTGGAGATATGAATGGAAGAACATGAAGTGCCGTAAGAAAGCTGGGTGTCTGTAAGTCTAACAGTTGATCAAGGCTCAATAAAGGATTTTACCAGGCTGCTAGAGTCCAAAGGTCTCCTGGGATTCTTCTAGAGCTTTGATTTCAGGAACTATGATGAAGGGACTAGTGATTTTTTTTTAGAGAAAACAACATGTTATTTCAACAGAGTTCAACTTCATAACAGGGCTTCCTTGCAGCAAGTTGTGTTCTTAAATGTGTAAGAGCTGGAAAAATTCTAAAGTTATCCAATTTTTAGCAATAACAACAACAAATGTTTAGAACCTTAGCCTGACCAGTATTTGAATAAGAAAAAACAGTTGGGAAAAACTATTTTCTTGAAATCTCACTAAATTTTCTTTACATGCTCAAAGGAAATTAATATAATACGACATTAAAAGAAAAGCTTAAACATATTCAATTACCTATCTTTTAAGTAGTTTATTTCACTTTCATCTTCCTTTTAGATATTGTATCTTGGCATTTTTTGCTCATAATATTTGTTGCCACGAGCAGCGCTTTCAGTCCTTGCACTGTGATTTAACCCTTTCTGATCTTGACAAATCAACTTCTGTGTCCTCGAACAACAGGCATTTTCTCAGAAATTCAATTTGTGTTCCACCCAACTAGCATAACTGGTTATTTTCTGTAAGCTGACATTCTGGTATTGTTTATGCATTCCATATTAACCTTTTCTTTCAACCCTAGAGATCTTATTTATGTTCCAGCAGAGCGGGTGAATAAGGCACTATATCAATGATAAGCAGAACTTAGGAGCCTGTGAAGAACATGTAGGGTGCGTGCAGGGGGCAACTGTCACAGTGTTCATAACTGTCTTTTTTCTGATGATGTATACTGAGAAAATCTTTCCCCTTTCCAAAGGGCATATTTTTTACATGGCTTTGTTGTTGTCCAAGGGTAGGGAACAGATAACATTGCAAGCAAGTCTCAGCAGGCAGTCAGAGGATAAAAAGTCCAGTCTAAACAATCCAGGATACAAAAATCTTCTCTGGATTCTCACAAACGTTTTTTTTTTTTTGCTGAGAGGTCCTTGTTAGCCTCTCCAACCTTATGGCAACAACACTGGGCACAGGTCTAGCAACTAAAAAAACATGATCATTGACAAAAGGTTTAAGTTTGTTCTACATGGAAAAAATGTACCGGATCCATACTTTGAAACAGAATTAACCTATTGCTGTTATCAGCAAAATGTACTGTACCACCCTGTTCACCACCTGCTGCTTGTTCTTAGTGAGGCGGGAAAGGGAGTGACAGTAGAAGATATTTGAATTTATGTCAGCAGAGATATTTGTAAGGGCATTACTGGATTCAATTTTCCTTATATACTATTGCACAGAAATTAGCTCAGTTGTTCTTCCATTCTGTGGACGAACATTGTAGTTAGATGCAGAGATATGCTTAGATGCAGAGCACAATAATCTACTGTTGAGAAAAGTGACTATGTTTGCAGAAAACACTGAAGTTAAATATTTTATCACCTTGTGCTTGTGGTGTCTCTAGTGCGTGTCCCCAAGCTCCTGGTTACAGGATCCTCTGGAGAAGGACTTGAGGAAGATAGCTATAAAACTGCTTCCAAGGGCTATTTCACAATGTGCGTGGTAGAACTCAAGGCAAAAGGGGCAGAGTTGATTTTGGGTGCAACACAAAACATTTATGAACATTATGACATTTATGACGTGCTGGACCTTGTCAGTGACCACAGGAGTGTGCTGTCACTCAGGCTGTCATCCAGAGCTCTTTAAGGCTATGTCCAAATGTCTCAGTCTGGGATGTCTCTCCTGGTCTTTAGCAAAGTGCACGTCCCAGGTGTATATTGACTCACTGTGGGACAAGACACGGGTAGTTTCTTCTGCTCCTCTTCTTCCCCATACCATGGTTCCCATGGGAAGGAAACTGGGAGTAGGGGTCCTATGGGAGCTGCAGTGTGTTACATTTAGAGCTTTTATCAGGATGACTGGCATTACAACTGACAGAGCAACCAGCCCACAGTCTATATATAATGTCAGTTAGTGGACTTGAACACCATGCACCAAAGTACTTTGAAATTATAGCATCTTCTCCTGATGTCTGCACTGCCTGTTCTATGTGATGTCTGAGGAGCAGCCAAGGTGCCATAAAATCCTGTGGATGAACAGCATTAGTGCTGAGCTGGACTGACCATAAAACATAACTTGCTCTAAAAGGTCTTGTACAGAATCTCACTTCTACTTGCTGAACCTGAACTCTTGGGCAGACCTCAGAACCTTAACTTCTGTTTTCCCACTTTGCAAACCTGTGACTGATCATTCTTTCTGAATTTTGAACAAACTTGTTTTGTTATTGCATCTGTTTGATTAAAGAACTGCATTTGACAAATTGAAAAAAGCCTCATTAGAAAATATGTTTTCAGGAAGAAAAACTTCAGAGAATTTCATATCACAACAACAAAAGAAAAGGAAACTTCCCCTTCCTGCCATCCTCAAAGATCTAAAGGTTTCTTAGAAATTCAGAACATTCCCCTCAGGTCTTCTATCCCCAACAAAGACAGCCTCCTATTTCCTTTAACACACTGCCTAATGAAAAATAGTAAGTACTCCAACATAAAAGATTTTTAATCATCCAAAGTGGTGGCTCTGTAGTACAAATCAAGGAATTAGCAGCAACTGATTTTACACAGGAGATAGAACAGCAGTGCCTTGGGGCGAATCAAAAGCCAATCTGTACTTCTATAAAACTGTGAGGCTGAATTTCATTCAGCGTATAACTTAAACATGCTTTTCACAGTAATTCCATATGTAATGTGCCCACCTTTTGAGTTGGAATAAGTTAAAATATACCTTTTATTATTAAATGTTATGAAAAGGTTAAACTGACCACATCTTTCTTTTCTAGATCCTTCTTTCTATACTACGCAGCTATTGTTTTAAGAAAGTATTTGCCTTGATACCAGTGATGTTTTGTATTCTTTCATATGATCTTTTTTTCTGTCAGGTGTGAACATTGAATGCAATGCTTTGCTATTGAATTTGAGTTCTTCTGGTAGCTTAGGAGGTAGGCTTAGGCAGAGCTATAGAAGGGGAAGGTGAGAGAATAGAAGAAGGAAAGGGGAAGAAAAAAGTAAAAGATCTTGAAATTTACGCGTATTGTAGAGGGGTGTCTGTAGTTACTATGGAAAAATAATGAAAACAACATTTACATATATATTATGACCCCTAGCTGCACTGAACAATGCAATCTGATTTTCAAAAATTAGGACATTGAAAAAAGTCTGTTTATGAGTTTATTACAAGGTCTGTTTATTACAAGATCAAGAAGCAATGAGCTGTGACATTTGTCTCCTCTTTTCTCAACAAATATTTAGAGAGAATGGGGCAATGTATCAGGTTGGAGGGTTAAGATTTTGTTTCCTTACTCCATTACAGCTACACTAGTGTAAAGGCTTTTCGGTGGACTTAAATGAAATTCACGGAAATATTTTGTTTCTCCTGTATCACCATTTTTTTACATCATGCAGGGACATAATCTTCTAGAAGCATTTTGCTTACTTGATGCAACAAAAAAGTGTTTAATTAATACGTTTTTTTAATACGTGGAGGTTTTGTGATATATAGTTAGTCACTGTGCAGACTTTTATGATGTAGTTTCTCATCAGCATGACGGTCCCACCAATTTCATCCTAAATTACAACTCATTTTAATTTGATTCTAAATTATATCTCCTGTTAATTGTAAAGGGGAAATAAATACAGAATAGCAGGGCAAGCATGCAGCAAGTATTAAAGAGTCCACAGCCAACATGAGGCTGTGATGTAGTTGTGCAAACCTGGGTGTGGGTCACCTGGCATATGAATGGGTACATTTTTACATGTCTTGTTTCTCCACGTTCTAGCTATATCTACCCTGTGCAAGTGAAATCCCTTTGGATTGTTCTAGCAGGAGGTTCAATCTGAATGTGAACATTGTCTAAATTAAAAAGCATTGTAATCATGCTGGCAGTAGTTTTAGAGCAGTAGTTTTAGAGTGGGTACCAGTTTGTTCAAAAGGGGTTTAGAGGCCAATAAGAATCAGATCTAGGGCACTTAAATATGTGATCACAATACAGTTAATAATATTTACTTACAGATTCACAAACCCACATTGCAATGAAATTAGGTAATTTACAAATATAACAAATGGCTAACTGAGCATGCTAGATTTATATATACAAATACTTATACCTGAAAATATTGTGGATCATAGTTTTTAAGCTTATTCAAAAAAACCTATTACAATTCAGGACATAGCATCTGGAGTTATAATAGATAATTTTATGAAAACATAAAATCTCAATAGTGATAAAAAAACCCAACAACCAACAATCTGAATCCTACAGGTTGGTAGCAAAGAAATAAGAGACAAATATTTGGAATTTAAAAATCCATGGTACACCTGCATTTTAATATGGTAAAATTCTGGTTGTTCAATGCCAGAAATTATGCGGTACAGTTAGAAAAGATACAGATAGGAATGACAACAATCATCACAGAATTTATTTTAACTGTGGAATAGACTGAGACTGCCTAACCTGGAAAAGAGACAGCTTGGTGGGAGTATAATAGTAGTCTGTAATTGTGGGTGGCACAGGGAGTAATTATTCACAATAAAAGAAAGAAGGGACATCAAATGAAATTACTATATGACAGGAAGAATAAATATCCCTATATTTGTCTCATATTCTCTGTACAACTACTCTGACCACCTCTGAAGCGTGATACTAGATCAAACAGATATTATGTTTCACCCAGTAGTGGTGTTCTTATTGGGACTTTTTCATATGACCATTCCATGTAAGTGTTTGTAATAAATACCCATTACAAAACCCCTTCTTGTCTTTAATCATGCCACTGGTAATTCAAGAGTGTGCTAACTGCAAAGCAGCACAGGATATCTTCAGATAATGCCTTTTTGCATTTGTGCTGTACTGTTCTAAGGGAAAAATATAGTCTACTAAGTTTGTTAGCATGAGGCAGATTTCTAAGGGTTTCTAAAGTACTTTAGTTTATACAATGGCATTTTTGAGAGCAATTGTGAAATTTTAGTTTTACAACCGAAGTGAGTGCTGCAACAGAATTTCCAAGAACATGCACTTCCTCCTATAAACCAAGGCTTCTAAATTCACTTGTACATTAATTTTAAGCACTACATTTTGACAATCTTGTTAGAGGACAATTTTAAAATATCTATATATCTGAGAACAGAAATCTAAATTGCTTCAAATTTTGTTCATTTTGCTTTCTTTTTTGTTTTTTTGGGGGGGTTGTTTGTTTAAATTTTACATTTTGGCAAACAGTATTTTGTTTATGTGAAAAATGAATGAGCATTAGAAGTGTTTATGTGGGTATTTCATACCCCTTTCACTGTAATGCTTGGTTTATTCTTAGATGAATTCTAGCATTAGATTTTAATTAAGCCTGTATACTGCTTGATCTACAGATTAAATATGTTCTTGAATGTCTAGTTTGAAGGGAAAGGACATACAAGTTTGGCAGAATAGATCTTGTTTAGATTTTCTACAGCTGTAATATAAAAACAAGTTTCACATACAAAATTGGCTAAATAATCCCTGAATAAAAACTCAGGGATGTTCAAAGTTTCAAATTTTGAAGTCTGGTGGAGGACTTGCAACTCTAACTGACAACTCATGTGTATTTAGCTAACTAGATAGTTAAAAACTTTCCGGGAACCAACGAAGAAAGAGCAAGTGAAAAGGCTGCGTGAGGCAGAAACCTTCAGGAGCAAAACCATACTCCTGCTAGTAAGGAACTCAGGACACTGATGACTCGCTAAAATATGCCCATATGCACTCACACACACTCTCACACATGCACTTCTTGTTCAAGAATAGTGATGCTTAATTGTCAAGTTTAGGGCCCAGAGAGACTTTGGAGGGGTGAGTGTAGTATCAGAGAAAATGATATTAGAAAGTACAACAGTTTTAGCTGTGGATGAGGCTTTTTTGTAACGATTACATAATTTAGACTAGAAGCATTTATTGTTCCATGAGTTGGACAGATAAGGAGAGAGGTTTGTTCTTTGCTGATTAGACTGTTAAACTGTTAATTGAACTAACAATAAATTCTTAGGCGTCATATAAATGCTGTGTCCCCTTTTTGCAGACAGAAAGATTTTGCATGTAACAATGTCTGTCTCTTGGTTGCAAGACTAAAGAATTTTAACTTTGTTAACTTGCTTTTCTTTTGATACACTCAGTCTTGATCCTGCTCAGCAATAATTTGAAAGCTGGAGAACAGCCTCTCGCCTCTATTTTTCCACAGTTTAACCTGTATCTTGATGGCTGAGACAGTCTCCTGTGAAGAGAGACATGTATCTGTGAGAGACAGTTTTTGGTGTCCCAGCTCTGGGAAAGAATCGGCGGAGGTTAGACTCATGCAGGTAAAGTTGGCGTCACAGCCTGTGCTTGTGAACAGAAGCATCTATAGCTGCTGTGGTCTGTGCTCGGAGCAACGAGGATCCTCTATGTAATGCATAACAATGACATCTAGCAGATGAAGCCGTTCTGTGGACTTGGTTAATGTTCATGCCTTCTGCGTATCAGGCATTTAACTTTAGCATCTTGAATTTAGTATTCCACAGCAGAAACCTCAGCTGAGTACAGGTGTTGCTGGCACCTCACCACTTCCACTACTCTTTACCACAGAAATCTGTAGTTCTTTGATGCTTTGACATAAAGATGTCAACCGTATAAAACTTTACAGTGTACCATGCTATAAAACATTCTATATGTTGACTTCAGTAGAAGCAAAGTAAAATTAATGACATCTACTAAAACACTTTCAGTGTAATTATTCAACATCTTTTTCTCAGACTCTCAGTACAGTACATCACATTGTGAAGAACTTTCAGTTTCCTTATTTGCTTCTTGTGGTATCAAATATAGGAAACTCACATAAATAATTCCTTCAAAATAATCAGAGTCAACAGAGCATTTACAAGTGATTAAGGTGAATTAAATTTCATTGTATGCTGCAGTCCTAAACAAATTTCATACTCACCTGAGTCTGTTTCACAGCAAATCAATAATACTAAAGACTTTATTTGAACAGACAATATATAGTTTCCTATTCCTGTTCAGTGTGCATATGAAACTATCAACTTCAGTTAATGAGAAATTTTCCATAAACATTGATGGGTGGAAACGTTTTCTTTCCTGTAAGTGACTTTGCCATCTTGCATCTGCCATCAACTAACAGGCTTGAATATTAAGAGGCACTGCCCAACACCCGAGAAAACCTTTCATGGTTTTCAGTGGTCTTTGGGCAAGTATTCAATGATTCAGTACAAACTAAACTACTGCCAGTCTGTTTTCAGGTTTCATTGCACAGCTATCTGTGGGATTAAAAAGTTAAAGAAACCTCCAGTGTAGACATTATTAAATATTCATGTGATACCACTGCTGAATCAAGTGAAAACATGAAATATACAGCAAAGGTAATAGAATACCACTGCTGGAAACCACACTATTCTTGGGAATCAGCATGTCTATACTTTGTCTTTTTTATCTCAGGGTGCCATCAATTCCTGCCCATCAAGAAGTCTTCAGAAAGCGTCAATGTTCTAAAAGATTTTCTTAAGGAATAAAAAAGCCATAATAATTTCCAAGTGGTACACAGATGTCATTGGGTAAAATAACCGATGAGGAAATACTGGAAGATTCTAAAGTTTTCTGTCCAGTTGCCAGTGAATGATTTGAGCTTATGAGCCATGTTGCATTCATGCCTTCAAGGAGAATGTTCCCAAGTGGTAATATGTGTTGAATAATTTTATTGAAAGATGTGAAAATAAAGATATCTTCAAATATTAATATAGATGTATCAGAGACTTAAACTATTAAAAATATGTGGAGTAAATTTCCTATAAGAAGTGAGATATCAGAATCTGGTGGTCTGTCAGCTGAATGCTATACTTTGAGAGTGCAAGGAGGAGCAAGGTGAGTTGCTGTTTGAGTTTTGGTTTGGGTGTGGGTCTCCAGCCCTGTCACTGGCCCTGCATCATGGATAGACCTTGGCCCTGTGTTGTAAGTTGTCTCCAGAACCCCTTGGATATATGCTGTACTCAGCCTTGTCTCTGGCCCTGTCTCCTGGATAGACTTTGGCCTCATGCTGTAGCTTTGCCTTCAGCCTGGTCTCTGGCCCTGTCTGCTTTTGCTCCAGGCTGGATTCCATGGAAGGACCCTGGACCTGCTCTGTCACTTGCTTGTCTGTGCCTGTTGATGGACCCCATTATTAACACCTGGCTCTACCCACTGTGTCCAGTCCATGTGGGACTGGGTCCTGTTGTTGAAGACACAGCTCCACAGGTGGAGCCACCCTTGGTTCCTGGCTTGTCCACTCTCGAGGAGCGGCTCTGCTCTTGCTGCTTCCTGATGCACACATTTGAAGTTGCATCTTCCTGAAAGGGTTAGAGCTCTAGTGAAGAGTGATGAGTATTTTTATCGTTATGCACAGGCAAGCACAGGATTCATCTGACGATTTAAGCACAGAGAAGTCACAGAGCATCATGTGGCACTCCCAAATAAAAAGGTAAGTTGTATATCCAGAGTGGAAAAATGGAGCAGCTATATTTAATGACAACTGATGAACAAAAAAAAAATTTTAAAGATAACATAATTGGTGAATTTCACTTTGTGCATATGAATAGAACTTGGCTTTTGTACTTTTTGAAAAAAAAAAAAAACAACCAAAAAAAGAGGTGGGTTCAATTAAGGCCCTCTACCATCTGGTTTATTTATGCATTCTGGAAGCATTGGGAATCTTGAAAATATTTCTAATTGTAATCTTTTCTGAGCTGAGCAGGAAGAAAAATTGAAGGTGAAACATCCATTTTTTAATGTTTTGTTTTCAATCATGTCACATTAACTGATCCAGATTGGTTATTATAAACATAATTTGGGGTTTGCAAATATATAACAAAATGAATTTATCTTTTCCAGAATTCATTTTAATCTGCATGTGTTAGTTTTTTAATGGGCAGACATAAATATATTTCTGTTGTGTTTTAAACAAATACAATTCAGTTTACACCACTCACTTTCCTTCGCTTGGTAAAATCCTTATGCACCATCAACTGTTTCTGACAATGTAAGCAAGATGAAGCATGGCTGGAATTCACAGCCATAAATGAAATAGACTGAAGGTTCGTGTGGCTGCAAAGGAGACACTATCCTGCAGTTTATTGCATTCTGAGCCAGGGAACACGGCCTTTATAGCACTATTACCAATGAATTTTAAATCACTCCAAAGTTCAAACTTCACTGAAGCATCACATCGTATGTTGAAATCAGATGACCATTTTGGCTGGCAAATGCCATCTATATTTCAGAAAACATCCATGTTCTAATCAAAAATGAATTAAAAGACATGGAAACTTCAAGCACCATTTGTCATCTGAAACTCATGTTCATTAATATGCCTCATATCTGTAACTGAGAAAAGCTAAGTCAATTCCCAAATTACCATAACATTCAAAACTAAACAGTAATGCATTTTAAAATGAGTGTATTGAAAATTGAATGCCAACTGAAAATAAATGATGGTACCTTTTAAAATTAAATTACAACAGACTTTTTTCTTTGTCCTTTCCCCTGTTGTCATCTTCAGTTAGTCTAGCTGTCCAATTCTTACCATATTTACCCTATGACAAGAAGGGCTTAGAATATAAAAGACAAAACACTACATAATTTTTCATAATTAAATACTTAAGCTGTTATAAAAAAATCCATTACATAGAAAGGAGTTTCTTAATTTTGCTGTTTTCTTGTGGTTCTTTCACTACATCCACCCCAATGAAATTTCACACACATAGTTGGGTTTTTTTTATTTGACCTTGTCCATAAATATCCTTATTTGATACGTCTCTATAGACAGTTTACAGGGTTTCTACAGCTAAATATATGTATATTTTGTAAGGTTGGCATACATTTAAAAACAAACAGATAAATAAATAAAAATGTTTGCTAAAAACAAACTGACAGAGCAATAGAGTTTTTCACTATGAAAAGTTGGATATGGTCAGGGAAAAGTAAATAATGCCGAAAAAAAAAATCCAAACCAGGTATTAATTAAATAATGGTACTGAAAATTGAGGTGGGTTTTTTTCATATATGTTAAAATACTTCCTTTTTGGTGAGGCTGATCTCAAAATGCTTCCAGTCAAATATCAAAACATGAAAAATAATCCAACCACTAAATACCTGACAATAATATTTAGTAAAATGGGAATGGGGTTGTAAATCCCAGGAAAGTGGGAATTACAGGCCAGTTTAAAAAACTCTGAATGAAAGATAGTTACATTATAGATCTATGACTTCCCACAAATTACTTTTCTACATTTTTAGATGTCTAAATTTTTAAACATTCCCAGTATTTTTATTTTTACTTGCATAGTGCCTAGCACAGCATAACTCTCACTACTATTTCACGTTCATAAAGCAGTAGGCTGCAAAGTATGCAAAGAATGAAAATATGTTGTTTTGACTATTATTTACAAAATATTATTTTGGTGAATCTCATTCTTTCCATGTTCTTCAGTTACCATTTCCTTTTCCACCTAATGGATTGTATCTGCTTGTATTATGAGATTGGCAGATGTTGTTTGCCTGGTGTCATAGTCAAACAATAATCATTTTAGACTACTTTGGCACTTTAGCACAGAACATCTTTCTTTATTTGGCATCCTTCTGTTTTTCATTGTGGGCCACATTTTTAAATGCAACCTCTAATTTTGCACTGGCGATCAATTACAAGTGCAAGTAATAGGAGTATTTAGATGTCCAAATACCTGATTACAGGCACAAATCATGTAGTTAAACTCTAAACGCTATTGATTGTGACTACAAAATGAGTGATTTATGTGAAGTCCCCTTTACATGTTTGACCCAGAAAATCAAGATGCTCTTTAAAATAAATAGAACATTATTTCTTATGTTTAGAACTTATGCTTCCACATCACAAATGTCTATTCCTTTTTTTTTAAATTTTTTTTGTTATTCTCACAAAATGCCTATTTGGTATGGCTCTCTAGTAGTTGTGCCTCATTGACCTTTAGTAATAGAGAATTACCGAGATTTTAATGGCTGAACAAATATGATGATAGTGCTTTCTCCACTTTGACCACAAGTCACAAAAACGACAGGGCCAGTCAAGCAAATCATCTCTAGGTAAAATTCTTTCTTTTTTCTGTGGGAATTTTACCAGAAAAAGGACTGCAAAGCTGAGGCCTTCTAATAAAATTTAATTGAAGTAAAGTATATGTGCATTAGAAAATCTCTTTCTATTCTTTTTTTAATTCCACCTTTCTCCCTGTCAATAACTACTGTGCTTGAACTGGAATCTGAATTGTATCTTGTTGCTTTAGACGTAAAAATGCTTTTCTGAGCAGAGATTATCAATCATGCTGAATTATGTGGATGATTGTTGTGTACAAACATCTGGTAAAAAATATGTTGAGGCCAACAGATTTTCCTTGTCAACTCAAGCAAACGATTTGAACCCAGGTCTCCAGAAGTAAAAGGTTTTAAGTGCACTAATCCACTGGGTCACTGAGAGACTGAAACAAATTATGGCTGTTACACATTTTTAACCACAAGAAATGGTAGACAGACGGGTTTTTCTGCATGTATAGTGACTGTTATGAAATAAATATGCACGTGCCATTTGGTACACAAAAGATTAATGGGAGACAAGTCCTCGAGTCAGCATTTACGGGCTGGAAAAATGTAATTGTCCAATTACAGACTTACTGAAATGGCTTTGGTCTTATGGGGCATGCCCTGGGGAAAAGTCACAGGATTGCCACAATAGATTAGCTTAGAATTTGGCTTCTATATCTTATTTTGACAAGAAACAGGCATTGGAAATTCTGTTGCTTTCCCAGAGCATTGCCATACGTCCACTAATTCTGAGACAGCTATTCCAACTCAGCTCTCCTAGGAATACCAGCTCCTCGTGATGAGTGTAAAAGTAGGGCTTCAAATGCTGCAGATGAATTTTAGTCTGGGTTTTAAACCTTCTCCAAGTTTCTGGGATGGCAGAATTTGAACCGTGAATCTTACCGCTTCCTAATAACTTTTCGTGCAGGAAGTTAGCAAAAACCTAATATTTTTATTTTAAGTTCAATAAAAAACCAACACAGGGCAAGGATTTTTTTTATTCTTTTTTGGTTATGGGGGTTTTGGGGGTTTTTTAAATGCAGTAAGTATTGCTTAGGAGATGCATCAATAAACCATAATAAAAGTACAAATATCTCACAAGAAATCTGATAAAACCAATGTTTATACCTCTTTTAAATTTTTACATTTCCAGAATACAGGGTTTAATTCATAGTCCTTCAACTGAGTCTTTAAATGATGAAAATGCAGCTAAATGTTATCCCAATTATGAAAAATAATAAATTGCGCTCATTAATTGTTTTAATCTTAATTACTGCAGAAGCTCCTGCCTACTGCCTAGAACAGTCTGACATTGAGGTGAAACTGCTCTTTCTAACCTAGAAAGCTCATACAGAGGGTAACAAAATCTAAAAAACAACATGTAGGAGGCCACTGGAATATTGCCTATCTTGAAATGAAAACACTTTTTCCCTTAAAAATGCCAGCATAACTTTACAGACAATTGGAGCTGATGTGGAGGGCACATCATTGCATTTGTAAACTAAATCCAGTACGGTCCAGGGAAAAGAGCTCAAGTGAATGAATGCTCATTCTTTGCCAAATTTTGCCATATAAGACCTCAGCCCTCAAAAATGTGTATGCATATTTGATTTCATGCACATGAATTCTATTTTTAAGGTTTCTTTCAAAAAAGCCGTATCTGCTGTGAAGTAGGCAATCTTTCCCTTTCGCTTCTGGGCAGAATAGTGACTCTTAAGTTTTATCACACAGGTGGACAAACACTGGCATAGAGGCTTTTGCCAGCTTGACATATTTCAGCTCTTAAACACATTTAACTACAGAAGCATTTCAGTGGATCCAACAGGTAATTCAGTCTTGGGCTTCAACTACTCTAACATTAAACTTCTCCAATATTATACTGTTTGCTCACGTCACTGACAGCCAAATTATAGACATAAGGTTTTTGTTTCATGTAACTCCAGCTGCTTAAAAATCAGGACCAAAGCTTAAGCTGGTCATGGGGTTCCAGCTGTCATTGCAGAGAAAGGTAGGCACTCTGCCAATGAGCCTTTTGATCTCAGACACCTCCCTGCAGAAAGGAAGGATTTCCCCACTGAAGAGGCCTCTGTCTCTCCTTGAAGAGGTAAGAAACCCCTAGATTTTGGGTTTAGATCAAATAAACTATTTTTAAACTATTCTCATGCAAGAATTTAAAACAAAGGGTTAAAGTGCTGCTCTGAATCACCTGAAGAGCTTTCCCCCTGATAGCTGAACATGGTCTCTGATCCTTGGTTGAGAAAATAAAACAGGGCATGAGTACTTGTTCTTTGAATGACCTTTAAGCTAAATCTTTTTTTTCTTTCTAATTGCAATAAACAAACAGATAGCTTCTGTTTATGAATGTTTCTCTGCAGTTGCTTTTTCTTGTTCTCTGTTTCAAGCAAATGCAATTAAAACACTGTCCATTTTTCATTCAGAAACAGTTAATGAAGATGAACTTCAGATGAAATGAATGAAATCGTAGCTCACAAAAAGTATGACAATAATCTCTGATTGTGTGTTTCCTGTCTCTTTAAGATGTCAAGTAATTGGAAGAGAAATCTTAAAAAGACTCAGTTCTAATTGATTCACAAAGCTGTGCTCAAAAGTAAGTGGTGAAACATTTCAAAAACTAAGTGGGAATTAATTCTACAACACCTATTAGTTCATAATCAGATGAAAGGCCAAACACCTTCATTTTTAATATTTACCTCCATATTACTGAACTTGTAGGTTAGCATGTACCAAAGTATTAGTCTAGAGTGGAACATAGAGAGGAAAATAAAAAATAGACAAAAATGAAAAACTATTTGTTGCAAGGAAATCCCAGGCTTTCCAAACATAACGCTTGTGTCTTTTCAAACTCTGAGCAGAAAAATGTCAAAGTTAATGATCAATTTCAGATAATTTTGTGGACAAGTAATTTTCATTATTCAGCTATTGAAGAAGGTCACTTAAGTAGGTAATCAGAATAATTAAATTACCTCCCCAGAAGTCCCCATACTAGACCATGTTTAACAGTATTCACTCAGGTCATATTATCTGCATGAATATCACTGAGTACATCTCCTGAAGTAGCTTTTTTAAAATCAAAAAAAGACACCCATTGGTTACAAATTGCAATGGCTGTGAAAACTTTCATACCTACAAGGTGATGGATATTCACTAAGCAGCAGATATGGGCCACAAATGAGTACAACAGGTAGATTCTCTTAAATGAAATTCAGTATGCGTGAAAGGTAGCAGCCTCCTAGCTGTGCTCCCTGCGTGCCGTTACAGTGCTTTCCTCAACTGTTCCGTTCTGCTCTGCGCGTCGGTTTTAATCCAAAATAACCTGGAAGAAAAGCTTATCAGGAAAATACAATTTCCACGAGCAATCATTTTGTTCCTACTGTTTGACAAAGACAAAGAACATCCATGGCCACAGTGGCACCAGCAATGCACTTACAAACTGGAACTTACAAAGATTCCCACTGTATTCCACGTGAGAAGAGTAAAATAAAATGGTCTGTAAATGTAAAACAAGCCAAGAACTGAAAACAGATTTCCCAAATATGACCTCTGCATGATCCTAAAGATGGCCTTTCTTTCCTTTCGCAATGCCTTAAAACCTAAAAATTCACTCAGAAAGACCTGTTCATTCAACATGTTTTATATAACTTCCGTAGTATGAGTTAGGAATTGGATTTTAATTTCAAGGTGTAGCCTATACAACTGAGAGAAGATAGTAAGTAACATGGCTTTCTGCTAGGCTAGATGGCTGATTCAGTGCCCCTTGCAACCTCGTTAGTGCCACTGCTTGCTACAAGTGTGGAGGAGGTCCTGGATTTCTGTTGAAAAGCTACACATGGAAATTATAGAAGTGGCATATGTTAAGGCATTATAAGATTACTTTTACATTACAAGGGACAGATGACTTAAATATTACATAGAAAATGTGCAAAAATGATTAACTTCACAAGTTTAAGTGGAAATTTCCAAACAAATGCCAGCTTTTTAATCACCACATTCTTATGTGCTTATGTTCATTTGCATTGTTTTATAATTAGTAATAGTATTTATTATTATCATCAGGTGTTTTACACTTCAGAGTGCATGACACATCTGAGAGTTATGGTTTCCAGCTTTACAGGGATTCCAATTTATCATTTCTTAATTGCCTGCTTGGAACAAAATCAAGGCAATTTCCTTTCCCATCTGACCAAAACAGCATTCATCGGCCTTGATCTTCAGGATCCAGTGTTTGAAAGAAGAATACTGTAAGTCAAAGAGCTCAACAGAAGAACCTTGCAAGGTACATGAAAAATGTTACTAGAGTCAGTTGATCTTAAATTCACCAAAAAAAAGGTAAGTGAAACCGGGAATGGAGAGTGAAAAATCATTTTTATAATAAGCAAAAGTGTTTTCTTAAGATGAAAAACTACATGTAAATATTTTAATAATAAATATCTTCGGTTTTCGGAAAAGCAAAAGTTTAATCTTTCAGAGCAGTGAGTATACTTAGTTTGCTTTTGGAAAAAAATAATCAATGCCATGCAATTAATATTAGTAGTGTAAAAAATAGAAGCGCTAGGGCAAAAAATAAACCAAAAATTTTAAGGAAAGAGGAATAAGAAATAAAATCCTACTTGTAATCTCCTATCACAAAGGAACAACAATGAAAAAGAAAGTTTGAGGAAACAAAGCATTTACCTAATAAAATGGGTAACTGTCTAAAAGGACACATCAAAAGAATTAAAATCAGTTGAGGAAAACTAATTCTTTAAGAAACTGCATGATGATATCCACATCAAACGGAATACTCAGATGCTTACTGTTAAGCACATACTAAAGCGATGCGCTGCATTAGAGCTTTGAATGTCCATACCATAACAATATCATAACACAGAGAAGTTACATCACAGTTGCTTATGATAAAGATCGTGTTTTTCAATGCAGTGGTGCTTTCCAAATTACTTTATGATGCAGATGAAAACTGTGAATCTGAACATTATATCAACACACTAGGCAGCTTCCAGATTAAATGCTCTCAGCCACTTACATCTGAAAACTGGCAAAATTAAATAACCAGCATTAACAGCAATTTTCCAGTATTGGAAAATACTGGTCTCATTAATGTGATTGCAGTAACTTGAAAAGATTAATTATAAAAAGCTATTCACATAAATATTTTTAAAAAGGCATATGAATAAACTTATACAATAAGCAAAATTGTTGCTCCTTTGTGAATTGCCTTCTGGAAAGCAGACATGCAGTGGGGTGTATAAACGCTGTGTACACTCATGATAATAACTTCCAGTAGTGCAGTATGGACAGGGAATCTTTGGAAACCATCGCTACCAGGCTAACTGAAGACAAACAACAAAAGAGGGTTTGAAATTGTTTGAAAATATCAGTGTCTCTAACTGCAAAATAAAATGCAAACTCCTGCAATAGTCACTGCCTGTGCATCAACTTAACTATTGATGCACGTGCTCAGGCCGTGGCAGGATGCTGAAGGACCAAAATGAACTGAGAAGTCAAGAACAGACTTGGAAAAATTCAGCATTTTCTCTTTAAGTGTAATAATAATCTCTTTTTCCATGTCTACCCTATACTTCATCCAAACTTTAGCCTGTTTTCTTATCCTCAGGTGATCTTGAGGCTGGAACATTGAAAAGGATTCTTTTTAGGAAATGATGTGACTGCAACTTAATTTTTCCTTTCCTTTTTGTTTGTTTCATTTTGTTCTGTTCTTTTGTGTGCGTATGTGTTTGAGTTCGCAGGTGGTAAGTGTTTTCTCTCTTTTTTTTTTTTTATACTACCAGATTCATTATTCTGCATTAAGCTGCATTGAACTACATTTGTCATCTATTAGTCCTGTTACTGTCTGCATTGTTCCTCATTATTTACTGTTCTTCCTAATTTAGAATCACATGGAAATCTTGCTTTCAAAAGCATTATCCAATTCATTTATATGAATAAAAATTATAGAGGACACAGCACTAGTGCTTGCAATACCAGCATCTCACTAATAACTTCTGTCTGATTTAGGAAAGAGTAGCTTCGACTTCTCCTTTTGTCCTCTTGCAGAAATTCACTTTACTGAGTTTCTGTGCTGTATTTCTGGTGCGTTTTAGGGGTTAACATTTAAAGGAGAACTTATACAATTGTGTCCTAAGCCAGGTCACGTGTCTTTGATATGTATCTGCAGAACTATGCCCTTTCATTTCTTAAAGAAAGCAACAATTTTCAGACTCTTGGATACCTGTAATGCAGAAATTGAAATAAAGAGGAAAGGAAGTCCAGTGAGTTAGTGAATAGAAAGATTTTTATTTCTTTGGGACCATAAGGTCCATTCGGAACATCAAACATTGTAGTTGTCATTACAAACCCAGCATTTTCCATCAGTTCCTCTTCCTAGCTTTACCTGTATTAACAATGTCAAATAACCATTTGCCAGCATGGGAAAGTTGGCAAACTGTGCCTGCGTTAGATGAGTGGTGTAACAATATTGGAGCTGTTTATCTATACATTATGTTATGTAGACCTGTAAATATTCCATGTAGCAAATTTCCCAAGCCAAATTTACTCTGACCTATTTCACAGGGTTTGAACCCCAACTTATTTTGGTCCCACTTTTTTTTTGGTGCCATGCTGTGTTTTAATTAACTTGGTCACCAAACTTTCAATTCTCTTCTGTGTTGTTTAGACAAGATAGATGTTTATTTGATAACTTTTAAAAAGCAGAAGTCTTTTAGCAAGCTCTCCATATGGTTTGGTCTCCATAGATATATATGGTAAAATGTAGCTACCATATAGCAGGAGGCATTGTCACCTTCTTTGTCAAGGAGGGCTAGGTTCTGTTTCAGAATCTGCTAAGGGATCCTGACATGTGTTACAAAAATAAATTTTACATGTAAATATAGTAAAACATTCTACAGTGGCTGCCAAATGTTACGCGGTTTAAAGCTGAGCTGTATTTTGATGGTGTGTTTTCGTACTTCTTTCACGAAGTGAACAACAAATTCATATTAACAAACAAGAATAGGCCAGTTTGGACGGGGCTTTGAGCCACGTGGTCTAGTGGAATGCGACCTTGACCATGGCAGGGGGGTTGGAACTAGATAATCTTTAAGGTCCCTTCCAACCTAAATCATTCTATGATTCTATGAATAACATTTTTTTTTGCTTAAAAGGTGTGTTGGCTTTGCCTGGCAAGGTTTTGGTAGCAAGGAGGCTACAGGGTTGGCTTCTGTAAGAAGCTGCTAGAAGCTTTCCCTATATCGGGTAGAGCCAATGCCAGCCAGCTCCAAGACGGACCCACCGCTGGCCAAGGCTGAGCCCATCAGCAACAGTGGTAGCACCTCTGGGATAACATATTTAAGAAGGGGGGAAAAAAAACCCTGCATGACAGCAAACAGGAGAGGGGATTGAGAGAAAGAAGTATGTAGAAAACAAAGGGCAGTGAAGAAGGAGGGGGCACATTCATTATTCATGGTGTTTGTCTTCCAGAGCAACCGCTACAGGTACTGAAGCTGTGTTTCCTGGGAAGTGGCTGGACATCAACCAATTGATGGGGAAGTAGAGAGTAAATCTCTTGTTTTCCTTTGCTTTCGGTCACGGCCTTCACTTTTGCGGTATTAAACCGCCTTTATCTTGACCCACGAGTTTTTTTTCCATCTTATTTCCCACCCCCATCCTGCTGAGGCGGGGAGTGACGGAGTGGCTTGGTGGGCACCTGGCATCCAGCCAAGGTCAGCCCAGCACAAAAGGTTAAAATGTCTTTTCCTGCTTGTCCAGAGGCAGCCCAAAGGAATTCTGCATGCAGTTTCATCACTCGTAAGAAACATTGTACTTGCTTACACTAACAACTTTTGCTTAGTTATTTTTATTTCAGTTATTACCCAGCCAAGCGCTGGAGTCTGCTTTGTGAGCTTTGCATGCTGCTATAAAGACACAATATGCAGAACAGGAAGAGCACATGAAATTTATTATAAAGCAGTTATAACAATGCACCCATGCAAATATATGTGTATGACATACAGTTGACAGGAAAGAAAATAGAAATTAGGAAGTCAATTATCAAAGTTAATAGGGATCTTCAATAAACGAAAACCCTGAGAGTGCATCAGAGGATGATTTCTAGTCTATTTCAGAAACAAATAAAAGAGTTAAACTTTTCTGGTCATAATGATGAAAAAAAAAGAAAAAGAAAAAAAAAACCCTGTTCAGCTTTTAACGAAATTCAGATTGTAAAAAAACTCACCAGGAAGCTTTTTTCCTTTTAGTTCTTTTAAGTTGTGTGCAATCCACAGTCTTTTAAATCATCCAGAATTCAAGTTATATTAGAAACTGTCAAGAAAGAGGTAGATTTCACAGCTAGACCTTGATTTCTCTGTTTTTAATGAAGTGTGATTCCAAAGCAGTGAATTGAGATCTTTATTCCCTTTAATAACTTTTATTTACAAGCAGTGCTGTGACTGGGTGACATAAACAAACAAGATTTATTCGCACAAGTATATAAACATAGCTAACAAACAAAGAGAAAAGGAGCAAAACAGAATATCAGATAAACAAGAAAAATATATTTTTAACCTAGTAGTAAATTGGCAATTATGGATATTATACACAAGCCACTCTTTCATTTTTATTGTTCCCTTTTGGAGCTGAAAGACATACTAAACTAAGCTAAAGGCAAAACTCTATCTTCTTGGCAGTAGTTAATCTCAGATAACTTCTGAAAATATAATCGTTCATCCCCCACTCCAAATCCCAAATTATGAGGAAAATCTTTATCAAAAGGACAGGTTATTCTGACAAGGTGTCAGCCACCAGTGAACTTCTTTGCCTTTGAAAACAAATAACAGAACTTAAAGGAGACCCGGCTGCAGCTGCAAGAAACAGAAAAGAGCAAAAAGTATGAGAGATGGAGGTGACTCCAATTTGCGGGTACAGACAGCAGCAAAACTGAAATCCATGAGAGGTTTTACATGACTTTCATCTCTGAAACATTAGTAACTTCAGACCAGTGATTTCTCCATGCCTCAGGTTCCCAGCTGTGAAATGGGAATGCAAGTACTTCTCGCGGCATGCCCTAAAAATGATGCTATCCTCATTCTTCAGTCATTGTTTTATTCAGTGAGTGACTCCACTTGCAGTCTCCATGCACATAACCCATTAAAAAATGCCTGCTTTTCTCTGAAACCTTTCTTCTGTGTGCTGTAGAACTTGCTTTTTTCTGAGACTGCAAGGGATTTAAAACGCTTGTGGCCTTGCTTGGTATTTCTAATGAACCCAGATCTGAGAGAACTGTCATTTTTGTGGGTAATGTTGCTTATTTCATAGCACACATCTCAATTTGTTAATAGTTTCCTTATTTAATATCTTAAGAAAAAATGCCAACAACTTGGGGCATGTTTTTGATGATGCCTGGTAAAACTACATCTTTCTATCACAGTCAGGTTGCAATAATCCCTATCCTGATGTTATGCAGCTGTTAGCTTTTCTAATTCGGGACAGAGAGTTAATGTTCTGCTTTGCTTTCTCACTGGATGAGATCCACTTGGCATAAACCAAAAGTTAAGGTTGGTGTTCATGAGACAACTGGAACTGAAAGAGCTGGAAGATTCGAGTCAGTTTGAAAACTGCAAACACATGATTAAGTAATCAAAACGGCATTGGAAGTAGTATGCATTTTAGCATATTTTAGGTGGGGTTTTTTCATGTTAATGTTATCAGAAACTCTCTCATCTTCATTTCCTGAGAACTAAGAAACAAGAACAAGGTTGTCTTCTCTGTGCCAATCATTTGGGGTGGTTCTAATGTTGTTTTTCTTGTATGTCTCTTTTTCACATTTTACAGTCCTAGATTATTAATCCCTTTCCTTTACATAGAAGTGTCTTAATATTTTGAACACTCTTCTCTGAACCTCAATAGTGAGAATGGCTGATAAATCATCAGTGGTACGGGCCACTGTTTTGACATCATCGAAGTATTTATTAACTGCTGCAAGAAGTGGTAATAAAATGCATAAAAACATTGGAAGTCTACACAGAAAGATATTTTTTATTAAATTTGCCCTTTTGCAGAATTGTTTGACGCTATTCATCATCATCAACTAGATCAGGTAGGCATGGTTTTGGGGTTTGGGTTTTTTTACAGGAAATAATACTCTTGTTTTGTTTTGGTTTGGTTTTTTTTCCTCTGTCTATAAAATCATAAATGTTACAATTTTGCTTTTAAGACTGTACAGATTGTCCTGCTACTGAGGTCAATTTCACTTGTCTGAAATCCCCGGCGTCATGATGAACACGTCTTTTAAAGATAGTTAATATATCTGCTGCCATGCAGTATAACAGTTTATTCACATTAAATTACATACTTTTGTCAGTATCTCAGCCACTTCATTGTCAGACAGCTCAAATAAGAAAACTATTTATTCTCTTCTCTCCTTACTTCAATTCCTGACAGCCTCATTCTTATTACCTGAAAAGATGAAGTAGGATGGTACTTTTCCAATGGTCTGGTTAGACGGGTACAAAGAAATTATCAGGCTTCAACTTGACAATGTCCTTATCTGATGTAACAGCACACTCCATTCTCTGCTGCTGGACCAACAAAGCAAATAATTTTTTTTGTAGGGTTTCTGTCTCTTGAGACTTGCTTTTCGAAGTGCAGGGCTGAGTCTGAAGCTGGTGATTGGGTCCTCCAACAAAGCCCCTTTTGCAGAGTTTGAATGGGCCCCATACTGGTGCTATGCAGACTGCGAGAATTTTGACCTACCTGCCCCCAAATATTTGAATCCCTATTGCATACAGAAATTAGAATCAAACACATATTACTTATGAATGATATAATAAAATGAGCAGCCTCTCATTTCTATGGGCAAATAATACTCTCTGCCTTTCCCAGTCTAAATCAAACTGCAGAGTTACTAATAAAAATAAGTCATGACTCACAAAGTTAAGTTCTTTTGCATTAATCTTAAACTCTTTAGGAGTTATTGGAGTCTCACATCATTAAAACTAATGTCAGTGGTATAGTCTGCCGTAACTATTAAATTTACAGCTGGAAGATAAGACTCATATAAAAGAAACATTACTTTATAACCATACTAAAGATGAAAATATGTAGCTACTGTTTACATTGCAGAGTTGAGGCAGGTAATGGTTTACAGGGAAACCCTCCATGCTGTAGGAAATCCATTCTGTAAATAGTCACTGTTTTTTTTGCTACGTTATTTTGCCAAATAATTCTGCAAGAGGCCTAATTACGCAAAAAATATCTTTCTATATAGACTTTCAATGTTTTTACTCATTTTATTATCACTTCTTGCACCAGTTAATAAATACTCCATACACACATTTAACAGTGTTCAGCATATTTAACTGTGTTGTACTAGACTGACCTGAATAAAATGGAACCATATTACAGCAAGTGTGGAATTTGTCCTAGTTCCATCACCCAACTACAGGTAACAAAGTATTGTCCATGAGTTTACTGTAGCTCAGGGATTATACCAGTCTAAGGAAGGCAAAAAATCTGTCCAGAAACATACTGAGGTTACCATCTGACCTGTGCTATAGGAAAGGTTGCCTGAGAATCTTTCAGACATGTTAGATCCAAAGCATGCATAATTATTCTCTCAGTACAGTAACTAAAAAGGCATTTTTACTGGGGAGGAAAAAAAAAGAAAAAAGAGATATATTTTCTAATAGAATAAGGATCAGCAAAGGGTTTTACTCCAGTTCTTGACGTATGTCCCACCTCACTTTGGGTTTATGTGCTGGACTCCACAGGGGTTGACTGGGAGCTACTGCTCCACGGGTTTCTCACCTGCCTCTGAATATGGTTTCTCTTTTGGCCCTTGTAACTCACAGAAGTCCTACGAAGGGATGGTGAAAGGAAGCAGCCTTGCTTTTACAGGAATTGCAATGTCTCAACAGCCAGTGAGCGGTGGCTGGGCTCTTAAACCTGTAAATTATAGGTGAGTTCATATGGCTTGCAGTCACTGTCCCAGAAATCTGAGGCTGGATTTCATCTCCTCAGGCTCTTTCATGAAACATTTTGCTTTTTTTTTTTCATTCCGGTAGAATATTTATGAAAGCACACTATTTGTTTAAATCAATATTACTCAGAAACTAATCTGAATTTGTGAGGCTTAGTGATGATTTTTCAGATGACTAGCACGGTACCTATTCTATATTTGTAAAAAGTATAATCAAAACCACTTTTTTTTTTTTTTTAAGGAAAAGTCTTAATATTTTGTAGTAGAATATTTAAACTAACATTCAGTTTTTCATTTTGAGACCCAAATCCTTCACATACACACAGAAAAATATTCATAAAAAGTTCTGGATATGCTCTGTGTGTATTTAAAGAAACACTAAGCAAACACTGAAAGTGAAATCATTTACTTCAGATTAAACAAAAACTTTTGTTTAATTTTAACCCTTTTGGTTAGAAAAAATAAATTATTTTCAGTCAACTCAAAAAATCCCCAGGATTAGCTTTTAAGGGGACTATGAGGTAGAAAAGAGATTTAAGCTAAAATAAGAAAACCTATTATTTACATGGGTTAAATGTTACTTACTTAATTAGGGGTTTAAGTTTTGCTTTAGAAGCAAAGAAGGAAATATAATCTTCTAGATAACTGCCTTTCAGTTGTTATCTAATACTTAATGCAATTATACTGTAAACCACTGTAATATACATATGTATATTTTTCTTATAACTGTTTATAAGCAGCATTTGAAATTAATACTACAGGCTTGACAAAATGTTTATCTTATATCCATATGTTCAGTCTAGGGAAACAATCTCTTAAAAGATTTGATTCAATTTAGCTATACAATAGGGACCGGTTATTTTTTATGAGTCTGATGATGCTAAGCAAGTGAAGAAGCAAATAAACTCCTTTAAAGAAGCCTTTACGTTATATCAACATCGGAATGACTAGAAAATCTACCATCTTAAAACAATTTCCCTGCCTTTTATAGCTTTGACACTGTTGAAAAAGAAAAATCTACTAAAATGGCAGTGATCTATTGAGGATTGCTGCACAAAGCAACGTATCTTTGGTGAAAGCGTTTAGGAAAAGATAAGAGAATTGTCTTTTCTTTTAACTTTCCTCTTAGAGGCCAAATCATTACTATTATTCTTTACATTTTTGGGAGGGGGGTTGAATTGCTTACTTTTACTAGAAAGCTGCCATTAGTATAATCACTGTTTTTTTAAAAAAATATCAGGAGATAGAATTTTATTCCTGTTTGTAGTATTCCCTATGCATATCTATTTGTTCATTTTATTTTAAATATATATGTGTTTTTTCAGGAGCTCATCACCATTTTAACCATATTTACTTCACATCTCATAAAACTGGGCACACTCATATTTTCTAATACAAAACTCATTACCAAAATTATGAGTCTTAAGCTTTTGAAGCAGGTGTTAAATTACTGTGGAAAAAAAGTCCTTTTAGGAAATGGGGCTAAGTTTATTAAGAAATATGGTAGAATACATGGTAGGTCATACACTGAATTCTCGTAGTTGTTATCTTCTGTAAATATAGTCTCATATATATAAATATCTTGTGTATAAATGCATTACTCTCCATCGCTTTCCCATGTTTAAAAGCTGAATGTCTCTATTAATTAAAGTTTCAAAATGATGTTTAAGGCCTCTTGGCTAGTCACAGATGTAGACACTGAAACCTTCCAGAAGAATCTAAAATTTCAGCATAGGTCACAAAGTTAACTACTGTCATATTACTTTTACTTCTATATGAAGGTTATGATCAAGGAGAAAGCACAAGAAGGAGTCCAATGCCATATTTGGCTTTGTAAGTCCCTCAGAAAGCTGACAGTTAAAAAAATCCTACCTTTTTTCTTATTCTTTGTCTCATAAATCATACAAATGAACTTTAATTTGGCTCACTAGGGCAGTACTTACTCTAAAATGTGATAAAACTCCGAATGATTTTGTAATAATTGAATTAAATATTTCATTAGATATTTTAAAAGGATCCATAAAACTATTCTAAGATTAGCTAGACTTATGTATATATAAAGTCATATACATTTGCTTAAGCTAAAGAGAAATAGGAAGTATCCTGGATTTCACTGATTGCTATAAAAGCAGTCGAAGAAGGTATTTTGTTTGCTTTGTTAATAGGAATAAGGAACTCAGAGCTGTATGACAGGCAATCTTTTTCTATTTCTAAAGTAAATTTTTAGACTGCTTAGAAATTAAGACAGAGGGGAATGAGCAATTATTCAAAGCATTAATTGTCTCAATCTATTCATTAATGGAAAGTTGCATTAGGAGAAAACAAACTTTAAAGAGCTAAAGGACATGGAAAAATAGAAGCCATACAGCATTGCATTTTCCTGAGCTCAGAAGAAGCTAAAAGTACAGAGCGCATGGAGCAATGACAGTGTTTGGTACTAGTTGACAATGACATGCAGAGCATCCTAAGCAATAGTGTTTATCTCACAGAGCATCTGAAATATTCATAGATTCCAACAGTAGAATAAATTTATTGTCTGCTATAAGAGATATAAAAGGTTGATAAACTGCTTTTCTGACCTTGGAGAACTTTGTTGGCACATTAAGGGACTTTGATACATAGCAAGGTGCAGACACTCACTATGATTTGTTAGGTGCATTCTGCTGGGACTGCACTATCAGGTGAATTGAAAACAAAAAACGTCTCCCAAGAAAGAAGCGTGAAAAAAACCCAAACCANTACTAACATCTGGAGAAGGAGAAATGGAATATTTTGTTCTCTTTGGCTTTCTGCTGTCTATGTATTTTCCACTCCGGTACCAATGCATCAGACCCATCCTCCTTTGCTCACCGAGTTTTGCCCTGTGCTGCACACTGGGGTTCCAACGAAGGACAGGAGGGCCTCAGAGAGATCTTAGACCTAAGATCCTACAGGTAGGGAAACAAGGCATTCGTCCTCTACTATAGTACAAATACCCTTCAAAATGTGGAGAACGGGAAAAACTTGGTGGAGGAAAAAAATGTAGTACAACTCAAAGGTTTCTCTCAATGGATAAGGAGAAAGAGTGGCATTAATTACAGGCAACACAGGTTGTTCCAGAGCATTCAACTTAATATCCTCTCTTCTATCTCTATGGATTTAGCCTACTACCTTAATATCAGAGTCTTTGCATTCTCTTCTGGCTAGATAGGCCGATATAGCTTACAGAAGTGGTTAAATTACCTGTTTTTCTCAACCTTGGGGACTCAAGAGTTGTAACTGCAGAGGCAGTGGCATCAGCACACAGGGCCTCCAGAGATCAGCAGTTTGCCTCACAAAACTGCCATCTGTAACTCTGAATAATTAAATATAACTGATAATCAATCAGAAGCATATGGTTAGCATAACAGAAATTGAACTGTCGCTGAAGTCAGGGAAAAAGCTGCTTCACCGAGGGTTAAGAAGATTGGATTTTCGTTACCTGCACACTATATTGCGTGTGAATAAAAAGAGGATTTTAGTTTCCAGTATAAGTAGTCTATTAATCCTGATAAATGCAACCATCTTTCCTACAGAAACATTTAACATGAGTTTAGTGCTTTTACCTCATTCTAATACTCCTGTCATAAAATAGCACAAAAATAATGTAGCATCTTAACAGAAAACCACAGGGCCATCTTGTATAGGCTATTGAGAAAGACTTATTGTTTTCAGCTTGAAAACATCAAGAAAAACATAAGGAGGTTAAGGGCTGAACTGTGATCACCTAACTCAAGCAAATTGAAGCAAAGCAGGCAAAATGATTCTGCTTCTACAGCCTGTAAGGAACTGGTTGGGTAAAAATGAGCAAGGCAGTGATGATTCCTTTAAGACAATATATTTTAAATAAACAGCAGTCATTGGCAAAACAAAAGACCAGGTTGTAATAACTCGTTCTTAAAGTTTGCTGAAAATGCACACGTGAAGTCCTGTAGGTTTTTATTTTCTAGCTTGGGAGACTCACCATGACGAGCACAGGAGTTTGTTATCTAAACCAATGTGGGTGGTGGGGAAATTTAAAGTCCTACACTGACTCCAAGACACAGCAAACGACAAACAGTAACAGTAGTTACCACAAACCAGGAGGAAAATAATTGCTACCAAGGGCCACAGTCCCTTCCTTTGCAGAGTTGCTTGTAGTCCTAGCAGCTGTTAGCAACTGCTGGCACATCCGTATTTTGAAGTCACTGACAAATAAAGGCACAGTTTTGTCAACATCCTCCTTCCACCTTCCCGCTCTCTCTAGGAAGAGCCTACTTCGGTTGAAAGAAGCCACTTTCAGCCCCCAACCCCTACTCCCTATGGAAGTCCGCAGTCCAAATCACATTATTATTCTAGAAGATGGGACAGGTATATAGCTGGAAAATTTGGTTAGCCCTAGAGGCAACTAATAAGGACCAGTATATTATTTGTGTATGTAAATGCACACACACACACCCCCTACTACATAAAATGGGGATTTATTCACTTTGAGGAGTCTGTGTTCATAGGCACAGCCCTCGTAATACTGCAAGCGACTGGAAATGCCAAAGGGCTAGTTATGTATGCCTCTGACAATGAATAATCAGCAAGGGATTGACAGTAAGCATAGGTAATTTTGATTGAATAGACTCTCTAGGTTCACATGGACAATTCAGAAGCCCATTATACTTGTTTAATGAACATGAGTAGAGTAATAGAGATCATTCATTAATTCACTACATTAATTGAAGCCACTATTGTTACCTTTCGTCTTTGTTTAATTCTGCCATTATCTGACCCAGCTTTATATTGTTGATATATTTAATACTCTGTGAACTGTTTCGTGTTGACTCTTTGATGTATTATAAAAAATTCAATACAATTTCATTAAGAACAGGACTGAAGTGGGATAAACAGTAACTCCAGTTCTAGTGCTATCTATATTTTAATTTTCAGTGTAAAATGTTCTGCCTGACCTTTTAGAAAGCTCTATTACATTAAACTAGGATGCTCTATTTCAATTGGGCTATGTTCATATTGGCATTTCTAATAAACCTTGGAAAAGGAAAATATTTATAATTTAAGCTTGTCCATCACCAGTTTCATGCAGCAATTGCAGACATTTTATGGAAAAGAGTATATATCTTTCAAGTAAAAGCAAGAAAAATGGCTTGCGTAACTTTACAGCCTTTCATGAGGTAAAATGAATAGTATTTTCGAGCCATTAAGACCTTGTCTAGGTTTCTTTCTTTCTCTGACACTTTTGGTTCCAAACCTGAACTTTGGTGGCTACTGGGGTAGTACTTGAGTTTGCTCATTTATTCATTTTTGGATAGTCCCGAGCCCTGTCTTTGCTTTAGCTGAAAAGACTGATGGCATGTTAACACTTCTGAGGTTATTTGTTCTTAAGTACATCTTCTAGGTTATATGTCATAATGACAAGCAGCCAGCATTGTAGGTGCCAGAAACATTACAGCCCTGTAGCAGGGTTACAGTTCATAGACTAAATCAGCTCAAAAGATGTATGGGTGGTCCAATGATTGCTGAGCGCTCAGTCCAGGAGTTTAAAAGAGAGAATCAATGAGCCGCAACTGTGTAAAATAGGGGTCAAATATGTACAGCTGAGGCTCCACATATATCAGATAGGGCTATGTTTTATCTTCTGGTGTCTAACATTTGTTACTGAAATGTGGCTCAGAAACACTCTATTAAAAGTAGATTGGTATTAATTAATTCAGATTACTGCCTGCTGTAGAAGGCAGAAGGATAGCAGCACAGTTTTGAGCCACCTTCAGCGTACTGCTATCTATCTCAAAATCTAAGTATCAACTCAAAATTGCCAAGAAGATATTCAATCAAAGCTCTCTCCCCCACTGACTGCCCTTTGGTTTTGTATCAGTGATTTTCTTGCCAGCACAATCTGCTCCTCCAGTCATGGCTTCCTTGCTTTTTCATCTACATGACTTTCTACTCTGTGTTCCACTGGACTGTTGAATCTATTTCAGGTCTTTATAACTATTTCTGGATTGGTAAATAATATTCTTTTTATGTTCTTGATTCAGTTGCTTTGACATGAAAAGGAGCCTTGTACTGACTTAGAGAGGCAAAAATTCAGGTGGATCGGTAAGAATTCAAAGAGCCTCATCAGCTCAGCAAACCTAGCTTACCTCCAACATGGGAGAGAAGAATTTTGGAGAAACACAAATGTCAGTTCAAACCATTAAATCCTTTAATGCTCACATTCTGATAAATGCTGTCTTTATTCGTACGTGACTATAAGGATTCTTACAGTGACCCCCTGTGGGCTTCCATCCTCTACTTCTGGAGCAACCTAAACTGCTGCAACATCCTTAACACCGAGTTGCTATTTTCCCTACCCTAGATTGGAGATGGTTTCACAGAGGAGTTTGTCTCAGACCTACTTTCAACATACAGAAGCCATAGCCCATATCATTAATACATTTTTGAGGGAGAATACAGATTTCCTTTGCGATGGGTCTGCTGGGGGTGGTAGTGGTGGGGAGGGTGCTTTGAGGATGCAGAACTGCTGCAATGAGAAAGCTTGTGCATGTCTGATCCTCTCATTCGTGGAACGAGGACTCTTACTGCTGTCCCTTTGAGCATTCGCAAAGTCGAGGTTTCTGAACTAACCTTTGGGAAACTGAGATAAGAACAACTTTAAACTAAGGAATGGAGAGAAAGGAGTTGTGAAAGGTTAGTGTTCTAGCTACTTTGAGTTTTAGCAAGAAAAGAAAACTCAGAGAAATGTGAATATAGAAGTAAATAAAGCAATAGCATCAAAGAAGGAAAACAGCAGCTGGAAGGTACTAATATCGATAAGAACAATAGTAAAGGTAGTATAATTTTTGAAAGGATTTTATTTAATCTAGTAAGAAAATTGGCTATGACCATTAATGCTGTTGTAGGCAGCTTAGAATTAGGAAGGAAGAATGCAGATAAAACAGGATTGCTGAGAAGGGACTGCGGGTTACTTAATTGATTTTAAGAAGGGCCTGGGTAATTTAATGAAAATAAATATGATTATGATATGGTTACGATAAGAAGGACTAGATGCCCAAGTGTTGTAGCTCCATTTTTTAATGTTTTTTTTTTTTAAAGAGAAGCTATCTTCTTCGGCATATGAAAGAAAATTTTACATTTAATTTCATGTTGTTTAGTTTATATGCAAGTTTTATAATTAGTCAAAACCAGAATACTTGTTGAAGGTAAATCTTTTTATTAAACTCCAACTTTTATTTTATTGATTCTAATTAAATAACCTGCTAACATCTGAATTTTAAAACATTCAATATTTTTTGCTTTTCCTTTATAATGGCTGACAAACTTATGTAAGCAGAATAGTTTTTGTTCTCTTTTGTTTTGCTTTCAGAAAAAAATCCAATAAATCAAATATACTGCAATGTGAAGCAATACAAGTGAGAGTGGTAGAATCTGGCCTTATCCTATCCCCTAAAAAATTGTAAAAAAAAATCCCTGATCATTAAGAATAACAGTGGCTATATAAGTCTTCAACAGACTGTTTCAAAATTGTGCATTTTGCTTTCATTATCTGTATTAGTACTCTGCTCAGTGCTTAAAAGCTGTATTATTATTTACCACATTGGAATGTGTAGTAGTAAATGTATGTTTTCACCCATAGTTAATCCTATCTGGTTTAGAGTGAGGACTTTATTCAACTGGATTTGAAAAGTAATTTTGAAGTATTTGAGGTAAATTTTATTTTTGCTAAGGTTTAAAAAAACAAGTGGACGGATAATAATTCTGCCATTACAATCTTTTATAACTCATTTTGTTACTTCAGCTACTAATGACATTTTATTAATATGTAGCTTTCAGCATGACATAGAAAACCATTATGCATTTTAGCTTGGGGTAAACAGTCTTTCAGATTTAAAAAGAAAAAAAAAATGCTTTTTTATTAAGTCAAAAAAGACAGCCAAATAGGTCACTAAATGTCAATATCCTTATTTTATTTCAATGTGATTATGCCTGCCAGGAAAGAAGAATGAAGTATTCTATAAAGTGACCGGGGGACCGGATTTTGACCCTTAAAAAAAGCTTTTCCTTCTGCTGGTATGTTTCAAAAATTTGATCTACTGCATGAGGTCTTTGCGAGAAATGTTTTCATTAGTGAGAGATGAATCTTAAATGCTTAGTGAGGTTTTTAGGTACTGTTCCTATTCGATAAATGGGTATTGGGATAGAGCTGGTTCGATTCACCACACGTAGCTAATTGTTGAATAGTTAACCACTGAGACTAAGCTAATCATTTAGCCTCCCTCAGTAGCAAATCAAGATAGAAAGATACTCCTTCCAGAGAACAGTTTATTTTCACTATTGTAAATACCTGTTTGGAGATAATGAGCTTCTGGAAGTGCTTTCCTCTATTTTGCAGTAGACTAGAAGAAGCCCAGATCTAAATTAGTTACTTCAGATTAGGTGCCTGACAAGATGGCTGACAGCAGATGAAAATCTCCCAGAAAAACCAAAGCCAAGAGCTTGTAAGGTGTGTAATTCCCAGTAACATCAATAGCTGACAATAGGATGAAAGAACCTACAATGTGGTTTCTGGACCACAGAGCACTGCCCAGAACAGCAGTGAAAGTGATTCTGTGATTCTGTATAAGGGTGGTTAGGGAAATGGAACTCTTCAGACCAGAACTGGCAATCTAATAGCCACACCATTTTCTCTGTAGACTTTGTAACAGAAACCATACAGATCTATATGGGGAGAAAGAGTTATAGTATAGAGATTATTTTTTTCACCTGATTAGGAAAGAGATCTTTTGAAAGACTCTATCAAAAGCTAGACCATTCTCCGGAAAACCATCTGAATACATCATGGCATTTAAGAGTATGTACATGAAGGTCGGTGTGTCTGTGTTCATTTCCTGAGTATGGACCACAGTGAGATCCGTTTGAATTAACCCTAATAATGGGCTGTACTTGTGCATAAGATATTAAAAGCAGTGCACAAAAGATGTGCTCACAAGAAAACCTACCTAGGAAAATATTAGATACACCAAACTATAATATTTTCTTTACAGCATAAAATCTAAATATAGCTGGTTAAATAAGAGAACCAAACGTTGTTAATTTCTTTCACTTGTTAAAGAGAATCCACCATTTTTTCTTTTAACTGTAGCAGTCTTGTTGTACTGTTAGCTTTTAACAGTTATTCAGTCCTGTTCCCAGTTGAATCAATTATTTCAGCATGGGAGCAGGACTGAACCCAGCTGCTTAAATTCCTCCCATTTTCACTTGATCTTAACTCTCACAAATTTCCACTGTTGCAATTTAGAAGCACCCAATTGATTAAAATATTTTGAGCTGGATCTTTGATGAGGACCTTGGAATCTGGCTCAAGGATATTCAAGCTTAATGCGAGGCATTCAGCCCAACAGGCCAGAAGTTAAACAAAAGAGTCAAACTAATTTTCATGCAAACTAACAAATGAAAGGGATTCTTTTCAGATCCCAAGCAAAGATACCAATTTAAAAAGCCTACTTTTCTGATAACTCACAGAACACACTGAACTCGTTGGAAGCTTTGCTTTCCCACACTCTGAAAATTAAATTGCTCTTACTCAGTTTAAATATCAAATCACATTTTATGCTTAGCAGAAGTTAGAACTTGATCACAACAGCTCATTTAATATAAAAGACATGAGAAAGAGTCACTAGCTCCTATACTCTAAAATGCTTTATAACACAGTCCATTTTAAATAATTCAGATTCAGTGCTTTAGCTAAAGATTAAGTTTTATGGGACAAAGAAATTTCTTTATGCATATGAATAGCAGCGAGTAAAGATCACTGAACTCTGCATTTCTTTCTACAGTGGCCCTAAAAATCCATATCGGGGCTATAAAGATGATTTTTGGTTATGCATATTCAAGGTGGAATTCACATTTTGGACTGATAAGAATGTAGTTAGTCTGGTTCTGTCAGAGTCCTTCCATCTTGGGCATCTTGGCAGGTCCAGGCACCCTGTCCTTAGAAGGATCACGCCAGTAAATTCACGTAAATCCACTATCTGCACTTCAGTGCACAACTTCTGTGTGAGACACATTTTGCAGAACACAGCAAACGTGAACAGTTCTGTACAACACCAATTCCTTTGAATCCCCCTATTTCCTCTGCTGCAGTTACTTCATTTACACATGTACCTTCTGGTATAACAGTAAACATGTATGTTATCATTCAGACTTATAGAAATGATAATAGTGGTAGCAGCCAGGCAGGTATTCACAAAAATACACAACAAAGTGAAGGAAACAAGCTACTCTGAAGACACGAGATTAAGGAATCACAAGCGTAGTGTCCCAAGAGTGATCCACAGAGGTATCCCTGCTACTCATTTTCTGAAGCTGAAGGGACAAGTAATTTCTAATCCCTCTATTGACTGCCATCTAGGGGCCCTAAGAATTTTATAGTGCATATCTTTTGTGCCATCAGATCTATCACTTTGTGTGTTGGGAATATAGACAGGAAATTTTCCTTTTCTGTTGTCTTAATGGTCATTGTTCCAGCAGACGTCTGAGGCAGAAGCTTTGTAATTGTAAAGCTAATCCTGGATAATAAGTAAAAAGAAGAAACTGGAACACTTATTTAGAGTTTTCTCTTTCTTTGCAACCTGCGTACACAGTAAAACTAGAACATAAATGTGAATAGTATCACCCATGACTTTACACAGTAAATACTCAGGCATGAAGAGTCAAATAAAAGGATGGATTTTCTGAAGCTCTGAACACTCTCAGCTCCCTCTCACTTGGCCACCAGTTCTGGGTGATTTCTACTTCAGAAAATCATGTCTCGTGTTTTGTTCTTTTTGTGTAGTTTTCATTCATTGGGCTTTGAAACACCACAGCACTCACTCATCCAAAAAAAAAAAATGCTTGGTTATCATTTTACAGTTTTCAAATAATGACACCATACTTTTTTTGAGACGATCCTGAACTTTTCTGGAAAACAAGTAATATTGTCATTTGTTTTCTGAAGATCATTGCGTACAAACTATCACAGCTCACTGAGTTACTCCAGGAATAATTTCCCTACACATTAAAGAGGCCGTACAGTGCTGTCAGTTCTAGTCAAAGCCAGAGGAATTGTTTTAGTTTTTGTCTTCTGTGTAATATATACATGTCCACTCACATACTTACGTATCCTGCATGTAGTTTTATTTCTCTTAAGGAAAGGTCTGTTCATCTGTCTTGAACTATGAACTTCAAGTTAGCAACAAATGATGGAAGTTACACTTTAAAAATGGGAACTTAAAAATGTCAGAATAGCCTTCTGTGTGCATTCAGAGAGTCTAAATATGTTTGACACTGTGCCATTATTTTTATATAAAACATCTAGCCTTACAATGCTGAAAACCTTGTTAGATCTAATTGTCTGACCTCTTTTTCTTTTTTTCCTTTCTTTTTTTTTTTTTTAGATGGTATACAGGATTTAGTTTTAATTGGTTGTTACATTACAATTCTGCTGTGGCCACCCAGAGATCTTTGTAAATAACATGTTACATCACAATGTTGTTCTCATTTCAGTCAGTAAATGCAATTTTAATGGAGGCTGCTTATTTATTTTATTTCATTTTGAGGGAAAATTAAGTGGGAAAAAAGCAAAGAAAACAGTGATGGCTTTCTAAAGATCTCATTAAAAAATAAGCATCTTCTCTTCTACCCACCTCTGTAACACAGAAGACAATGTATTTTAAGTGAAAGACTTATCCTGACTTCAAGTCCTTCCTTTCCTGACCAATCAATGCCCCCAAACACTGGGCTTAGATATAGAGAAAAATTCAATCAAGACCTATGCATCCTTCAAATATCACTGTATTGATAAATACATTCTGGAAAAAAAGAATTACTTTTCTGTTATGGCTGTCTGCTTTGACCTAGACAGAGAGTGATGGAGGGAGAAGACAAAAATGGTACCTTCATCATTCCCAGAATTAGTGCAGCAAAGATATTGAGCTTTATTCTGTTACTTTCAATCATTTACCTTGAAGCATGCAAACCCACGTTAGAACCAATGGAGCAATTCACGGAGTAAAGTGAAAATTCGCTGTGAGTGCGAATGACAGAATCTGGCTCTCAGAACAAAGTGAAGTTATATGTAAGGCTGCACAAGAGAGAACGCACTGCTTGAAGCCTTTCTTCAGTGATGGTACAGGGGGCAAAAATTTTCAGTGAGAGAAGATGGAATGAGGACTGGGAAATTTTAGGGCACATCACAGTACAGGGATTCTGCACCCCAGATATCTTATGATGTGAATACATACACCAAAATAAAAAGAAATCAGTCACATTTTTTAATAATTTCTGAGTGACTGATAACTTTTTTACATGGTCTCAGATTAATGCCTAAAGTCAGCTATTTTCCCACAACAGTCAGAATGTCAAGAAAGAACAATCTTTCTGTAACATATTAGAGTGGAACTAAAAATGATTATGCCCTAGATGGGCTACAACTTGTTATGTTGATTTAAGTGAGACACTGAAGTTTCCATCTTCAGTTTTCTACCTGTAAAATGAAACTAATCATACTTTTTTATAAGACCTCATTCCCTCCTTGACTTTTCAAGAAAAGGAGCTATTCTGTATTATGTACCTGTACCTGAGTGAGTGAAGCTCCTACCTGGAGTACGTAAACACTACTGTAACAAGTATGGTAACCTTAAAACATTGCTCTGTGTAAAGGTCACTCAAGAGAGCACAGAACTAAACCACAAAAACATCAGAATACTTCTGCTTCACTCACTTCTATGGGCTAGAGGTACCTTTAGGTGCGTGGATAGCTATCACAACAGAGATTTTTTCCCCATACTAAATATACCTGTGACCGAAATCATAATTCTTTTTACATGCCTTATAAGCCACTCTATGTGTGTATGTGTAGGAGGGGAGGATTACTACTCAACACAAAATGTAATCATTCAGACTAAGTGAAAATATAGCGCTCATCATCTGGCAAGTTGGGCAAGCAACAAATGGACCCTCCCTTGAGGACCTGCTGACAAGCTACACTATGTTTGCTTTTCTGGGCCATTTCACTTAAATAAAAGTTTAAGCAGGTGATTTAGTTCCTTAAGTGAGTCTCAGAGAGAGATTATTCTGGCAGGTGGTCCTCGTTGCCAGCATGCTTGATTGGTACAGTAAACCTATTCACTTATATTCGTGGATAACTTTCCAGTTTGAGCCTCCCTAGAGTACTGCTCTTTCAAGCACCACTTTTACACCCTCTTATGTAGATGAAATTCAAGCTGGCTAGGACTCCTTTTGCATTCTTGTATTTAATTTTGACTGCACTGTAAATATGTGAACAGAATCCTACCTAATGATGAAGGCAAATATTCTACTCTCAGCTGCCTTAAGGGTTCTTCACCATCAACAAAAGGCAGCAGATGGGCCTGTTTGCTTGTTTGTTTTAAAGGGAGGGAGAAAGGAGAAGAGATTTTGTGATATTTTATCCTGCATAGTGTGGGGCATTTTGGGCACAGAGGTCTGAGTAAAGATTGCCTCAGGCTTCTGTGCCGCAAAAACTGTTTGTGCTCGTGTAAGGAAATATTTCCACGTGTGAATTTTTTATTTTCCTACAGGAAATATTTCCAGATTGTTCCTTGCACTGTTCCTCAGCCAATGTTTCAAATACTTTGAGAAATGTCTTGTCTGTGGATTGCTAAGCCCTTAAAGCCTCTGATCCATTCTGTGTTTGCCAAAGCTGTTTGCTTCAGGTCAGCGCTCTCTGCCCCATAGTTATAATAAAAAACCCGAATCTCTTTGAGACACCAAGGTGTGCTTCACCTTGAAAGAGGAATAAAAGAGTTAAAACTCAGACACGTGACTGAGTGTACTGGACTAAGTATCGCTGCCCAAGGGCTGTCAAAGATTGGGCGCTACTCTGGACTCTGAGTCTTGCTTGCTGTTTTTTGGTTTATATAGTGGTAGTCATATTCATTTCCCTAGCATAAAGAAATTCATTGGGATTTGCTCTCAGCTAAACCATAGATCTGCTACAGTTTTCTTTGTTGATGTAGCAGATGTTTGAAGGAAAATAAAATGCTATTACTCTGACAATGAAAATATTGGCTGGTCTATATTATGCTCTTCAATATATTTTATCTTGATCCTGGATGTACTCAAATATAGGATCACTTTTTTTGTATGATGTACGCCTTTTTCTCCAACAATCATGTCCATTATAGAAGGTCAAAGGCTAAATAGGCAGTAACGGCAAAATAGCAGTATCTATCTGTCTGCCTAACCTCTAAATGGGTATTTAACTCACAGCCAGATTTTAAAGGAGCTTAAGGGAGTTAGATACCTCAACTTAGTTGTTATTCATCTGCCATTTTCCACCACCTTTTTTGCACAGAATCTCCACAACTAAAATGTAGATTTTCTGTCTGAAGTTAAGTCTCACTTGATATGCTATGGTGTACGAAGACCTATGGGAAAGTGCAAATCAAAGCAAAATTCCCATGTGTTGGACCCAGTAAATGTTCTCTCATCTCTTTCTCTATAAAAATGTCACCCTCATATTCATTATCCATTCTTTTTCTTACTGCCATGTGAAAGACAGAAGATTTCTTCCCTGTCCAGGGGTAGTCAGGAGGCCTTGAGCCTAGAGATCAAATACAGGAAAGGAGGGAGAATAGATAAAAATGAGGGAAGAGAGAGGAAAATCATGAGATCCAGACCAAAAAAAAAATGGAGTCTATTTCTTTGAAAATATTTATTTTTACATTTTTTTACTGAGAAAAAAAGGTTTCATCATAAAAAGAGAGCTTTATAGAGTTTCATTTTTATTAAAAAATAATTTCCTGTGGGATGCGTAATTTTACATCTGAAAGAAGGAATTTCAGTTGAAACCAACTTCTACATTGCAAAGATTTTTGATTAAAGTTTTCTATCAGTAACGGATCATAGATACATTGTATCCTGTACTTTCTGCTTCACATCTATTCCCATATGGTAAAACATCAACTGTCATTATTGTAGCTGATTTCTCAGTGAGTGACTTGCCCAGTGTCAGACAGGACACATGAGGCAGAGACAGCAAGCGAAGGCATTTTCCCAGTCCCAAGTTTGGTAAGTTTATTCTCTCTAATTTTATTGACTGCATTTCTATTGGCAATCGTCTCCTGGCTCAGTGTTACCTTTAAGTGAAGAACAATTGTAACCTTAGATATCTTTGCCCACACTCCCAAAGACTTCACAATTACAGTTTTCAACAGGCTAAAAACCTATTTTCTGCTTAGCTACAAGTTAAAGCAGAATGTTACTTGTCATAAGATAGGCAAAACATCTGAAGAACAGGCTGTTCTCTGGTTGTCAGGGTAAGATGCTGGTGTTTCTGCCTTTCTTCCATTTCTCCTTATTTAGACCTCATGTGCATAACCATCGAAGCAGAAGATGGAACGGTTATTTATGAGAAAATTGAAAGACAGACATGATGCAACCACAGGAAAGTAGGGTTCAACGATTCCACTTAGAGCAGAATATCAGAGAGAAACAGTGGTCACCAAAGCAAAATCCTCAGCTCTGGTGTGATCTTCTATAAGCTGTGACAAAGCTAGAAGTAATAGCTGTGACAGTAGGGGGAGGGAGGAGGCCAACACTTGCTCACAGTAGCCTCCTCATGCATCACTGTCAAGCAGCCCGGTAGAGGAAAAGCAGCAAATCCTCACTGTGAAATTGTTTCTCGGATTCAAGCAGAGGCAGCAGCAATGCAGTCTGCTGCTCTTGTAGAAAAGGTGTCAGCAAAGGGAACAAAGGTAGCCCCGTGAAAATAGCTCCTTGCTGAACCCGTTTAAACAACATCCGTGCAATGTTAGTAAAAAAGCTGCGCAGCATAAAGATGGAAGGGAAGTATATTAAGCAAGCGTGGAGGTGAGGCGTGTGAGAGAGAGAGAGAGAGTAAGACAGTGCTTTGGAAAAGAAAACACTTCAGCTAAATTTTCCTGTCTGATTGCATCGCCCGTGACGGCAGGCAGGGCAGCGCCGCTGCAGGGAGCGGTGCCAGGCGCTCCTCCGCACGCACTGCGAGAAACAGACCTCAGGAGCGGTCCCCGTCTGTTGTTGGGGACCAGATTATACTCTACACGCTAAATGAGAAACTGTCAAAAGCTGACCAGCCTAACTTACAAAAATAATCAGCAGATACAGTAGCATGAAAAACACTTCTCTTGGGCTCTGTTAGAACTGCCTGTTTGCAGTGCTCTGGGCCTCCTCAGCAAGCGAGGATGGGGAAAGTCAGCACCAGCCATGGGCTCCCCATAAAGAACATATGGACTAATATGTCTGTGTGGGTTTATGTCTTCTTTAGGCCTGATAACAGAGGCTATTAAAAGTCGGATATGTAAATTTGCAGTGTCATAGAAAATGATGTAGTGAAACAACTTAAGCATATCTGTGCAAAAACCTGTTTTCCCTAACTTATATAGGCCCTGCCTGCCTCGTAATTAACAATTTAGAAATGGGAACTTGCTCTGAACCTGCCTCATCTGATCATTATCTAGCAATTCTGACTCTAAGAGGAAAGAAGGATGTGATCCGCTGTGGTTTCCTGCGCATATTAAGGCGGCTAACATCTTCGAAATGAACAAGGCAGACTCTTTAGTCCATCTCAGCATGTCTCAGCTATATAAAAGGATCATTCACTCCATGCCACTGTAGGTTTTAATTTGATTTTATAGTTTATTGCTATTTATCACTATTCAGTCACCACAACTGCAATGTATACAAATAAAGGCAAGCACCTAATGCATCGGCTCAAATAGAATCACTAATGCCATGCATTTTTACTGCCCTGTATTTAATACTGGCATCCAATAAATGACTATTGCTAATAATAAAAGTAGAACTGTAATTGAAGTAAATGTCATTCCCACTGAAATATAAATGATGTGTTTATGAAAAGACTATGCTGTCCTATGGGACAAATTATTATATACAGTAGGCGGGAGAATAAGAATGTAAGCTCCATGGGAGGAAACGTGGCAGGATGCCTGCAAATTTAAAAAGTATGGAATTGAAAAATTTGGCCAGAGTTTGCTATTAGTATATTTATTGTGCTAGTGCGTCTTTAAATGTTCTTTTCTTTCATAGCTTACCTCTACATCTCCGCCCACCTGCTTAATAGTGCTATTTTTATTTCTTTTGTTTCTTGGAAGAACCTGAGAGTTAAGTTCATGAAAAATCCTGCTCGGTCCTTCAAGAAATTAGTAAAATCACTGGTTCTAAAGAAAAAAAATCATTATGTTCAGTTGCTTTCATAAACATACTTCCAGATGAGCAATACATTCCAAAACAAATACCACATCCAGATTTATAAACCTGCCCTTTTAAACTTAATTTCTTCCATTGGTGTTTAAACTGACTCTGATAGACTCTCATGACAAAATGAGAGAGTCAGCTGACTAGGAGAAATCCTGCTGTTGCCTCCGAGGGACAGGTTATTGATTTGATGTGCTGCATGTCTTCTTCTCAAGAGTGTTTGTCCCAGCTGGAGTAACACTTCAGATTTTGGTTGGGTTACTCATTCTGCCAAATAACTGTAAACCCCTGACACTAATCAGGTTTATATAACTTTATGTACACTTTATATACCTTGAAGAATCAAGCTGCAACTACACTTCATATATTTGTAAATATATATTCTTATTGACATGAACAGCAATGATTTTCCCCAAAATAAATCCAAAGAGCAAAACCCTTTTTGCTTTTATATATCTGAAAAGAGAATAACCATGAACACAAATTAAATGTATAGTAATAATGAATTTGAATAAAACATTTAGCATTCTTTTAAAAAATATAATCATAAAAATAATAATAATTTAAACTATTACCCATCTAGTTGGAGGTGAATGAAATGGAAGAAAAAGTAGAAATATATTTAAAAAGCAATAATTTTACATGTTGTGAACTAAAATAGTTATATTTTTATCATGACTGTAAAGGCTGAAGGTTTTTTTCCATTTTATTTTCTACAGTGGAAGATTTCGGGAGTGAATAAGGTCTTATATGTTCATTAATACAGTTTTTATTGGATATTCCTAAAAGCACAGTTTGACTGTGAGTTAAAAATATTTTCATTCAAAATATTAAGAAATACAGAAGTACACAGCACTCAGAAATATTTCTTTAATAGCATGTTCTGTAGCTGAAAGACTGCAAAAGTACCATGTGATAAAATTGCAGTTTCCATGGCAACCTTGATTGTTTTTAATAGCAAGGAACTAAGAGACATAAAACATGACTTGATTGGCAGCTGCCCTAAGGCTGCATCAACTCCTTTAACATAACCAAAATGCATTTTTCTTTATTAATACTAAGCAGCAAGCTACCTTTTTTTCTTACTGCTGATTTCACCACTAGATTTTCAATGTCTGGTGTTTTGTAGTAAGTTCTAAAATCCATACTGACCCTTTATAAAACAAAAATTAGAACTCCACTGAGATATAAAAGGTAGAAAGGTTACTGCTTTTGGCTTGTGTTTGCAAAAGTTTAGAGAAATGTGAGTCCTGTTATTCCTTCTCTGGTAGTAATTAATTTTTTTTGTACTGAAGGTTCCCTAGCTTCAACGTCTTTAGACACAGCAGTAAATTTGTATCCACTTTCCAGCATAACAATAATTCACCCTCATCGCTTCTTGTTAGTCACTCTCTCTTTTCTGTTTGATCCAAATCTCTGTTGTCCATATGGCGCTGCTTGATTACAATTTCTTCCCTAGGAACAATCACATCAGAGACGAATCAGTTGTTTTAATAATTGCAAGTTAATTGTAACATCGCATTGCTAAGTACTCTATGTTTGCTCTGCTAGGGTATTAGATAACAAGATATATGGAAGAAATGGCATCTACTCTGAAAATAAACGACACAGGAGCCACCAATGAACAAAGTCATCCCTATAAAATCTGTCTAGTTGAAAATGCTCTCCTGATAATAATATGAGATAGCTGCATTTTATTTATGCTGTTTCTGGATGTCTTGATTCAAAGAGTAAACATCTCAAGACACTCCCAAAAGTGCCGTTCTTGTGGTCAAGTGGGATTCCAACAAGCATCAATACTTACATGCCTTTTGCTAAATGGTATTATACCCCCTAAAATCAGGAAGTAATGTTTTTGACTGAGCTTAAAAGTAAAAGGGAGGAAGAATGGGAAGAGCTGCCTCCGCTGTACAAAACTCCCTCTGGCTCCTTCTCCGGGCACAAGGTCAGCTCTTCTCAAAAAGTAAACCAGAGCTCCATTTCTTCTTTTTACTTCAGCTTCAGTCTAAAAGAACTTTGTGAGTTGATGCTGATTTCTCAACCTGTTCTCTCTGCTGCTCCACTGGACTTCTCACATGGCCACCCATCAGTTCTCTCCTTCAGACCTCCTATCAGAACTAACGGTAGACTCAAAGTCTACTTTGGTACCAGTACTCCAGAGAGGCTGGCAGGCAAATGCCGGCTCAGGCAGCTCAGTCACATTCTTCCATACATGTGCAGTCCTCCTCCAAACCTATTGCTGTTTCTGTTACTCCAAGCCTATCTCTGTGACTAGACAATAAAGGCATTTTTTACTACTTTCTCTACTATTTCTCACATGTAATAGAGACCCCTAATAATAATTTGTTTCCTTCTTTATTCGCAGGTTACTTTATAGCTATAGCTTTGTGCATTCAGAACTCTTTAAAATTAGAAGAACAGCTTTTCCATCTGAGTTAATGACATCATACGCTGGGTTAAGAAACTGTGATATGAGTTCTACACCATCTTGCTCTGCCTAATAGGGTGTCATAAAATCACCTTTGTGATAGCACTTCTCCGGTTAAGTTTCATTGCTTACTTTACTGTATCACTAATTCAATCAGGCCCACGCCTGCAGAGTCATTGCATAAACTCTCCAGATGAAGGAACCTGGAATGAAACATCAGAGTTGGATAGTTCTGGCATAACCTTCCTGTCCTTTCCCCACTTTGCTTGGCTTTTCTTAATCAAGTCAGCTACAGCTCACAATTCCTGTGCCATTTCATGAGCATTGGAAGAATAATAACATGTTATCATTTATACCACCAAAACCAAAAGAAAATCTATGCAACACTCAGTATGTAATCACAAGTAAGCAAAGAACCAATATAATGGTGATAGGGGCAAATACACCAAATACTGAGAGTGAGGAAAAGAGGTGACAAGACAGATGACATAAGTTAAAAGATATTGAAAGACTATTTTAAAGGCAGTATTCACCCTTTATCATGCAATCACTTCAGAGACATCAGTGTAGAGTGTGGTGCTGTGCTTCACCGCCAATATGACCTTTATCTCCCGTAACACTGCCCACAAGATAACCACCCGCGGTGGCCACAATGGGTGCATCTACTCGTGATGGCTGCATCCGGCTCAATGTGGTTTCAGGGAGACAGACAACAACACAATGGCCAAGGGCTAACTTGAGCAATGCTGGTACTGTGGTCGATATACAAATATGACTGTAGGTCAATCATCTTACCCCCATAAATAGTGAACAGCCCAAGAGCCCTTTGAGCGTTCCTGCACAGCAGTAGGCTGCATGCCAGGATCTCCCCTTGAGCAGGGATGCCTCTCAGGGTTACTTCTTGAGATTCAGAGATTCCTTGCTGCAACAGATCCTCGGCAAGTGACTAATAGCATGCTAAACTTTGAAATCTTGGCTAAGTGGTATAAAGGATTGATTGCACATATATAATCCTTTAGACATAAACCACTGACCAAGTCTGGGACTAAGATTGGATCTAGCCACACCCAGACTCCTCTCTGAGAAGGAGTTTAGAAAGCAAGGGGGTCCTCCCTGATCCTTGACTCAACGGGAGTCTCTCACTGACAGTTTTGTCTAACCCTGTCCTCTATGCATTAAATAACCAAGTGTACGATGCTGTTGAATCTTGTTGAAATACTGTCACATTTACTATCAAACTTTGTTAAATCCCTGTTTTGTATCAATAAATGTATTGCTGCTTCTTCTCTATGAGTGAAGTGCATCACTCCATCCGTGACACAGAGTCTATATCAACAGATTAGCTGACATAGTATCATCAGATTTACTATAGATATGGAGAGCTGTTCCACTTTGTGTTGGTGTATGACCAAGAAGTTTATGATACACACATCAGAGTACAAGTGAAAAAGAAGACGTGGTAGTTCAGGGTCAGGCTGGCTGCTGTATATTGTATAATGAGGAAAGAGTTTCTCTCCCTTTTGCTTTCCACTGTTAGATTATTCCAAGTAGTGGTGATAGTTTTCAGACTGTTCTTTTGCTGAATAGGTTGGGGGTAAGGAACATTCCATATCATGGAATTTTCAGAGTTGGAAGGGACCTCTAGAGATCATCTAGTCCAACTCTCCTGCCAAAGCAGGATTGCCCAGAGCACATTACTCAGGACTGCATCCAGGAGGGTCTTGAAAATCTCCAGAGAAGGGGACTCCACAACCTCCCTGGGCAGCCTGTGCCAGTGCTCTGTCACCCGAACTGTAAAGAAGTTTTTCCGTGTATTTGAACGGAACTTCCTATGTTCCAACTTGTGCCCATTGCCCCTCATCCTGTCACTGGGAAATATCATTATATCATTATCATTATATATATCATATCATTAGAAAGTTACATTTACTATCATCAAACAAGTTGTTAAGCAATTTCATTGCTGCAATGTGATGTCCTGGGGCTAGAAAAATCTGTTAGAAAGTAATCAGATGTCCATTTTGGCCAGAAAATCTCAGATACCAAGGATTGTCTCTGTGTCCCACTCAAAAATCTTATAAGTGCTTTTTTTTTTTTTGTCCCAAATCTTCAGAGAGATGCAAAACTTTCTCACAAGCTACAACTCCTTGCATATTGACAAGAAAATGGGAGACAGCAATCCCTTTTCTAATCCCAGGTTTATATAGGTTTATATAAGGAACATGTTCCAACTTAACCTCTGTGCTGGGTTGCAAAAGAATTTCAGGTTGTGCTGTGATCTGGGCGTGCTGTTGCATACATGTGTCCATTGTTTTAGTGGAAAAGAAATGCAGAGCTGGGTGGCCCTCCCGGTGAGCAATGACCATGCCCCTCTCTAGGTTATAACACTGAACCCCAGAGTGGGCCATATTCTGAAATCAGTTTAGAAATGGACTGAGTCTCTGTTGTTATCTTCTGTTTTAACTTGTGCATTAGCTCATTTTGCATAAGAAACAGTACACAAGCAAAATATTCACCAGATTTGTCTCATAGAGCTTACACTGACCTTCACAGTATCTTTTCAGAAAACAACTGTTTGCAGAAGACCCTGTAAACAAACTCCGAACTATTAGTGAAGTGATCTTTGTAGGTTACTGTGCAGTCTGGAACTGTTTCAAGATAAAATGTCTTTAAATAACGGGCACTGTCTCTTCAAGTAGTTTCTGAATTCTCTTCATGTGACTGAAACTGTGCATTTCAATATTTTCTTGATCCACAGGGATTAAATCTTCACTAATTCTAATATTCACCAATGTCCTTGGTTCACGGAAACTTCCTTTTTTATTGAAATCTTGACATCTGTGTGTGTATATCCTTCAGAGTGATTAAGAACGTCCCTTTTCTTCTCTATAGATGCAACAGAAAGGTCTGGCTCTCTGAGTCCTCTCCGTGGGATTTACATATGTATGTACACCCCGTGATTATGATCTGCAAACTCCTGATTTGAGAATCAAATATAGAAACATATGATGAATTGTTCACACCAAACTTCAGAAGAAAAGAAATAAGCAAAATAGTGGGGGAATTGAAGAAAACTTGATCAGTATTATCTGTCTAGACACAAACAAAAAATAGTACAACAGAACTTTAGCTGATTAGTGTATTGGTTAATTACTGGGAAAGTGGTTTCACTGCTTTGCTATTCACTATGGACTTTCTCTGTCTTAATAATAACAAATTACAGCAGGTGAGAGCTCTGTTAGTTGTCTGGGAAGCATGTCTCAGTCTAGCCATGCTTTCTGAACAAAAATTATCCTGCAATTAGTCTGTCAAAGGATGGGACAGTGTGCTTCTATGACATCTGTGGCTAGTAATGTACTGAGAACTGCTCTTAGACCTCAGCCTTTTCAGCATAGTCCACACCATATATACACTACATATCACAGAATCACAGAATGGTCAGGGTTGGAAGGGACCTCTGGAGATCATCTAGTCCAACCCCCCCACCAGAGCAGGGTCACCTACAGCAGGTTGCACAGGACGGCGTCCAGGCGAGTTTTGAATGTCTCCAGAGTGGGAGACTCCACAACCTCTCTGGGCAGCCTGTTCCAGTGCTCTGCCACCCTCAAAGTAAAGAAGTTCCTCCTCACATTTAGGTGGAACCTCCTATGTTCAAATTTGTGCCCATTACCTCTTGTCCTACCACTGAGCACCACTGAAAAAGACTGTTCCCATCCACCTGGTACCCTCCCTTTAAGTATTTATAAGCAATGATAGGATCCCCCCTCAGTCTTTTCTCTAGACTAAAAAGACCCAAGTCTCTCAGCCTTTCCTCATAAGACAGATGTTCCAATCCCCTAATCATCTTTGTAGCCCTCTGCTGGACCCTCTCCAGCAGTTCCCTGTCCTTATTGAACCTTGTGTTTGTGTGTCTGTGTGTGCAATCTGTCTACACCCTTTAGAGCAGTGGACTGTCAAGGTCTGTAATATTTCCAAAATTCCAGTGGCTTAACATGTTCCCTTCAGACAAGACCATTCTGAAGAAATTGACTGTGAAATAAAGAAACACAGAATTACATTTTATTCCTGAAAGAAGTTACAGGCTGGGGAAAACCTAGTGACAACAGACTCAGTGTTCTCATCACCCATATGAACACTGGTCTCAGCTCTTTTTGCTTTGTACTTTAGACCAGACAACCCTTCTAGGTGTCTCCACTGACTATTGTATCATGGTCTTTTGAGCTTTCCAAGCAGAAAATGGAGACTCTTCCCACTTCCACTTTTCCACAGGCAAATTTCCATACTACAGCTCCACCAACCCCAGATCCTGAACAGAGCCATTCAAACTCAATGGTCCTGTTAGTGGCAAAGTATTGTTTCATTAAACTTCAGTCAGGAATTATAGATGGTTCCTGTGGGCTCAGTCATAGCTACTCAGACACAGGCTGCTTCCCAGGTGCCCTTTCCCACAAGTTCAGGAAGTTGAAAGCCATACCAAGCTCCAATGCAAGTAACAACCTCATACAAACACTTCCCCACCAAATTGGTCATCAATCCAAAGAACTACATCTCTCATTTTATAGAATCATAGAATAATTTATGCTAGAAGAGACATTTGGAAATCATCGAGACCTTAGGTGACTTTCCTTTCAAAGCAAGGTTAGCTTCAAAGTTATATCAGGTTGCTCAGGACCATTTCCACTTGAGTTTCGAATATTTCCAAAGATGAAGGCTCCGCAGCCTGTCACGGCAGCTCTCGTTATGATTTTGTTTTCCTTCTATGCAATCAGAATTCACGTCACTAAAACTCCTGCCCATTGTCTCTAATCCCTTCACCGAGTACCAGCAAAGAGTCTAGTTCCATTTTTCTCTGTGACCTCCCATTAAATACTTAAAGATTGCAGTTAGATCCGCCCCCCACCCCATTCAGCCCTTTCCTCTTCCATCTAAACAAATGGAGCTCCCTTAGTCTCTGCCCATACGTTATGTGGTCCAGCCCCCAATCATCTTGGTTGCTCTTTTCATTATACTTGCTCTAGTCTGTCAGTATCCGACCTGCAAAGAGTGGCTTAAAACTGAGAATTAACTACAGCTTTGTTCACATTTTCTCCAGAAATCTACCCCATAATAAAAAATCTTTCTTCATATTTTCACCAGGATTTTTCTGGTCATGTAAGCTACAAATGTTTCTAATCCAGCCAAGTTTTTATTGCTAGAACTTTAGCACACAGAAAACATCCCTAATCCTCCCCAAAAAAACCACAAGCTAGACCTAGAGGCTTTCTCATTATGGAGCTGCAGTTTATTTATCCAGTAGAAGCTATATAGCATTTGGGTAAAGTGACAAAGCTACATGATATTAATAATAGTCTGCTCAGTGAGCTGTGGAACTGGCCATAGCCCATCAGCCAACTAATTAATGAAAAAAATGTGAGAAGTAGAGAGCACTTATATCTGATATTGCAAAAGGAAAATAAAAAGGAAAGAAAGAAAAAGAAAAATCTTAACACAAATTGTTTCAAAAGTCTTGTGGGGATGTTTGAAAGCACAATTTTGTGTCACAGGCACTGTGCACCGCAGTGTACACTGAGGGCAGAATTATCCCAAATTACTTAGAAATACACTGTAAAATGGACACTCTGTGCTGAGATCCTTTCCTGCGATGCTAGTCTGATATACTTTCTTCATCCTCATAGAAGATGTGCATCTGCTTTCCATACATGCTGGATTCTCCTAGATCTATGTTATGGTTTGAAGCACCCACAACAATCTATTGTAATTTAGACAATTATTCTATCACCCGGTGACACCTCCCCACCCGGGAAGGGGAATCGGAAAAAAACAAGGAAACCTGGGTGTTGAAATATAAACAGATTTAATAGGATAAGGCTAAATAAGTAACATTAATAATACTAAAGAATCAGTATTGATCCCGATACCAATATAAAATATACAAGGATTATACTCAGCCAATTCTATCAGTAGGAAGCTGTGCACTCTCAGCAGTGGACAGAACATGTCAGACACTGAGAGCGCTACGGCTTTGGGAGGAAGGGAAGGTCTCAGGGGTCCTGCACTGGGGCAAGAAATTCTCTGGATTGACGCCATCAAGGGAGACAGAACTTCACAGCAAACTTTCTAATTTATACTGAAGGTGACATTCATGGTATGAAATAATCCTGTTGGCCAGCTTCTATCAAGTGCCTGGGTCTTACTCCTCCTCATCCCTGCACCTGGCTAGGTCAAAAACACTGAGATCCTGAAACCCACACACCATAGCTGGCTATAAAGCAAATATTTTTACAAATTCAGACACTAGAGTCTTCTATAAGTGCAGTTTTTCCAAGCATTAGAAAAGACCTTACAGAAACATAAAATTACTGAAAGAGAAATTAATCCTGTGTCACTCAAACCAGGACAATCTACAATAATCCCAGAAGAGTATCAAAGACTTGAAGCTACCCTCACGAGGAATGGAATTCTACACTGGCTTGGCCTTTCGGTTCCTCCCATGCTTTTTCTTTTGAACAGAGCTCCTGACTGTCTTAGTTGCAGGGATTGGAGTCACTGGCAGCTGTTCTCCCTTTTTCAGGAAAAAAAAAATCAAAGTTAGATATTAAATTCAGCTTCCAGGCCCATCACTCATGATGACTTTTTCAGGTGCGTCCCCAAAGAGCAGACTGAAATCATTCCTCTTCCATTATCTTCAACTTACAAAGCAGTCATCTCTATATTGTGTAAAAAAAAAAGAAAAATTTCATTGCCTCACAGGAAGGCAAAATTTTAGTATGGAAAGGGACCTTACATGTTATTAACCAGGAGAAACGATGTAAATAGGATGTAGAGAGCAGATGAACAAGAACTATTTCTTTCATTAAGCAAGCAAAAAAGACAATCTCTCTTCTAAGAGAGATAATTTTTTTCTTAAAAAAAAATTTAATTGTGTTTAAAACATTTTGTTGTTTCTCTAATTAGAATGAGTGGAATGATATTCCATTCATTTCTACTATTCTGTTTTTTTCTGTTCATCATTAAATTGTTATGTTAGTAGTAATTAGCAGAGCCAGACATTATGTTTTATTAGGCAAAATATTTTTAACAGAAAAATATAATTTTAAGAACATATTTTCCTACGAAGCCATGAGATACCTTAGGATAGCTGGTATTCTAATGTGGTCCAACACTCACTTGAGAAAAAGCTAGATTCAGGTCCTTGCTTTACCTGACTCATTTTGCAGCTTTGTAGGTATCACCCAATCACTGAGAGTCTCACTGTGATTTTGCCTGAATGTGTGTAAACATGCAGAGATAAAGTGCAGAGGAGTCAGAAAGCTCTGTATCAAGAAAGTCTAGGATACAGAGGTTATCACGGACTGTCATTCAGACATCAATATCTCAGTCTGCAGAATGTCACAGCATACATTTTGTGCATTTAATTTGCATTAATATATTAGGAACATGTTGTTATTAATTATTAATTAATCAGTAAATCCAGTTTTTGTTATTAATGTCATGATCTGGAATTACACAATCACTTTATACACCTGAATGATTGATTATCAGTCCTTTTTTTTCATGTAGGCTTTTTCTGATCTATTATCTAACTGTCCAGGCTCAAAAATTAAATTTCGTTGAATGACTCTTGGGTCTATGTATCTGTTTATATCTCTGCTTATATCTGTTTTTATCTTAACATTGGCAGATTTAATAATCCATAAATTTTTACTGTGTTAAATACCCATTTTTGTGTAACAAAGCATGTCTTTCAGTTCTTAGCCTATGAAGCTACTTACCTGAGAATTTGAAGCAAAAAGGAAGACTTACTAAAACCAATGATGGCACAGTATTTCACAGATACAAGTAAAGACTGTCATGAGAAATTACATTGAAGATACATGCCATTATGTCTCAAATGCACAGTGAAAATATGTCAGGGCAAGCAACCTGCCTCAGCAGATGGTTCATAATTTTTTGTTTGTCTGCACTGTACACGTGTGCATGCATGAACTCAAATTTAAAGCCATCTGGAGTTTTTTTTTAATGGAACAATTTTAGGTGCAACTGAAGTTCTTGCTGGATCGTGCTCATTCAGTGAAGATTTTGCAAAGAAATACCTTCTCGAGAAGCATTCATCATCTCAGAAGAGCTGCTAGCAAGGATATGCCACACCCATGTTCTCCTTATTCAGACCAGGTTCTAGAGCTTCTAGGTTCTGTGTCCCAGATGAATTCTAAACTACAGGGATCACGGATAGATTAAGTTGCTATCTCAATCTGCTGCTTTCTTTTTTCATGAGCTCGGTAACACCTTTTGCAAAATAGATAGTATCTTTATATTTCTAAGAATTTCCTAAGCTAGAAAACTTGGGGAAGTATTCTGTACAGACTTGGTTTTGATTCTTCTCACTTAAGGTCTTTAAATGCTGGTCTGAGAGAAGTTGAAGCTCAAGCTTGTTTCCTGAATAAATGTCACAGCACTAAATAGTAGACCTGGGGGAAGAAAGGAGGCAAGCGGTTCTTCCATTGTTGTTATGTGTTCTTTGGAGTGAAATCCAAACAAGAAGCTATCAGGGCAAGAGAAGCTAAATATTGATTAGCTAAATATTAACAAAGGTCTCTTATTTTTTGTACTTGATGAGCAATTAAATATCTTCCAGTCTTCATTCAGAGCTTTCATTCTTCAAAAGGGGGTAAAATAACAAGACACGAGCACAGAGCATTCCCCTCCACACTGCAAGTCTAAATTTTTCAACAGCTGAGGATATTGTAACCAGCTAATACAGAGAAAAAGTCAAGTCTTTGAAAAGGTCTCAGCTTTGAATAGGACACCTTTCAAAGCATGTTGACCATATTATTCTGATGCGTTCAACAAGGTTCTCTCAAGACATCCTCACCAACCTGCTGGAGTCTTTAGAAAGCCTACCCAATAAATTGAGTAATATAATTTTTTATTATATTCAATTTAATAATATTCAGATCCCAGATGGTCCCATAGCAAAAAGGAGTAGTTAAAACACAAAACCAACTCATAGATCTGAGAACTGAAAGAGCCTGACATTTTTCTTTTTAAGTAAATACCATATTTTAATTGCTGCAGCCCCAAGGTAACCATAAAGTCACGCACTGACAGCTCATGCAGATTTTATGAGGCTGTTTACTCTGTTGTTCATGAAAAAAAGTTTGTTTAGCAACTGCTGCTGCTCCTGATGCTTACATCACCTGTAAGCTAGAAAGCATCTTCCTAAATAAAGAAAAAAGTAAGAAGGCATTTACCTGCAATGAAAAACCTAAGAAAAGGAGATCCGAGTATACAGTCAAAGTGAGGAGTTGTTAAGAGTACAGAGATGGCTCCAGTCTGAGTTGTTGCCTGGCTGTGACAGCCACCCCCCATTTTTAATGTTATGTTGCTTCCATTTAAGAGAACGGGGATATCCTTCTTGACTGCAAAAATGGCCTGTGACTACTGAATATCTTCTTTTATTTTCTATTTTCTCCATTTGTAAAATGAGATTAATGATATTCTCAAGGTCTTTTTTATTAGCTTTTCAGATCTTTTTGCAGTCTAATGATGTAGGCCTTGCTATATAACACAAGATCATGACAGCATTGGGTATATGCATTTTAATAAATACCATGTTCTAGGAATTAATGTTAGTAAGAGGATCCATTTCTAGACAGTATGTGTGTCATCCTATGGATTTTATGAATGATATTAACTAAACCAAACCTATGATGTAATTTGCACTCTTTATGGAAAGCAGTGGTACCGATAATATTTCTGAGGATGTGATATGTAATCTTTAACAAACAACTATTTTTAGAAAGTACGTGAATGCTGCAGCACACAACAGCTAATGATAACCCAAAGTTCTGTATTGACACATTTAGATGTCTAATGTAATTGGACTGTCCCATTTTAAAAGGATTTAAAACAGGTAGTTTTACATTTCATTATGTGTTTTTCAAACTAAGATTTACTGTCTAATATTTTATACAAACAGTAATATCTATTCCAGTTGTACATGATTGTTTTGTCCTAGTTGATTCTATTTCCCACAGTTTAATAGGAGATAGAGCTATTATTGCTTAACAGAGTGAGTACTGGCCATACCTTTCCACTTAAAAAAATACAAGCTTCATCTTTCCTAATCACCTGAAACCACAGTCACTTCTAGCTAGCAAGCTGAAATATTGTAATGGAGGATACTTTCTAAGGCATAAAAAACCCAATTACATCCCATTTAGAGTCAATTGGAATTTGAAGCCTTTCATTTATTCCTTTAAAATCTTCTGCTAATGTATATATTTTGCATTATTAACTCACACTCTTTTCTTTTTAATCCCATGACGATCAATTCACCAGGAAGGATGTGGTAGACCCCAACTGGTATGGAGTAAATGACATATTGTCCTTGCAATATAAGAATCATATATAGGACTATGTATATGAAATAATAAATGTTACCTTTGGTTTTTCTGCCATCTTGGCCATGATTCAGAAGGGTATATAAGCACATGCTAGGACTTACGCACATTTCTGTCATATTAAAGTCAATGAGGCATAAGCGAATCCTTAAATAAAATTGAAGAGAGTTTTATATATGAGACTTTTTTAACTACTCTTTTAAAACCAGAAGAAAGAAATTTGCCAGACTTCAGAACTATTTAGTGCTTGGAATGCCTGGAAGTTTTGAACTACTCATCTTAGATAAACCTGGTCAAAAAGAGAGAATTATTCACAATGAGTAATGATGAAATCAGTCCGTATTTGTACTATTATATAATAGCCTGAATCGAAGAAATGAAAACTTTGGAATTATCTATAAGTAGCATTTAAGACTATTCTAGTGCTCAGTGTAAGTTAAGCTTCTCTACTTATGTTAATTATATTATTTATTTAATTATATCATATATTACTGCTTTAAAAATCATAAAAGCATTGAGATTGTGAAGAAGTGACTTGGTCATCTTGCAAGAACCTTTTTGTCCTTCTTGAGGCTAATTATTACCTTTTGTGAAATCCACAATCATTATTAAAAAGCAAGGGGTCTGGGATTTGTTTGTTGTTCCATTAACTTGTAAGAAAATTATATTATTATTCATTTGTGACTTTTCAGAGAATAATCACACCAGGGGTGGGAAAGAGGGCATTGCGCAGCAGTAGCTGCAGACATAAAGTATGGAAGCTTTTTGTCTCTGAAAAAAAAAAAGAAAATGATCCCTCGAGAAATGCGCTTTTAAAAAGCTCTGCTTTTAAAAGGCATTAAAGATTTTGTACTGTGCTATAAATGGACATCTGTTCTATAAGCTGTACCTCAACACGATGACAATGGTTGCCATGTCAAATCTCAACAGGCCACCTTTACCCATGTTCTCCTAAGTTAAGAAATGCCACTGTAGCAGAATGAAACATAACCTTTAATATTACTTTCTTTGGTCTAGGCTTCAGTTAAATGCAATAGAAATGTAAGAAATCCCTGCCTCTCAGTGGATACGGTTTAAGCCAGCCTCGCTCCCTTAGAGCTATTGTCAGCTGGGAGTTCTTCCAAGAAGAAAGAGAGGTTATTTTGTGTTCCTGTTTCAGTCTTTGTCAGATAAAGAAAGAGAAAATTAGATTAATATATATGTCTATTTTGTTGCTGTAGAAGGCTAGAACTACTGCTGCAAGTCTTGCATCATATTTAATGTTCCTGTCTCAGATTATACTAACATCCATGTGCGATCGCAGCCCAGAAGGCCAACCGCATCCTGGGCTGCATCAAAAGAAGTGTGGCCAGCAGGGCGAGGGAGGTGATTCTGCCCCTCTACTCCACTCTCGTGAGACCCCACCTGGAGTACTGCGTCCAGCTCTGGAGTCCCCAACATAAGAAGGACATGGACCTGTTGGAGCGTGTCCAGAGGAGGGCCACGAGGATGATCCGAGGGCTGGAGCACCTCTCCTATGAGGAGAGGCTGAAGGAGTTGGGGCTGTTCAGCCTGGAGAAGAGAAGGCTCCGGGGAGATCTTATTGCGGCCTTCCAGTACCTAAAGGGGGCCTACAGGAGAGCTGGGGAAGGACTTTTTACTAGGGCATGTAGTGACAGGACAAGGGGGAATGGCTTCAAACTGGAAGAGGGCAGGTTTAGATTGAACATTAGGAAGAAGTTTTTCACTTTGAGGGTGGTGAGGCACTGGAACAGGTTGCCCAGAGAGGTTGTTGAGTCCCCATCCCTGGAGGTGTTCAAGGCCAGGCTGGACGTGGCCTTGGGCAACCTGGTCTAGTGGGAGGTGTCCCTGCCTATGGCAGGGGGGTTGGAACTCGATGATCTTCAAGGTCCTTTCCAACCTAAACCATTCTATGATTCTATGATCCATAGGTTTCATATGCATTACACAGTGGAGCTATACTGTTCCTCAGGGGCATGGCTTTGGGACTGATATACAGCTATATAACATATATATGATATAACATATATATGATATAACAGATATAACAGCTATATGTCCGTACCAGGAGTCTCTCAGCTTGAAGTACCTCTAGGATTTTTGAACAAGTCTTAGTTACAGTTCAGTGAACAGAGCTTTCCTTATTTGGCTCACAGATCACTTGAAATTGTGCACAGAAAGTAGTTGATAAACATCTCAGTTTTGCTGTTTCCTTGCTGCCACCTCTGTGCTAAATTCTGTTATTTTTCTTTTCATAGAATCTGACATTCTGTCTTTAAAAATGGAACTGAAAACAGAAAAATTCAGCTAATAGTTTGAAAAGCACCTTCATCCTGCTTGGTCCGCCCAACTTGCTGTTCTGTTCTTTCTCATGGGTACGATAGCTCTATCACACTACACAGAGATTTACATGCACCACAGGAAAAAAATAAATCAAATTATGACTATGGAATAGAACCTGACTAGAGGCATATGGCCCTCATCGTGCCTCTGTGAGATGTTGCTCTGCCAAAAAAATGTCGTGTCTCCCAAAAACACCTGCTTTCAAGAGTTATGGGCTACAATGAACTGGTATGACCTCATCCTTGTCAGATGACAAGGACTGTAGAAGTCAAGAAATGGGAGAACTGGTCAAGATATTTAACTAGTTCTTCTCCGAAAAAAATAAATTTTCCTTTTCTTCTGCTTTGTCTTCAAGACTGTCTTTTACAGAGAATGGGAGCACCATAGTTTGATGTCACAACGAAGTTACTCCTGTTCATTGAAGATCAAGTGGTTCCTGTTCATATTCTCCATTTGCTAAACATCAGCAAAAAATGTTATCCCTGATATGCGAATCCTAACTCTGGGTGTCCTGTTCTAGATGTAAATGGTAGAATGGGCGCCAGGAACTGTATGACCCTCTGCCCTACAGAACAGCTCCTCTCTTTCTCTCGTGATCACAGCAGGTACATCCGTAAGCAGGCATGTTGCCTGCTTTGAGACATTGTTGCTCTAACTGCTCAGCATGTTTTCAAAACTTTCACGTGCATTAAAAATTGGACAGTTTCGCTTTTTCAGGAGGAATTAAACAGATTAATTTTTTCCTTTTCTTTTCTTTTTTTTTTTTTAACCTTTCCTCCCCATTTTTTTTTTCTTCCCCCCACAGGGATTTATAAAACAGCATCCACAATCCACATAGCATGAATTGCAAATGTAATCACCAACGTGAAGAAAGGTTAAAAAGCTCAGAAGTGTTGGGATCTGCTCCTTTGGCAAACAAAGGCTGCATTGTTCAGGGGGCAGAAAGCAGAGCAAAGGGTTTTGTTGCACTGTGGGAAAGTGCTGATCATTCTTTAAACCGATGGTAGTGCCATGAGCTCTATTAGAGAAGCCAGTGGACTTTTGGTAGCGTGTAAATCCTGCCAATACTGAATCAAAGGGCTCTTCTGTTCACCTTGTCATTTCATACGCCTAATTCTTCATTTCAGCAGCTACTTACAGATTGGCATTTGAGGTTTAATTGATACCTAGTGTGTCGCTAGAATATAAGGTCTCCCTTAGTAAAATTTATTGTTTATTGTGCTCAGGAGAAACATTTTTGTAATTTACTGGGCACTTCTTGGAAGTGAAAGCGTTATAATTGTCACAGAAAAGACACATGCAAACGTGTTTCCCTTTACTTAATTTACTGTTGTGATGGACAGACATCTCAATACATTTGTAACGGAGTCAGACTATGCAAAAGAAGAAATCAAAGATGTGCAGTTCATATTTTAAAGGCAACATAAATCAATGTCACTCTGCTGATGTTAATGTTTTCTCATCAATCTACATGAGCTAAGAATCTGTCCCACAAACCTTCTGTCACAACCAATACTTTGAATATTCAGTGGGTGTTTGACACTGAACGTCCAGTTTGCTTTAAATTCTATTTGAAGACACTAATTCATCTTTTTCAGACCAAAGATGTGCTTAAACTGGAACCAGATGGTAATGACCCTCAGAGAATTCTTCTTTTCAATAATCTAGATATTTTCACTGTGATGAATACCTCATTCAGAAGGCATGTCAAAGAACATACTTCAGGATATGAAATTTGTTTCTACAGTAGAAGGGAGTTTCTATCATATGCTTATATACAATTTGTGTAAATTCTTTCAAAGACTGTGTTTAAGTAGCATTCCAAAACGTTTACGTAAGATTATAATGGTCAAAAAATATAACATGATACATAAATCCAGCTTCTCTTAATATTACCTGGTGCTTAATTTTTTCCCCCTTAGTATGAAATGAATATTTTGCTCAAAGTTCAATATGAGTTTGAAACTAGAAAATAATTTTTGCCATAACTATTGCTTTTTCATACTTTGTAATGTATACTAAAGAATATTTTTCAGACAAATAATTGCATTTTTACAGTTTTGTGCATGAAATTCCTTAAGCTCAGAGCTGTCTTTTAAAAGCAAATTCTAAAAACTAAAAAAAAAGCACTCTTATGGTTTTATGTTTTGATACAAAATATTTCTACTATTTAATGCAAAGTGTTTATATAGACATAGAACCACTTTTAATTAACAGTAAGAAAACTCATAACAACCACGTAATTTATAATTTGAAATATGATCTTTTTTCTCTTTTACTCTTTTTTTCTGCTCTGTTCAGTGCATTACAGATTGGAAATGTCTATTTTCTTTGCTTTTCTCTTTTTTTTCCTCAGCCCTGAAAATCAATTAGCCAATGATTCTCATTTGTGCCTTAAAGAATGTCGAAGAAAACTCAACCACTGCTGCATTAACATGAAGCAGTAAAAAAATGATGGTACTTCAGTGACATAATATTGATAAAATACAGGCAAAATATCTGGGACTCTCAATTTATGATCTAGTGATAGCGTGGGAATGCCTTTTATATCATTATTTGTCACATAAAGATACACTAGACCTTTTAATTTTTCCAATTTCTGAGAGAAATAACATTTAGAAAAATGGTTGGAATGTTTATGATTCTGCCGTTTTTTTCTCTGTAGTTTGGGGATGGGGACACACATGAAACTCTAGTAAGGGGGTTGAAGACTGTTGATGAAACACTGTACTCAGTTATTTTCGGCTGAAGTTTTTGACAAAGCTTTTGGTAGCTTATTTTACCTTTGCTGGTTGTGTTTCTTGAAGTAGCAGGTATATGCGGGGCACGGTGGATTTTATATTGCAGGAATTCAGTGAACAGAACAGTGCAAAGAAGATCATTTTGTGGGCCATGGAATAACTGAATCCTTCATCTTATACAAGAAAATGGTGCCAGTAGGCATTAAATAGTTTGAAAGGATACAATGAATTTGCAGATCATACTGTTTTCCAGTTTTAGATCTGTTTTCCCAAGTGGCATTCATCATGAAATTTAACTCCTTCTGGGGTGCGACCTTTCCCCTACTAAAGCTCACGCCAGTTTATCCATTATTTTTAGTACAAATAACTCTGACTCATCCTTTGTGAAAGTTGATACTGAAGAGAGTGTGCTGTTGTTATTGTCAGGTGTCAATATTGTGTCAACATCAGTGGCATCAAAAACTAGTAAATTAAGTCAGGAAGTTGAAGACTAGCTGTAGATCAGTGCAGATGGAAGAGCATCTTGTACGTTCCCTATGCGTATAATTACTCTCTCCATAACCATTAGGGATCTGATGTTCAAGATATCACAGGTATTAGACTGACTGACAGTGGATAAATAGCTGAGAGAGACAAATGGCAATGATGGATAACGATAAAGTAGCACTTCTGTTTATACATGATCATCCATGAACCTGGGATGGCCTACACGGCACCAGGCTTGCTGGCATCAGATGGGGTTCACCTTTCTGAAAGGGGCAAAAGAGTCTTTGTTCACAAGCTATCAGGGCTCATTGTCAAAGGTTTAAACCAGGCTTGAGGGGGGAGGGGGGCAATATGAGGCTTGCCTGTGACAAGCTGTGGGACAACAGGCAACATTTAGAGGGATGCGAGGACCTAGAGTCTGTTGCTCTGAGATGTGCTGGCTACACTGCAGCACACTTAAAGTCTAATGGAGGTGAGACAGGGGCTCCTGAGGTAATCAGAGCCAAGAGGGATACATCAGTGAAATACCCCAAAGGAATTAAGGGATGCTCCTCTAAGAAGGTGACACAGCCGACAGACCAGCTAAAGTACCTCTACACTAATGCACTCAGCGATGTGAACAAAGAGGAGGAGATGGAAGCCATCATGCTGCTAGAAAGCTATGACCTAGTTGCCATTACTGAAACCTGATGGGACAAATCCCATGACTGGAGAGTGGTTATTGATGGCTACAGGCTGTTCAGAAGGGACAGGTGAGGAAAAAGGGGTGGAGGCATTACCCTCTACATCAAGAAATAGATAGAGCATGAAGAGCTGTCTCTGAAGAATATCCAGGAGCAGGTTGAAAGCCTATGGGTAAGAATAAGAGACCAAAGCAACAAAGGGAACCTTGTGGTTGGTGTCTACTACAGGCCGCCTGATCAAGGGGAGCCCCTCTGCTTTACTCTGGTGAGACCCCAGCTGGAGTACTGTGTCCAACTCTGGAGCCCTCAGCACAGGAAAGACATGGACCAGTTGGACCAGGTCCAGAGGAGGGCCACAAAAATGATCAGAGGGCTGGAACACCTCTCCTATGAGGACAGGCTGAGAGAGTTGAGGTTGTTCAGCCTGGAGAAGAGAAGGCTCTGGGAAGACCTTATGGCAGCCTTTCAGTACCTAAAGGGGTACAGGAAAGATGAGGAAAAACTTTTTAGCTGGGCCTGTTGTGATAGGACAAGGGGTAATGACTTTAAACTAAAAGAGAGAAGATTTAGACTAGACATAAGGAAGAAATTTTTTATAATGAGGGTGATGAGGCATTGGAACTGGTTGTCCAGAGAGGTGGTAGATGCCCCATCCCTGGAAACATTCAAGGTCAGGTTGTATGGGGCTCTGAGCAACCTGATGCAGTTATGTCCCTTCTTATTGCAGGGGGGGTTATACTACATGACATTTAAAGGTCCCTTCCAACCGAAACATTTCTATGATTCTATGAATACCTCAGCTGGACAGACTGCATGAATCATACCTTAGAGTAAGATGTAAGATAACTTTGGGCTGCACACTGTGAGCCAATCACTTCCAAAATTTGGTTTGGAGGACCTCAGCCTGGTCAAAGATATCTCAGGTTGTCTCACATTATGGCACTTCCAGAAGGCAGCACTATTTCAACACAGTAAGGATAACTAGAAAGGCCACTGATCTTTTAAGAAGGAGCAAAGCGGCAAAGAAATGGGGCCAAGAACATAGTCAAGGGAATGACTGTTCATGAGGTGTTTTTCAATAATATCTGGACCACAGTGAATCAGATGATACTGCTGATTCAATCACGCTTGACACACTACGAACTCAGCAAAAAGCTGTTGTTGCACTTCACTTGCTCTCAGAAACACTGTGACTAACCAACCTTATTACAGAAGGTTTAAAAGGTCATCAAGTCCACTGAAGAATCTGAGCTATTTAAATAGACAGGGAGAAAAGAAGGAAAGCAGGCAGAAACAGAAAAAGAGTGTGTACAATCAACATAAATGGAGAAACAAAGCAGTAATGGAGACGGAAGGAGGTAGTGCAATATTCTGCTAGCTAACATTGCACTCCAGGAGAGAAACCACCAGTCTCAAAGTCTGTCCTCAGAGACACAATACAGAGATGGGAAAGAAGTTGCTTGTAGTTAGGGAATTGAAGGAAAGAGGTTGATGTAGCAAAAATAATATGAAACATTAGAAAGTTTAGGGCTTTCGTACAAAAGAAGAAACACAAAAAATAAACAGGGTTCCTAAGTTATTTACACTTTACATAACAAAATTTGGTTCAAACTACAGATTTCAGAGACAAAAAAAAAAAAAAAAGAAAACTATCATTGCACTAAGCAAACTGGCATATTTCAATCTTCCATAACAGCAGTGAAAAACCTTTGTTGGTTTGTTGGTTTGGGGTTTTTTGTTTGTTTGTTTTTTAAATCAGGAGGCACGTATTTATTTCGATATGTTGATATCAGTAGTGAGTCTATTTTGCCATAAAAATAGTCTCTTCATTTTCCCCTTTAAAAGCTCACAAGGCACTGGGACTGGAAACAGTTGAAATTCAGCATCTTCTCAAAGATTCTCATTCAGTTAACAAAGACTATTTAAATACCCTTTTCTTTACATGTAAGAGTGGCTACTATATGCGCGAATCAGTTATACGTATTACTTGTCTGCGAGAAATATTTATGCGCCCTAGTGTGTTCCAGAGAAGTCGTGGCTAGGGGCAGAAAAAAGTGACAAAGTTAGAACTTAAACCTGTCACCAAGCTGATTGATGTATCTGTTGTTTACAACTGAGTCATGCAGTCAAGGTGTTTTGCATTGTCTATAAGGCCAAACATCACAGCTTTGCGAAGTACCATTAACTAACGTTCCCTTTTTCACGGCACTTTATAATTACCCTGCTCCTATTTGCAACAGGAGTAACATCCCGGTTAGGGTAGCAGTTCTATTAAGCAGTCCTGAGTCCCTAGAGAGGAGAAGTTATATTTGTGCCTTATAGTATATATGAAAACTTAGGACAGATGTGACTCACTGGAGCCCACCAAAATCATTTCAGTCTTCATAGAGCAGCCTCTGATCAATAAAACAAGCAAAGCTTCAGCAAGTGAAAACTTATTTTTATCTATTAAATCAGTGGCAGAAAAAAAGCCCATTTAATGCCCCATGAATCTGCAGTTTACTTTAGGGGAACTTGCAGGTTGCAGACAAAAAGTCATTGCAATTCAATGTAGCTAAGGAATGCTCGATTGCTACACGTACGGCTACCTTTTATAAACTCTTGAGTGAGCATAAAGTTATAGATTTGGCATTGTTTGCAGACCACTAAATATTCCAGGCCCCACTAGTCCTGTACTGTCCAAACCGTGGTTCCTACAAATGAGATTCCTAGTGCTGAACTCAAAGCAGCACAAGGTGAGGGAGGGAGGGGAGGCGTACGGCTGGAATCACAGACTTCTTACATAGAAGCAACTTGGAATGTCAAGCTTTGCCTGCTTCCCAAGAAAACAAATCTTTGAATTAACTGTGTTCATGAGCACTTGTATTGAAAAGCCAGCTCTACTTCGTGTCAACTACTTTAACAAAATGAAGTGAGGGAGGAAAAAAAAAAAGATCAAAGAGTAGGAAGGCAGAAAAAAGCTGAACAGGCATATAGACTTTAGCACATACAAAATTAAAACAGTTCAAAAATTGTCTTCAGTTAATAGCAACCCAAACTTTTTGAAATAATCGCTGTTCAGCAACAGAGATAATGATACGCTACTTCACATAAATATCTAATGACTTCAACATGAGGAACTAACTATAATGGAGTGTCATACTGAAATAGAAAAAACACTGATGGAAGTTGCAGCAGCAATCCAATCTCTGAAGTTCCATTTTATGGGGAGCTGCAGGTTTGGTGATTAGTGATGGGTGCTAAAGCATCTTAATTCACAGCAAACCTGATAAATACCACTGTATGCATCCTTTTTAAATGCAAACAGTGAAGAGGAAGAAGTATTGGCCTTACTCAGAAAGCTCTAATGCTGAAAGCATGTTTTTGAATGTCAAAATACAAGTAAATACTGAAAAGTTGTATGAAATATTTTCTAATACCTAAAATAATGTCTTCTGAAGCTTTCAAAGGAACACACACAGGGAATGAAAATATTTTCAATGTTTATCTTTAGGGTTTTTATCATCACAGATGATAGTTTCAGCTTCATTTCATATTCAAATATTGGTGACTGAATAAAGGATGCAAGCCTTTCAAAGTTGGAATATAAATATCAACTGGGGGAAAATGCAGTATAGTACAATAACATACAGATGTTATTTCAAATATATATGGAAAAAATGATACGTATAAAATAGTTATAAAGTAATTTATGACAATAGAGATTCTGAATTTTATGAAGTTATAACTAAAGTATATCAGTACATTCTTATTGCCATTTAAAAGATGGTTTTCCTGACAATGATAGGAAAACAAAAAAAGGAGGAAGGAAACAAAACTTAGGGGTCATTTCATTTCATTAATACCATTATTAATAAAAAAAAAGAATAGTGTCTAAAGCTTGGCTATTTTCTAGCTAAGTTTCAAGTAAACTTCAAGGAATTATTCACATTGGATTATATATTTACATAAGAATATGTATTTTACAGTGTAATGAAATAAGACAGAGAGCACCTTATGCTAGAAACTAAAAGATTAATTCTTCCATTTGTCATATAGTGATGGGTTAATCTTACCTAAATTATAAGATAGGAAGGGAAAAATCAAACAATTCACTTCACAGAGTATCCCAGATCTCAGATTCAATGTTTTTTCACATTACATGGGTGCAAATATGCAAAAGCTGACACAATAGCCAAAGACACAATAAAAGAACAAAGGACCCGCACCAGCAGAAGTACTTTTTTTTTTCCTTAGAAGCTCCCCATCATCAAGGTCTGAATAACAAAAAATATCTTGGGAGACAGAAAGAAAACAAAAAGGCCTGGCCTTCCTATTCAGTGCTGCTTCTTACTCTGCTGTATTTCTCCATGGGAAAGCATACTCTTCTGTATGAGCACCCGTACTGTTCTACCACTGTCAGTGGGACTTCCAGGGCATGATGAGCCAGAGTCCAAAATCAGTTTCATGAGGGATTTCAAGAGCCTGAAATTTAGTTTCATTTTGTCTAGGCAGAGAAGTTTCAGAAAAAGAAAAAAAAAGCTGAAAATCAGTAAGTAGTAATTTTGGACTGAAGGAAACATTTCATTTCAGTATAACCAGAATATTTTCATGATTTCTTTTGTAGACTACAAAAAAATATGCAACTGCTAACCAAAACATGTGCTTTGATCTTGCCAGAACTCCCTCTACTAAAGAAGTTCTGACAGTCAACCTTACTTTTTAACCAATCTACACTGTAGAAGAACCACCTGTATCATCGAATCCCAAACTTCCGAATGAATCACTCAGATTCCTCTGATTAGCACTGCTTCGTAGCAAAGAAGTATGCTTCTTAGAGCACATGGTTTTGTGACTTAAAACACCAACATCGGGGCTCATGAATTACAGCACTTTTTCTCACTACTGCCAGGACGGTAGGGGAAACGGGGGGGTGATTACAATCTTCCATCTGTAGTTTCATTGTTTAAGATATTTTATCAGCTCATGTAAATTAGAGATGCCTTCAGGTCATTTTAACTCATCACTGGCATGGTCGTCTTGCTTACAATGACTGCAGAGTCAGAAAAGTGCAAAATATAATTTGAGAACATAGGCATTACTTGCATTGTTTGTGGCTTATCCATTACCACTATGCCAAATCCTCCATGATTCCAGGTCATTCCTGAGTGTGCTGTCCTGTTTCCCTTGCAGCCTCATTGCAACATCTTTTTTACCATACCACTGTTAATTCCAATAGTACACAGAAACAACTTGATAAGACTTAAGAATTTTGATGAGATGAAAAAAAATAAACAATCAGAAAAAGCAGTATAGTTTCCTTGTGTTGTCTGATCTGAAAGCATACCTTTATACTGTTACTCCTTCTGCAATCTGTAGAAATTTAAATGTATCCAGGAATGACTGGTAGATATGCAAAAGTACTTCCTGTTTTTTTACAGCTATAATACTCCATGTATCTAATACCTGACCCCTAGTAATAAGAAACAGTTTGGGAAGACTCTGCGTACACATTCATCCTTGGGAGCTGAGATTCCAAACGCTTGAACGATTAATGAAAGATTGTCAGATTTCCCAGCATCCATATTAAGATTTACCTTTCATACCAATATGACACAAAAGCATGAAAGCAACACTCTGACCTTCATTCGTGTAATTCTGTTAAAGTACATCAATCATATTTCTTTTCTTGGTTGAGTGGAGATCATGTTGTTTCATTTTAGGAACAATTTTCCCATGGTGTATTAAGTACCATATTATGCCTTCATGAAAAGCGATATCGTGAAAAAAGAGGGACAGCAGCAGGAAATGTACCTCGTTAAAAAAAAAAGAGCTATAAATGATCTTGTCTGTGCTCTGCAAGTTGATTGTCTTCGTACACAGTCAAAGACAGTATCATGTAATCAGTTTTTACTCAGAATTTTATGTCTCTCTACTCTGAGAATAAAGAAATAGAGACCAGTTAAAAGATGATGGCTAAGATTAACAGGAAAAATCAGGTGTCAAAGGCAAGACTGAGGAAGATTGAACTGCCTAAATCAGAAAATGGAATCTAAAACCTCCAGTTCAGTGGCCGCCTGGGTTTCCTAGGCATTGGTGTTTTGCATTATGTTGCTGCTCGGATCTTAGCAAGCAGAGTCCTAACTCTAGCATACGTCTTTTTGAAATTTAAAAATAAGATGGATACCTATGCTACTTAAAGGCACTTACCTGTTCCACTGGCATGAATGTCCAAAATGAAGACTTAATGGCTTTCTTTCTAATCAATGCCTGCAACTGCCACCCAATGTTCCATAGTAACCAACAGTAGAGAAAAATTCTCTCCTCAGAGGAAAAGCCCATATTTCTTATCTCCCAGGTGAAGGCTCTATCAACCAGGCAGCAGATAAGAGCGTGTGCCCATGTCTCTGTATGTGTACAGACACATACAAATATTGGGCTTATTACCTTGTCTCTCCTACTGAGCATAATATCAGAAAGTGGTGTTATTAGTCTGTGATTAAAATATATCAGACATTGCAATATTATCTTTACAAGATTTCCTTGGTATGATCCCTTATTTTCTTTTATGCTCTTGACATGTTGTAGTTTACATTTTTAATTGTACTAACTAGATCACAAATGTAATGCAGCTAGAATTTTTAAACAAAAGTATCCCAAAGTCACATTCCACACTTTTGCTATTTTGCCTACAGTATCTCACCCTTATTTATGTAGAAAAGAACTTTGATGACATGTTTTTATTACCAGTAACTTTGGAAGTTTTTCAAGGTAGCAAGGTCAGTATAATGACTTACCAGGTTCTGTGGTTTCAATGATAAAAAAAAAGCAAGTATTATACAGGTTATTTCAAGTAATAAATCCTGGACTATGTGCTTCTTCAGGGTGCAGGACTTCTACTAGGTAAGGAATTCAGTACAGCTGTCCTTGTACCCTCTACAATGCCCTTGTCACGGTGCTAAGCAATAAGGTTACCCTGTGACCTGTTTTAGAGTGTAGTTGTCCATTAAATAAATGTTAATTCATCCCAGCATCATCATTCTAGTAGGCTATAATGACCTTAGGTTGCTTCTAGGTTGAAATGAAGACAATTGTTTTACCAAATGGTTTATTCCAAGATTTAATTATATTGTTAATCCTTTAAGAAGCACAGAAAATCCCCTCTAGCAATACAAATCCTTTGCACAGATTCAGACAGCCCTAGTTGTTCATCTTCTAGACCAGCATTAAGATGCAATTAGCACAAAAATTGTAACTGTGGCTATCATGCCATGCCAAGCTATTCTGGCATTCAGGGAATGGGCCACATCCATACCCCTATAATAATTCTTGGAGGGAAAACAGTTTATTGGAGTTGAACAGATTTCAGACAAGAAGACCCAGCAGACTATAGAGGAGATAGATAGTCATATTCAACATTCTTTAAGTCCTAAACTCAGCACGGCTTTCCTTATAATTTCTCTCTGTAAGGACTGTGTCAGTGAGCTTTCCATTTTAGTCTAGCTTTGTGTCCTAGTTTGAGCGACAGACTGATTCCTCTTCTAATACTTGGGAAAACTGCACTTTTAGAAGACTCTAGTGTCTTAATTTGTGAAAATATTTACTTTATAGCCAGCTATGGTGTGTGGGTTTCAGGGTCTCAATGTTTTTCAAGCACACCGGGTGCGGGGATGAGGAGGAGCAAGACCCGGGCACTTAACCCAAGCTGGCCAACAGGATTATTTCATACCATGAACATCACATTCAATATAAATTAGAGAGTTTTCTGCAAAGTGGTCTCCCTCCCTTGATGGCTGAAATCCTGAGAACTTCGTGCCCTGGTGCCAGACCCCTGAGGCCTTCCCTTCCTCCTGAAGCCTCCACTGCTGGAGTGCACAGCTTCCTACGGGTATAAAGGGCTCAGTATTTGTTCTTTAGTGTTATTGTTAATCATCTAGTCTTATTCTATTAAATCTATTTATATTTCAACCCCCAGGTTTCCTTGTTTTTTCCTGATTCCCCTTCCTGGCTGGGGAGGGGGTCATCGGGTGATAGAATAACCGTCTAATGACAATAAATTGTTGTGGAGCGCCAAGTTTGTTATGGTTTGAGAAACCCACACACCATAGCTGGCTATAAAGTAAATATTTTCACAAATTCAGACACTAGAGTCTTCTACAATTACAGTTCTTCAAGTATTAGAACAGAAATTTGTTCTGTGTCGCTCTAACCAGGACACTTTGTTAGCTTTCATAGAACATATGATAAGATTAATAAATATTTCCAAGCTTTCCTGAGAGAAATGCATATGGATTGGGGTATTTGTGTATTGGGTGGTAGCTTGACTTCATTTTGTTAGGTGTGCATATTTTCTTAATAGATTTTAATGTGGGAAGTGGAACATTCATTTTTGCTAAAAAATATACACTTCCATTGTGTTTCACACTTGCAGATGTGTCAAAACTTTCAATCCAGACATTTGAGAAATCACAGACATAAGAAAATATTTTGAAAAGAATCAGTTACAAGTGTGATAGGTTAGTAAGAAATTTTAAATTGTCACCATATTGCATTTTTTCAGCTGAGCATATTCTTTCCCTCTTAAAACAATAAAACTAAATCCTTAACAGAGCTTTGCATGACATAATGCTAGCTTTTCCCAAGTTTTCCTTCTGCTTTTTAAGAGCTATTGTGGGCTAAACTCAGTAGACAGCTAAACCCCACGCATCTGCTCACTCACGTAAAAAGTAAAAGTGAGAAAATTTGTGGGTTGTGATAAAGACAATGTAATAGGTGAAGCAAAAGCTGTGTGTGCAGCCATTTCCAGGAAACGAGGGCTTCATCATGAGTGACAGTTACTTGGTAAGACAAATGCCGTAACTCTGAATGCCCCCTCTTCCTCCTTCTTCTCCCAGCTTTTGTTGCTGGGCACAATGTCATATGGTGTGGGATATTTCTTTGGTCAGTTGGGGTCAGCTGTCCCAGCTGTGCCCCCTCCCAGCTTCTTATGCACCCCCAGGCTGCTCACTAGTGGAGCAGCATGAGAAACAGAAAAGACCTTGACGCTGTGCAAGCACTGTTCAGCAACAGCTAAAACATTGGTGTGCTATCAACACTGTTTTGGTCCCAAATCCAAAACAGCACCGTACAACCTACTATGACTAAAAGTAACTCAGTCCCAACCAAAACCAGTACAAGAGCTTATTATTACTGTATTTGATTCCAATAAATGTGTCCATGAGCACTAAAAACATTAGGGCTGTACCTGGATCTCTGTGGCGTTTCTCCAATTCCTGTGTGCTGTAAAATTCACTCAAAAGATCTGCATGGGGGTGTAAGATAGCTCAGAAGGGTGATATCTATTCTAATTATGTCCCTGCAGCCTATATTTGTGAGTTCTTTCAAGTCCAGTGCCAGATCCAGCTATTAAATTGGCACTGGCCCTTAGGTAACACACTAACCAATGTTAACAGGCAGGACTTATGAGTGGTTTAATATTACCAACAGTATTGTCAGATGAAAAGATTATAACAGTTAAAAGTTCTTTGTTCATGGTTTAACAGCAAGGCTGAGTGGGACTGACCTTACCTACTTAAGTTTTTTAGGGTTTTAACTTCTACATCTGTATGGGTCACCCTTTGCTTCTGTGTGCTATCAGGATAAAATTGGGCTCAAAGCCCAATTAATCTGACCTATTTTGTCTATATCACTTTTATGTATTTTAGATATTTTTTTTTAAGATTAGACGAATAGGTCTTCTTTCTCCCTTTTCATGATAAAACAAATCTAGATGATCTAGATGGCAAACTTGGATGTAGTTGTCTACACTATATCAGATAAATCCAGACACCAGTCAGGTCTCATCAATGATTTTATTCTATTTGAGACACCAACTAACCCTGCCATCTAACCTACTTTCAATGTTGAAATGCTTTCATGCACCCAATTTTTTTGTCATCTAAAAGTGACAAAGCTCTCAACAAAAGATCTAACACCATGAGATACTTTATCTATTCACACTCAAGCACAGACCAAAAAAGATTTGTTTTTTCTACAATCAACAAAAAGCCCTTTTTTTCCCCCTTATCTGGTAAATATTACAAGCCCACAGTGGTACTTTGAACAATATTTTAAATGCATTTGGGGGTATCTGAAATAATTGATGGCACTAGCAATAATTAAATACATTTTTCAAGACCTGACCTTGTATCTAGTTATTCTCAATGACAATATATCATTCTTTGTGCAATCTGAAGGTTTCAACCAAAGTGATGTTTTTGTAGGAGGAAATACCTATTGATATACTAGAGTCAGAAGGCCATGAGGAGTTGATAAGTTGGCCGTGTTAAATGGGCACAGATAAACAATGATGTCTGTTATTCTGGTGAAATAATCTCAACATGTGAAGTTTTAATGAGCTCCTACTTTTTATTGGATCAGTGGCACCATATTCTGTTTTCCACTAAAGCAATGCAGGGAGAGAATCTCCTAGTCATTGGCCNGATTGTAGATTACCACTGTTACTTATTAACCAAATGCACTTGTTAACAAAATACCATTAAAAAAAAAAAAAAGTTTCTTCCAATGTTATTTAGGCAGGGAGAAATTCACCCATTTAAAATCCTTAGCAATGTATTGCTTTGCACCTTGGAGATGATTTCTAAGCCCTTGACAAATATTCTAGGGAGATAAAGGATATTAAAACTGGCCAATGATAAGAGATGAGATGGGACACTGAATCCTCAGTTACACAGATTTAGTGGTTACGGACTTTAACAGAAGGGCAGCAGCATTTATTCTTGGAAATTCTGTCTCTGGAAAACAAAAGGCACTTCTACAGAAGATAAACTTTTATTTTGCTGTAACTGAAAAGCTGTCTCACTGTAAAACCAGTAACTTTCTCTGTAGGGATGACTATGTTTGCTGACACAAGCACCTAGGCATTCCTTGTTACTGTAGACATGGTGAAAGAAAAAAAAAATCACAGTTTGAGATGTTTCTTGCCTATATATTTCACCTTTCGCTCAGGTATTATTAAAGCTATTATACATATATTATTATTCTATTATTTTGCTATTATCATCTATACCATAATCACATTAGCCATTTCATTAGTCATTGAACAGTGAGCATCTCAAGGAAAAACAACAGAAGTGCATAGCAAAGCAAAAAGGGCAGTGGTGAAAAGAAAGCAAGATGAGAAATTGCATGGAGTATATCCAGGCTCCATCACTATCTCTAAGTTCATTCAAAATATGACTGCATTGTGTCTTGGCTTTAGTTGGCTCCACAAGCTTGATTCTCCCGAGTTATGCCTAGAGGCCTGTGAAGATCCTTATGTTTGGCTCTTGCATGCTTAGACAAAAATTAACTGACTATACTGTTAAAACTGCACTCATTTTTGGCACCATTACATATTGTTTCTTTCCAGAAAATTAATAACAAAGCTGTAATCCTGAGGACCTGAACTACAGATAAGGAAAGTTTTTTCAACATCATCTATGTAAAACACCTAATTAAGGTGCAGAAGCTAAGAAAGCTTCCTGGAATAAATAGATTTGAGAGTGATGACCTGCTAAATTTGAAATTTCTCTGAACTTTCTTCTGCAAGAAACTGTCTCTGTCCACTGTTTACGTAGGAGGGAAGGATGTATCATGTCTCTAAGAGTTGTTTCATTCTTCCTTCACATATCTTTGCGTTGTTTGTATTCAATTCACATCTAAACTTCACAAACACAGTGTTTAGAGATTTACTTTCTTTCAAATAAAAACTGAGAATACAGAGAAACAGATAATAGCTTCAGGGAGGTCAGGAAATGATCTGTCAGTAAGTACTGGCAAAAAACAAACTGCTGTTACAACTGAAAGTGGATGCAGGTCAGGAAAATGATACTCTAGGCTGTTTGACTAGATCTCCCTCACTATAATATATCTGAAATGCAGACAGCTACTTTGGAGATATGCAAAGTTAGGAGTCTGAATCTGTAGCTGGAAGAATTCTTCCGAAGTGTTCATCAGACGTTCTAACCTATCTTTGATATTAGATGAAACAGGTGCTTCGGTATAGAAAGAGTTTAAATACAATGGTAGTTCCTGATGATATTCTCCCTGTCATCCAGTGATTAATAGCCTTCAATAGATTTTTCTGCTAGAATTTGTCTGGTTCCTTTCTTAATAGATGACCAATAACTACTGCCTTGGTCTACTCTTGCCAACAGAGTTAGACCAACAAAGAATCTTCCTAGAATTACAGTATCAGCAAAGAGATGTCAACATTTATAACTGCCCCGGATTCTTATAAAGCCATACGATCAAAGGGTGGGGTTTTTTAATAAATGTGCCTTTATCATGTATTTTTTTAGCTTAACTCTTTCAGCTAAAAAAAGCAAAACAGCAATTGCCATGTTGAGGCCAGCTTTTCATCTGATTATCTTCCAGCTGACTGTCTTGACTACAAACTAGTTCTCTTGAATTTTCCCAGTTTGATACAATTAATTTACCAGTATTCACTTCAGATACCTTCAACAGAAAAAGAGTATTCCACTTTTCTCACTCACATACACACACAGATGCACATCCTTGTTTTATGATGTTTCTTCATTCTCCAGCTGCCTATAGAGTTAATCCAACCAGCTATTTTAAATTCAACAGCTATAAAATTTGGTGAGGTGGATTTTTTTCTTAGTGCAGCAAAATGGTTCCAAGGATTGTTGAGTGACAAATGTGTATATTTACCTGAAACTCTGAAACTCTGCAGCCAGAGCCAACTAACTTATGCATTTTCAGATTTATGTCAGATGCTTGGAGTTACATGCAAAACCAAGGCTGTAGCTTTTGAATTCTTTTGCATGTGGAGTTTCACAGTTGATGCAAATCAGCATTTGCAAATGAAATATGTCTGAAGCATGATTTGAAGACAGAAATATTTTGCTGCAGTGCATGCTTATGCTGTTTTTTTAAATAAATTAATTCACTTCCCAGAAAACCGTGCTACAGCATAGTGAAAGAAAAAGAAGCAGATTAAACAATATGTTTCCTAAATTTTGGCATTCCTAAATAGCATGATTAATTGTAATTTTCGGTGTAAATTTGGCAAAAAAGTTATTATACTTGGGAAAGTCTGTTAGAAAATCAGGTTAGAAATAAACACATCTGTATGCTAAATGAGACAGATAGTAAGACATCTGAGGAATATATAATTATATGGATATATAGCACTCTATTTAGTTTAGACTAAGTATTACATAATTTTAAAGTGTTAAACTGCAAGCACCATACTAACTACACATCATAAGAACTTATTCAAATGCTATGGTTACACCTTTGATAAAATTTTATTGGAAAGCTGCTCATAAAAAACTTCAATTTCTTGGAATGTAATTTGAAATAACAGCCTATAGTGATTTTTTAAAATGTTAAATTAGAAATTGCCTTGTAAAATGTAACTGCTGCTTAATGCATGATAATATTTCATTTAAAACTTCCTTTAACATGTTGTGGTAGTATTTAAATAAAGAGGAAAAATTATTAAAACAGTTCCTCCAGTGCTTTACAATTTTTTTAATAAATTGTCTTCTACTTAAATACGTGAACTATTTTGGCAGAATGTTTAAAACAGACAACTCAGGAATACAACTGTTCAAAGTCAACTGAGAAAAAAGTCACTGTGTGTCTTGCCTCTGACATTCTACTGAGTTTGCTACAGAATGGCATTAACTATCTGCAATTTGAAATAAAGGTGATTAGATATTGTCAGATTCCTTCATTTTCATTAATGTTACCTGTCTGTCTTACATTCCATTAATGTAATAACAGGTAGAAAAGTAAAATTTTTAAAAAATGAAAATAAATATTCCATCTAAAAAATACTCACTTATAAATGCTGTGCTTTCTTACATTTTCTTCCAAGCTTGGGGTTTTTTGACTTTTAATTTTCATTGGTGTTATTAAGAATAGTAGTCTTCATAGATCTTCGAACATTTTTCATAGGCCTCCAAAAAAACACGTATCAAAACTGGTGATTAAAAAGGAAAGAGGAGGAAGAGGAAGAGGAAGAGGAAGAGGAAGAGGAAGAGGAAGAGGAAGAGGAAGAGGAAGAGGTGGAGAAAGAAAGAAAGAGAAAGAGAAAGAGAAGAAAGAGAAAGAAAGAGAAAGAGAAAGAGAAAGAGAAAGAGAAAGAGAAAGAGAAAGAGAAAGAGAAAGAGAAAGAGAACAAGTGTCAGCATACAAATAGTAATAATAAAACCCACTGAGGAAGAGGAATGCCACAATATTTTACGGGGACATTAACTGTACATAGGGTAAATGATAGGCATAGTATACAGTCCTGACATTCTCCTCTGAAGGGGCACAAGGTAAGAATGTCCGAGTGTACATAAAGCAGCACACGGTACGGTATGCATGGTTTGCAGCTGCAGTGGTAGTAAATAAGACAGCCTTCTGTCCATGAAAGTATATTTGACTTACAAATCAGAATGGTAAAATAAAGTTTGCTGATGTTAATAACATTTCCTAAACCGTTGCCCAAGTCCATAGCACTTAGAGATAATGTGAGCATGATCTGAGCTCAGTTTTAGTAGAATTACTCTAGGCTCCTCCTACTTTCATTCTAAATTTAGAGTTTGCCTAATACAAAATGAGCAAAGATAAGTTTTTAACTTTACAACCTGCCCAATGTAACTGATTATACAATGATGGAGCATCTGAAGTGCAGACAGTGTGTCAGAAAAGGCTCTGACAAGGTAATGTCAAGTGCCATAGATGGACTAATTACTCTGATGCACCAAATCACAGTTTCTTTTATTCATTTCTACTGTCCATGTATCCCTGAATTTGTGTTTGCATAAAGGAGTGTCACACAAATAGTTTCTGACAATTCCAAATCAAAGAAATCCATATAATATAAACCCTGGAGGGAGGGTTACAGATGCTGGAGCAAACTACATCTGAATCAATAGCCAGAGAGAAGGATTCGCTCATTTCTTTTACGCTTAAAAGTAGCTTGCAGTTTCTCTTGCAGCCAGTAGAAACTGTGGGCGGCTGATAAGTGTCGGGAAATTCTCTCATCTTTAACTGCTTGAGAGTTTTTGGAAAAAGTAAAAGGATATAAACATTGCAAAGAGTTTTGTGGTAATTCATTTGTCTACACTTTTCAAAACTAATTAAACACAAAAACTTTCTATCTCATCTATAAACTGGTTTTATTTATTTATTTATTATAGAAAATACGTAAAACACATGTCAAAAGCAACAAATGATAAGAAATAATTTAACGTTGCAGGTACTAAATCTGAAATGCACATTAATGGAGCACCAGCAAGTTTGACAAAATGCCATGGCATAATTATTTGCTAATTAGCTAGTGTAGTCAAACATGTAGGATTTACTGCTACTTACATGACTTTTCATTGTACAGCTCAAAAAAGGAAATGATAATGACTTCACGCTGTAAAGACAATTCTTTTTGGTTTTGGTTCATCTGCTTAGATAGTTTCAAAATGACATTGTATGCTGAAGCACCTCATGTTTAGTGTCATCTTTTATTTCATTTTGAAATCTCTCTCCAGAGTATGAAATACAAAATGACAAAGGCATTAAATTGAATAATAAGTGTATGTTACAATTATGTGTTACTATGTGCTAGCCAAGATCCTAGTGCCAAGTCTTTATTGTAAATCACATTGATCTATAATTACTATGAACTGTTAAGTTTTCATATTCACAGAGTCTTTGGAAATAAATCACTACATTCAGTATCAAACAAGTGGTATGGAAAAGTAATTCTGCCTAGAAATGTTGTAAACTGAAGAGATTACTCTGAATTCTTACAGAATTTTTGATATTTAAAACCAAAGATGATAATTATTATTTAGTTTCCTTGTTCCTTAATGAAAGAAAATATTTGCATAAACCTTCGTTAAAAGAAAAACTTTTCTGAAGGCTTTTTTGAACTCAGAAAAGAATGATCTGATGAGCTGTATTTTTCAGCTTACAGAACAAGACCTACAATTTCAACTCAACTGACTGATAGGGGTCAATCTAAAGATAAAAGATGTCATCTTGAAAAGTGTATGTGTTCCCAAACTGAGACACCACACAAATATGTTAAGAGAATAATACATTCAAATTCTATTGTAACTTTTTGGTGCAGATTAGCAAAGCACTTTACCAACAAGGAGGCTTCAGATTTCTTCTAGCATGGAAGGAAGGAACATTTGAGGCGAGTTAACCACACCACTGTATCTTTACTTTCTGCAGTTCACAGCCTATGTCTAGTAACCTACTGGTTATATAAAGGTTTATGTCTATAGGAAGAAAGAGTAAGAAAGACCCTCCCATTGAGTCATGAGGTCCAGAATGGACCCCCTTGTTCCCTATACTCCTTCTCAGAGAGGAGTCTAGGTGTAGCTGGACCCAGATTTAGTCCCAGACTTGGTGAATGGTTTATGTCTAATGGATTGTATATGTTTCATTAGCATCAATTCAGCATGTAATCAGTGTCACCGAGGCAAAATGAAAGTTATCATACTACAGGGTTATGTGTGGTATCGGTCACTGACCAAAGATCTGCCTTTGTTAAAGGTCTCTCTTCCTTGAAGAGCAACCTTGAGAGGCATCCCAGCTCAAGGGGAGATAACCACCATGCTGCCACACTGCCTAGCAAGGAGAGCTCCAAGAAAGCTCACTTAGGCTGTCATTATCTGTGGGATAAAGTATTGGCTCATAATCAAACGACATGCAATGGAAAGGTAGGCATGAGACTCCTTGTACCCACAATTTTCTTTGTTCCTTGATAAATGAGTCTTGGAAAAGCCACCTGCTATTCATGTGTTGATCACATGATTGGTGACCCAAGCCCATATGCATCAATGCTCACTGTGTCACTCTGCTCCTTTGTGGGTTTTCAGACAACATACAGAGAAGTTCTTGGCCCAGCTACGACTCAGGCTTTTACCTCCTTTGGAGCCTGTACCAAACTACGGCTAGTTTGGTCAAGGGGTTGGGTGCATCTGTCACAACAAATGAGATGGTCTATGCAGAGAAAGAAGGTAATGTAAAAGTAAACAAACTGCAATTATGTGCATTGGAATTTTTTTTTAAATGGTAACATCCTGTCATTAAAGAAAGAGACATGAGATCCTTGTTATCCCCAGTATAACAAGAACTCTACTTCTGATGTCTTCTGAATATTGGCATGTCCAATCAAACTGTAGATTGTAAGATCTGCATACTGACTCAGCACAACCATGTCAGTTCCTAGTAACACCACACAGCCACCAACAACTCCTGTGGATCTTCTAATAAGCACTGATATGATCCCACTGTATGCAGTTTAACAAGATCACACCACAATTTAATGCTTAAATAGCTACACAATTACGTACGTAATGTAGATCAGACCCTCTTATATGTTACATGAAGACTGTGGGCGGTGAAATTTAACTGTCTGCACTCTGCCATCTAAATGTACCTTAGCAAGCAATTAGTAATTTATCCTCTTTTAACAACATTATCTCTTGGAGCTTTGCTTTGAGGCAATATAATTTAAAGCTGTGCTTTGAATCAAAGAGCAATTTTAAAAAATACGATCTGGTGGGATGTAGCTCCAAACCTGATCATTTTAACCTTTTAGATTACACATACACATGTAATATATAGTGTCTGCCTCCTTCATTCTCCACTTAAATCTTCAGAAAACCCTTGCTGAAATTCTGAATACAAGTTGTACACTACCTAGACCGAGTAATACAGATAACAATGTGTATTTTCAAAAAACAAGGGAAATCCCAATTCATAAGGTCACATATCTAGGCAAAGATGAAGACTTGGCTTCACCATGACACAGAAACATAGAGACAGAAGGGGAGTAAGAGCATGGAAACATTTGCAGTATCTTCTCTGATTTTCCAAGTTGGAAGTAGCCTCCTTGTTACTGAACTGACTGTTTTACAAGCATATTTTGAATAGGACAATATGACTCAGGCCAGGCATTCCACATCCACCAATAATGAAAACAAGTCAAGGAGAAGACTTAGAGAACTCATACAGAAGAAATTTCATCACCCCCACCTCTGCTGCTGAGTGATTCAGAGGCCTGAGTTCAGTGACCAATTGCATATACCACTATATTTAAGGATGCCTTCCACTTATAAATGCTGTCCATATGGTTTGAAATCTTCTTCTGAAAGTTTAGCAGGCATAAAGAGGAATTACATTTAGAAGACACAGGCTGCCTACACATTCAATGGAGAAAGATAAACTCCTGTAGGCAGCTCACAGCTGCTGAGAGCCATCTGAAAAGAGGATGCCTCTTTTGTCTGCTTTGACCTTGTTCTCAGAGATACTTTTTGGCCACAGTTTTTACAGGTTTCACTAAGAGAAGGGGATGAACATGTCTGTACTGGATTGCACTTGACATAGTAGATAACACATTGCGCACAGTACAGTAAGAGCTTTTATAGAAATTAATAATTTAGGGCAAAATTTTGCCTGTGTGTATGTGTGCATGACTTCCCCTGAAATCAAAGACAGCTACCTGCACATGTATCTATGAACAGAACTAGAGCTGTATTTTCTTCATAGTTTTCTTTCTTCATCATGAATTTTTCATATAGTAAACCTAGACTGAACAATTTTTTACAATAATAATATAGTACCTATCTCTTCTACAGTGCTTTTCATCAGCATATCTTAAAGTCATTAAAGTTTCTTTTCCTTCCATCATGCCCTTATTTCTATTTTTTTTTCCAGGGGTTCTACTCATGTTTTAAACTGTGCATAAGTCTTCATGTAATTCAGAATTTTGACAATTAATAGATAATTTTTAAAATACGTCTTCCAAAAGGCATCAGCTGGCCCCACCTTGGTGCAGATGTCCTTGAGGTGAACTCATTTCCTCACTATACAGTCTCTAGCAATTGACATGGTACTTGACTGTACACAAATTGATATGTCGCTTTGTGTGAAATATTCCTTGAAAAATAGCAGAGCGGTTCTAAACCTCAGTACTCTTTATACACTGAACGATATACAGACTTGTAAACTGACAATTACACTTGACAATCAATTGACAATCAATGTAAAGGAGATTGACATTTGTCTATCGATATTTGCCCTGGACAAAAACTAGATATGATGCTAAACAAACAGCAGCCTGTTGTCTAGGAAGGCACAATGATATAAGCTCTCAGAAGAGAAACTTTCCGTAAGACAGGCTTTGTGGACTGATTCCTAGAAGGCCAGACCACAGTTTAATTATACTGACTTTCAAAGAACACATGATTTGAAACATCTTCAAGCTGTGACTATCTACAGTTTAATTGTCTAGACTAAGCTTGAGGCCTGGGATGTCGATATAGACAAAGCAGAAACAACTAAGAAGTAGAGCTACTTCCATAGATTTTGAACGGGGAAAACCATCACTAAAAATGGAGGCAGGGTGGACTGAGGACTGTTCTTGGGAGATGCTGTCTCTTCCCATAGCGCTTATGGGGACAATTACACAGATTACAAGTCTATCTTTTAGGTGCCTGTACGTAAGTAAAGTGAATCTCACCTTCAGTGTCTCATGATTTTGAAATGTCTCCTCTAACACTTTCCCAAAATGTCCACTAAAAATATCACTCCGATGATTAATACTGAAGTCTTTGAAGTCAGTATTCCACAGCACTGCACCTATCACTTTAATCATAGAACCATAGACTTATGGTCCTCCTCTGGACCTGCTCCAACAGGTCCGTGTCCTTCTTACGTTGAGGACTCCAAAGCTAGACTCAGTATTCCAGGTGGGGTCTCACAAGAGTGGAGCAGAGGGGCAGAATCACCTCCCTCAACCTGCTGGCCACGCATCTTTTGATGCAGCCCAGGATACGATTGGCTTTCTGGGCTGTAAGCGCACATTACGGGCTCATGTTGAGGTCCTCATCCACCAACACCTCCAGGTCCTTCTCCTCAGGGCTGCTCTCAAACCATTCTCCACCCAGCCCGTATTTGTGCTTGGGATTGCGCCAGCCCATGTGCAGGACCTCGCACTTGTCCTTGTTGAACTTCATGAGGTTTGCACAGGACCACCTCTTGAGCCTGTCCGGGTCCCTCTGGATGGCATCACTTCCCTCCAGCGTGTCAAACGCTCCACACAGCTTGGTGTCGTCAGCAAATTTGCTGAGGGTGCACTCAATCCCAACACCCATGTCACCAACAAAGATATTAAATGGTACCGGTCCCAGTACCGACCCCTGAGGAACACCACTTGTCACTGTTCGCCACTTGGACATGGAGCTGTTGACCGTAACTCTTTGAGTGCGACCATCCAGCCAGTTCCTTATCCACCAAGTGGTCCATTGGTTGAATCCATGTGTCTCCAATTTAGAGACCGGGATGTTGAGTGTTAATTATAAAATTCTATTTTGAAAGGATATTGTTTTATTATAGCAAAACCCAGTGAGTCGCTGCTAAATTGTTTTGAATGCTCTAAATGTTGTGTGGACTCAATACTTTTAAAATCTTCTTTTTAAATTGTGAAAAATAGACTTCCTACTGTAGAGCTGGTCACCATCCTTGCCTTTCTAACCTCTGAAAAATGTAAAGGATAGTTCTGCTATTGAATGTGTTTGCATTTTCCACAGCGGGATAACACATTTTCCTATTTATAAACTCAAGCAATTCTACAGTAGTTACCATAACCTGCCTACACAAGTGAAAGCTTATTTCTTTGTGCTCACCATGGTGTGGCTCATTCCTTGATGCACATGGAAGGACATTGTAAATAACATTTTAACACCCACAGCCCAGTTCATATTGAACAAACACAATGTATGGCTAGCCCATTTAAAGAAGAAAAAGTCAATAAGTACATAAGAAATGTTAGCCATGTCTGTAATCTGCCACATATAACAACAAGAATCACCATTAAAATGTTGAGGTAAAAGAGCTAATATTACAGGTCTTACTTTTGTCACATTATTGCTTGCGTCATGCTAGTTTTACTAATTGTAAACAAATGGCTCTGTTCTTATTTATACTCCTTTCTATGCCTCCTGCTTCTACCTATATCACAAAGACAGCACTGTGAGCAACACACTGATTTTGACCCCAGAAGACCTGAGCTCAAGGCACACAAGATGCAAGCTGTGCCTTTCAATTAGCTCTGCTGTGAACATGTATGATTTACTGTAGACCATATATTTCACAGCACCAGTCTCAGGTAGCTCTAGAAAAGAAAATCAAAAGTGAATTGGGAGGGGAAGTGAGATGGGGGTTACAGGATCAGTCAAAGCAACCATCTCTGCTGCTTAGCATTTAAAAGGCAGAGGGGTAAAATGAAAGAATTGTTTTGTGATGCTTGAGTATCAGTAACAATACTGAGGACAACTTTAGTTATAGCTCTATCATTTTAAACTTTTGCACTAAGGAAAAAGAGGAGAACTACCACTTGAATTCACATTCTCTATATGGACTTCAGAAATGAAATTATCTTTCATATTCAGAAGCCGACGTAATTATCGGAAGCTTAACTTACATACTGACCTTGAGTTTGCCCCAGTCTCCAGGCCTCACTGCTGCTTTGTTGTTGACTTCTTGAAGGAAACATGCATACTGACTAATTCCTGTTTACACCCTTCATGGCAACAAATTATCAGGGTGAACCATCTCTGGAAAAGCATTTATGAATAAGTTTTAGTCTCTTTTAGTTCCCTTGAACTGAAGTAAATCCAAGCTAGTATAAGGACTAGCTACAGTCCACCCATTGTTAAGTACTAAGAAAGAGAATCTTAAAATACATCTGGCCCAGGAACAATATAAATTACCTGCAAAAAGGCAGTTGTAAAAACTTAAAAGAAAAATGAAATAAAATCATAGCTATTATGTAAACTTTTCTAACTCTGAGAGAGCTGGCTCTTTACATAATAATTTATTTTTTTATATCAAAGCATTTCAACCTCAACTTACTTTTAATAGATGGCTTTAGTGACTGTATTTGTGATGGCAGAAACCTTAGAGAACACATTGCACCAATGCTGTAGCTCATGAAGAAACAGACGCAGTGTAGTGTATCATGACAGACTGAAATGGAATTCCAGCCGTGTGAAGGTAAATTTTCCAGCTGTGCTAGCACAGATTGGAATAACTCACTCATGACTGCTGCAGAAGAAAGTGTCAGTCTATATCTCAAACTGTAGCTATCAACCACTTTGTACCGCTGCCTGCAGCAGACAGAGAAAGATTCTGGAGTAACAAGGTGAGATTAATGCATTTCTGGGAAGTAACACACAGTTTTATAATATTTTTTGCAATCTTTATTTTTTTCTTCCAATAGATTTTGCTCTGAGTTTATGAACATGTACATTTTTTTTAAATGGGTGTACTTCTTCATGTACATTACTCATTGCCATGATATTCTTTTTTCCTTTTAGAATAGCTGCTGTTTTATGAATGTTCAACGTGCTAGTAAAGATTGTGCTACTGTCATGAGCAATTAATGAAGTTAGTGACATTCACACAAAACCTTAGAATGGAAACAGAACTACATGAAGAATATATACATGGGAGGATGGCACAGGATGATTGTGGGAGGACTTGGGATTTCACAAAGTGTACTCTTAAAAAAAGTCAGTCACTAAGTCAATAATGCATTGTGTTTTTACTTTGAAAAAGAGCACGTGAATTTTGTGCAAGTGAACTTGTAGAATCCACAACACTGACTTTAGCTAAGCACATTTTTTTTCCTATTCACCAGTTCAGAAGTCACACTGAGTTTCTCAGGTCTTATTTCTGTGATCAAAATTCATCAGACATTCAGCTCCTTGACTTGTGCTTATAGAAAATGGGATTTCTAAATGGGTTTCCTATCTAATGCAGGCTTGGAGCAGTCTCAACTCAGGGGAGATACCAGCCACAGCCCGCTGCGATCCAGAAGAGCTCAAAGGGTCTTTACTGGAATTGCTACTTATAGGATCTGAGTCAGGTACTTTTCCACTCCAGCCCAGCTTGGACAATGGAGTATTTTGGTATTTTCCATGGTTATGCAAGCCCAGGACTTGCTAGAACTTGTGGTCCTGGTACCCCCCTCTCTGTGGCTATGATCCATTTGTTGTCAGAAGTGATCAATTATACTTATTATCTTTAAATGGTAGGAGCCATGGGGACCAGGCACACTATTGTCTTCTTGGTCCATTGCTCTTCTACCTTTTCTTTCTTTCATGTTAGACCATTTTGTTACGTTCTGGTCCATTGTATTCTTATGTGGCTCAGGTGGGGAGGACATCACGCCAAGTACCGAGAGGCCTACGGTGGGGGCGGGGAGAGGGTGTTACACCACCACACAATTTAAGTGCAAATATACGAGGAAAAGAAAAGATCTACAGCTTTTTGTTATATATTTATACTTGCGAATCAAACCAGAACATTTTATCAAATATGAAGGCAAAGGAAAATCCTCCTCTGCTCTTATGCAAGAAATAGATGAAGTGCAGACAAGATAGACCTTCTGTACCTTACAGCTACTGCCACTTCTCTCCTTATTACATACACATACAGGTGTTTTATGTAATTTACCTTACAGTGACTCAATGAAAACTTACAGTACCTTGGTGGTTGGTACCTTCCAGTCTGCCTAAAGTTAAAGGAAAATGCCTCTTCAGGTAATATTGTTTCTTCTGTGCTCTCATCCTTTTTTCAGAACCCATTTCGCATACCACTAATGCCATAATTTCTGACTTTCGTCTGGTCTCATAGTGACTTTCTGTAGGAGTTTAAATCCCATCAGAAATACAGTGCAGCCACTCAAAAATGTCACGCCTTCCTGAGCCAACCAACCTTTTCAGACACCTAGAAGAAGCCCCTAAGAATAAGTGACTACTAAACCTCTAAAAAGCTGGAATCCAAATCTATCTTTGCAATAGCATATAAAGTCATTGAACTGTGTCTGTTTAAACAACATTTATTTCAGTGAAAATCTTCATTAGCTGTTTGGCAAATTCACTCAACTTCTCCCAGCTGCAGGACTGGATAGAAAATGAACTCTAATTGGACTTTGAGGTAGCAAATTTGACACTCTACAGAAAAAGAACTATCTGAAAATTTGCAGCTGGGGTTTAAGTTTGTTTTGGTTTGCTTAATTTTGATACTTCTTTCACCACAGATGTCAAAATTTTGTGAAGCTTTGAAACACATGAAAATTATTTATTCCAGACCCAACCAGCTTTTCACCAGCTGTAGAAAAGTCGAACTGGATGGAAGAGGAGATACTCATTTTAGTATTTCTCTGTATAAATTTAACTCAAGCATCCATGACAAATATTAGGCTCCATTCACAGAATATTTATAAAAAGTAGAAGGGAAATTAAACTAAGCAGCCAGAAAGAAGGTGTATGCCTGGAGAACTAAAACCAGTGATTTAAGAGTGACTTACAAGCACCTGGTGACGGCAAGTGTGAATAACTATGTCCTGTCTCACTCCTTTGTACTGCTATTCATTATCATGCAACATGAAAAAAAAAATACAGAGATGAAAACAATTCTCAAAAGGCTGGCCACATCAATGAATTGATAAAATTATTGTGCACCCAGGTCAAAGTAGCCGAGCAGTCTCAGAAGAGGAAACATTAGGAAACCTAATGTTAGAGTACAGGTTCCTGATGAGATGCTGCAAAAGCACCTAAAGCAAAAAACCACATATGTGACTGCAGGACAATTTGCATGCCCAGGAAATGAGCTGGATGAAAATATACATTCTTGCACACAAAATATTTGGAATTTATAAAATAATAAGAATTAAAAAAAATCTACTTATAAAAGTACCAGATGCCATGGATATCTAGAACTAAAACAAATTTTTTATATGCACCTGATAATCCTTGCTGTCCTCTTCTATGCTTTTTCAAGTTTCACCATGGCCCTCTTGAAATCGGAGTGATGAGATCTGAGTGGAAGATTCAGTATATGGGTGCACTGTAATTAGTAATGCTGTGGCACAATAATGTTTCCTGGTTTAGTTTTTTGAGGTTTTGGGTTTGGGGTTTTTTTTGCCAAAATTTAACACTCTGGTTGAATTTATTTCAGAAAATTCCCACCGCGATGCTAAAATCTTTTACATGGAAATTACTCATTTGGAGAACACTATATACATAGTAATATGGAGATCATTACTCTTTATCTGGCCTGCTGAGTCCAGTTTGGGCCTCCTCAGCAGAACACAGTGACATACTGTGGAGTGAGTCCAGCAAAGGGTCACCAAGATGACTAAGGCATTGAAGCACATGGCATATAAGGACAGGCTGCAATAACTGGGTTTATTCAGCTTTAAGAAGAGGGGATGAAAGGAGATTTGGTTAGTGTCTACAGCTGTCTGATGTGAGAATATTGAGAAGATGGCGACAGGCTCTTCTTGAAGGTTCATGGTGATATGACAAGAGACTATGGACACAACTTCTACCAAAGGAAATGCTAGGCAACTCTTAGGAAAAACTTTGGAATTACTGGAATAGGTTGCCCAGAGAGGTTGTATAATCTCCACGCTTGGAGATATATTCCAAACATGATTTAACACAGCACTGAGAAAAATCATCTAATTGGTCCTGCTTTGAGCAGGTGAGTGGACTAAATGACTCTCACATATCCCTTCCAATCAAAATTATTTTATGAGTCTATGATTCAGGTAAGAGTAATACTGCATTTAGCTATTCTGCAATGCCAGGAAAATGTTCATGACTTTGTCTCTTCATTTTTTCTGAAGAAAGAACTTCAACAAAATGGAGATAAGATCACCTTTATAACAATGTCCAAAACTGACTTATCAATGCATTCACTCTGCTAAAGGGAAAGTACAGGGAGAGGTAGAGAGAGGGATATTTTGCATCTAATTAGTTGATTACAGTTATTGCTCAATATGTGAAAATGGTTTATTTCATGGAATCACGGAATTTTCAGAGTTGGAAGGGACCTCTAGAGATCATCTAGTCCAACTCCCATTGTGGTCTTTCTGAAATGAAATAATCTGTACTGGAGGCAGTATGAACTTCAACACACTTGTAGGAAAAATTGGTACAGTGTTGTCCATAATATTTCTATTCTCTTTTTTATTTTTCTTTTTTAAATCAAGCCTAATATCTTATTTTCCTAAATTTGACAGTCATTTTGCAATGATGTCTTAACTTCATGAGCAGTCCTTCTTTATTCCTTTGTCTTCAGTCTTGGGAATTTCAATGAGAGAGTTAAATTATTTACATGTCCAATTGCAATTACTAATGTTTATTATATGGCAGCTACCTATCATCAGTCTAACCCATTATCATTTTGCCAGTATATCTTTCCTAGATCACTAAGGAGTTTTGGATCAGCATTGAGTTTTTCTAGTGGTGTACTGATTCATGTTTAAGCAATGGTTACATTGTCGCTTTAGTCTAATGTAAGCCTGTATAGCCACTTAACGAACTGGTTCCAACCTTCTCCCCGTGGCTCAGTCCCACCTGCACACACGTGTCATAACAATGCTTGTGTAGTTGTCTAATGAGCCAAATTAAGGAAGATGAAGACAAATCAAGATGAAAACTAACCATCAGTCTGCAGCCAGATGACTTCCATGAACTGCATCACTGCACAGGAACATAAAAAAGATTGCGGGAGAAAAAGTGGGACACCTTCATGTCATATTAAAGGAATGAAAATTAAAGTTCCACCAACCTAAACAGAGGCTGCCCCTCTAATATCTGTTAATGCTGAGGATGTAAACAGTGAAGATAACATACATTAGTAATGGCAGAACATAGCATGATGGCTAGTCAGGAGAAAACTCTATTACTGCTGTAACTGCATTTTTTTGCTTCAGACAGAATAGCCGAAGTTATAAAAGCTCTTAAAGAAGATGGTGGAGGCATTAACTTCTGATGAAGAATCTGACTTTTGTACATTGCTCACTTCCTTATTTCCTTCTTTTTTTTTTCTGATGTTCAAAACTTCTCCATGTATTAAGCTTGATTGCACAATCAGCATTCTGACAAATCCCAGTTTCTCTCTCCGTTCCCTTTCATCTTATTACTGTCCATAAATAGAGACAAGCCAGGAAGGGGAGATAAGTATATATCTATAATTGTAACAGTATAAAAACAACTCTTGAAACATTAATCACTGACTAATCTTCCATACTAATTTATCCCACTTGTCTAACAGCAGCTCTTTCCTTCTCCGATCTTCCCTATTCTGAGACCAAGACTTCATGATCATATTCCTGACTAGCTGATGCAGCAAATTGGTATTATCATTTAGACTACAGCATCCTGTTTCCCATTATATGACAACTGCCAATTTTCTGCATAATCAGGAAAATATACATCCTCATTGGGGAAGGGGAAAGAGAAGAGGAGGGAGTATTTTTCCTAAATGTGGTAACAATGTCATAATGAAACTGTTTGCACTGTTATTATATTCTGCAAAGCATGAGAGGGAGGGGAGATAAGTGAGATAGGAGAGGAAAAGAGCAACAGTCTTGAGCATGAATATTCTCACCTTCAACACAACTAAGAACACAGAAGACTGAATTCCAGGACCCCTATACCCAGTCTTACTTCTGGCAACAGGTCCTGAGGTTAAATAAAATTTGGTGGGTTTCTTCCTCAACTAAGGAAATCAAAACTTGACTGTAAATGAAGAAATGATTTGACACCAAAATATAAGAAGTACTGACTATCTGCCACTCCTCCTGAACCTATGAGATTAAGCAAATGAATCAAGCTAGTTAGGTAACTAACAAATGTCAGTAATAATGCAAGCCCCTGGCACAGCCAGCCCTTAGTTTCTGTCTTCCTCTTTCTTTATTTTGAAATCATGGAAACATTTATCCTATATAGTTTCCACTTGGTAGCTTCAGAAACAAAAGAAAAGATTGTGTGACCCACCATTCTCTGCAATGGCCCATAAGTCAAATGGATTTGACCCTTCTCCACTGCTTTTTGGTTTGTTGTTCATTTATCTTGGTTGTCAGGGCTCTGTATTTCTTGGTGATGATGTGAAATGTGAAAATGCATCCTCTGCTGTGGCTGCTTTTTATTTTTTAAAGGATAAAAATAGATTGAATCTCCAGACTCTTCCAGGAGTAAAAAAGGGAAAAGAACAAAATGAGCTGCTGAGCTTTATCAACAGGATGTGTTTTTTCCCTTCCCTTCCTCCAAAAACCCCGAGAAAAATTAGCAAAACAAGAGTTTAAGCCACAAAAAAGGCAATGTGTTCAATCTGCTAGTATTGTGTGCTGGTTCAAGGTATGTACACCAAGCTATTAAAATGCTAAAGGAACTGTACCATAAGTACTTCAAAGTAAAATCTTGCCTTTGGTCAATTTGTGTACTGCTTTTCTGTATTGATTTTTTTTACAATAAATTTGTTCCACCATGCGTGTTCCCCCTTCAATGTAGTTCATTGAACAATTTCAGCTCCACACCAGTAACTCAGAATATTGTGTTGGTTTCTATCTTTTTCTGATGAGGAGTAACATGAAAGATTAGACATTATAATTTCTCAGTACTTCCTTACTGGAGACACAAGTCTGACTTGTTACTTCTGAAAAAGAACAAACGGTATATCAAGATATTTACTAGCATGTAATTTATTAAATATATTTCAGTATGTATTTTAGAAAAGGCTGGCAGATGCTGAAATTTCATTCAGAAGAGTAACATGACTTTTTGACTCAGAAAAGAAAAATATCTTGGTAGTCAGCTGTACAAAGTTAATAGACCAAATTATAGCCTCATTTAAGCTATTATAAATCCATAGCCACTGCTAGTGAATTTAAATTTAGACTAAGCTTAATGACAGGAAAATTTGGGTAATACAGCAAGGGGAAATGCAGTTCACATACTAATCAACAGAGCAGGGAGATTTTGATGACTGCTGGTTACACGAAGAAGATGGTATCTATAAAGGCTGGAGCTGTGGCAGAACAGGCCACCCACACAAGATCCAAAGCACGTGCACACCTCCAGCTATTGAAACTTCACCCCAAACTTATGAAGTGGGAAGGAACGCTGTTCATCTGCTTTGGATGTGAGTTGTGGAAGTCCGCTCTTACTCCCTGGTTCCCCAATTCCTATATTACAATACGTATGTCAGTATTACCTATTATTCAGAATTCAGAAAGTTGAATGTCACCCTGCCAGAATATAACATGTTTTAAATTCAGAGCTCCACCTTTTTCCACCAACTTTATTTATATACGTTCCACCATTTTAATGATTGAGAACGAACTGCTAACGAGTGCTTTGAGGGAGCTTAGGGTAGAGCCAAAACAGGTGGATACTGTCACTGTGAAATAATGAGGTCAGCAAGCACAGCTCTGGAGATCAGTCCAGTTTTACAGCATTTACCTTACCCTGAAATTTTGATTGCCCTGTCAGATAGTTAGTGGTTAGATTTATAGAATAGAATCGTCTAGAGGCTGGAAGGGACCTTTAAGATCATCAAGTCCAAACATCAGCCTAACACTACCAAAACCACCACTAAACCATGTCCCTCAGCAACACGTCTACTCGTCTTTTAAATACGTCCAGGGATGGTGATTCAACCAACTCCCCGGGCACCCTGTTCCAATGTTTGATAACCCTTTTGGTGAAGAAGTTTTTCTTAATATCCGATCTAAACATCCCCTGGCATAACTTGCGGCCATTTCTATAGAGCTACATAGCTATTAGCTAGGAATATCTACTGCACATCTAAATCAAGACAGACATTTACCAAAGATGCAACATCTCATCTTAAATGATGAACTTGTCAGTAATTTTTTGACAATAATTTTTTAACATTATTGATATTTTCTTTTAAACCAAAATAATCAGGAAAATTACTGTTTTGTTCAAATTTTCTGGTCAGTTTTCAGTACTTATACATTTGCAAAATTTCTTTTAACAGTTTTTTCTTTCAAAAGAGCTTCTTGTTTAAAAATGTAAACTTGCTCAGAAAAGAAAGGGATCAATATCAGCGATCAGAGAGAGATAAATTTACGGTCCCATTTCTGGACAGGTACAACTTTTAAACCACTCAGATTTTCTTGAAATAAAGAAACCATCTCTCATTCAGTTACTCTACAGCCAAAGTGTTGACTCACTTTCCACGTAGTCTTTACCATAACTTCTCTAGTGGCTGATTTTAATTAGATGCTTTAGTAGTTGTCTGGTCATATCTCACTGTAGCATACATGAGTTTCTGTACTTCATGTCTCATGACATGGAATACATCAAATGCATGTTTCTTAGTTCTGTCATTGCTGATTTTAACACCTTCTTCACAGAAAAGGGAAAGCATGAAAATAAAGGTAAACCGTGCAATAGTTGTATCAGATATGTATATTCACATCCACATCCAAACTAAGGAATGCAAGAGACATAGCTAGCAATTCAAAAATCTCATTTAAACTGTAAGGAAATTGATATTCCCTCATGTGGATTTTATTAATTTTCTGTAATGCTTTTTGTCAGTTCAACAGGCACAATACAAAAACACATCAATCTTTTTTCTGTTCTTTTCAGTCAGGTGAGTTCACAAGCTCATTTTCAGATGGAGCAGGTGGGTGTACATACACTGTGTAAACAACACATTCCTGGCAAGGCTGTGTATTGCCATTATCTCTTCTAGACACCAGACAGAGAGGAAAACCAACTCCTGCTTCTCTTAGTGCCAGACACCTGTTCATTTTTCTTCCATTGCATCTGCTTCACCTTCTGCTGCTTTATCAACTGCTCTTGCGCGGTGGTATAATTCTCTTCAGCAGGAACCATTCCAAAGAGTCAGGAATTTCTCTAGGTTTCTGATCAAATGTACCTGTGTCATTAGAATGATGTTTAAGTAAGGTGTCACCGTAAGAAGATGCCCAGGGGGAAAAATCTTGCTAACTTTGTTTATTGTCATCATTTGAACATTCTTCATCATACAGTAAGAAATCAGAACCCTAAGCCGCACAGAGGACTGAGCGTGCACTCCACTAATAGCTAAAGCTAAAAAAAATGTGAAAAAAGCCCCAGCTTTCATGGAGTATTTAGAACTCCATGTAGAGAAAAGCTTCTAATTGGACATGAAGGAAAAGACCCATAGGACACCTAGAGTAAAGTAATGGAACTGCCTTGTCACTTTATTGATGCAGGCAGCACATAGACATTAATGGCAGCAAGTTCTGTGGTATTGAATTGTTTTATATTCCCTTTAGTAAAACAGTTCTATTTCTAGTTTATCAATCTGGTGGAAGAATTCCAAACCTTATTTTAGTTAAACAATTCAAAAAATCTGAAATTTTAAGCAGATGGTGACAACTTGTTGAGCCTATGGTGGTGGTGGGAAAAAAGGAAGTTAATATTTCAGTGTTGTTTTTTACAAATACACAACATAACAGAATTGTGCACTCACTTGACTTATTAAGGAAAGCATCCCATCAAGTTGGCATTTATGTATGCTCTTAAAGTGGTTGCTAAAATCATTTAAATGAAATTGATTCAAACATGAGGTCAAGAGCTCTACTTTACATTTACTGGTATTTCTTAATATTTCCCAAGCTACACAACACAGATATAAGATTATTATGTTAAACAATGGTAGAATAATTTCCACAATTTTATACAGTTTCTACTTATATTTGGTGGAAAAATACTTCTTGATTTAAGTAAAAAGAACAAATAACTTCTTCATATAAAACAAGGACTAACTATGTCATTTCTGAGGTGGCTACTCCTCACAAGATTTAAGAATGTCTGGTATGTCATCATGGTACTTAAAAAAAGAGTAGAAACCTGGGGATAAATTTGTCTGTTCTCACTCAAACTACACTTCATGTTTTAGCCTGCAAGTAATCTAGTGAGTTCAGTAAAATGTCTTGTCAAAAATGGTGACCTTTTTAATAAGGATATAAAAATTAAGTTTGTCTACTTGTTCCATTTTGCAACAGGACTTGGATTTTTTTTCCATGAGAGCTTTCATATTTTGCTGCGCTTTAAACTGTTTTAAAACAGTTGTTAACAAACGATTGCATCAGCTCTCTAGAGGAAAGAACTTTCATGCAATTTGTACTTGATAAAATGGAAATTACATCATGTTTGTGTTTTTGCAATGCAATGAAATACTCCTTAAAAACTAGCTATTTTTAATTCTCCTTTCTCGTGGGTTCTTGTGGCTGTACAGCTGTTAGACTGATAACTTCTTTTTTTAAACTGGCTTTTGTTTCATATTTTGCTTTTTAGAAAAAAAAAATCCTCTAGCTTATTTTTTCTCATTTAAATTTGCATAAGTATGTTCAAGCCCTCTATAGGAAAAAAACCACCAAAAAACAAAACCCAAAAACAGTATCAGTAAAAACCAACAATCCCATATAGAGTAACTAGACTCACTCTACCCTGTGGCTTGAGAACCCCAGATGTTACTGCATCTGTAAGTGTTCACTCTAGCTAGGATGAGCCCCTGCAGCGCCAAGTAAAGATACTGGACACTATATACAGAGACACAAGATTCGGTGTTTTTTTTCATCTCTTTGCTGTCTTCCCAAAATGCTTTTACTCTACAGCCTAGGCAGACAGGAGAGGGGGAAGGTCACTGCTGGTTGTGAGGTACCAAGTACAAGGCCCAGGGTAAGTAGGCATAGAAGGGCAGGAGGTGGATTCAGTAAACAAACAGAAAATAAGGAGTACAGTAACAGAGCAAAGCAAAGCAAAAAAAACCCCCAAAATCGTAGTCCAAATACTTCTGTGCCTGATTTTTCTCATTTGTAAAACAGTCGTATTTCCCTTCTTATATGCATATCCAACAGAGAAAAAAAAAAGATTTCTGAAGGTAAAATCACTTGCTTGTGAAGCATTAGCTGAATTATGAGTTATGAATGTAATAACAACAATTTAGCTCATAAAGGTCCAGTGCTGGACTAGTACAATGTTCATGAAGTAAACAAGACTTACAGGATGGCTATTTGTGATGCATGAGGTTTTAAGTAAATATTTAAAGATAAAGAGTCTGAATTAAATTTGTAGAGCAGCCTTAATTTTGGCATTTCTGAAGTTTTGGATTTTTGACTTTTCCAAATTCATAATGTTCTTTTAACAAAATTTGTAGTTTTCTATACAATATTTAGCAGCTTTAGAATCTGTGGAGACTATTTCATTAACATTTTGTTATCTAAGTGTTAGAACCACAAGACAGTAAAAAATCCTATATAAAGAATAAAAAGAAATAAAGCTTTCCCTTGGTTACAGCAATCTTTATTTTCAGAGGAAGTTTACTATTTGCAATAAAATAAGAAAAAGCCCTGATATTATCCATAAAAATTAAAAATATAATTGAAGCAGAGCTTCCATAGAGAGCTCCAATCTCAATTATATTCAAAACTTGACTGACCAAGGCTGTGCAACCTAATCCATGTTAGTTCTGCTTTAAGAGTGAATCAGATGAATTATATTATTGTTTTTATGATCTGTGAGAGAAATTTTTCCCTAGCAAGCAACTTGCATCCAGTCACTATTTCTAAATATACCTAAGTAGTGAAGACCAACCTCTAAACATCTTTATTAGACATCTAAAGTGTCCTTTTGATGGATGCTTTTATAGGTCTTGAAGATGAAGAAATATTTCAACACTTTGTACTTCATAATTAGTTCATAATTATGAAGAGTATCATTACTGGATCTAGTTGACATCATACAACAGTGACATATTTTCGTTGTCTGCTTTGACCAAAGAGAACCAAGAAGGTAAGTACTGTGTCACTGGAAGAAGCGTCTAGTGTCTGTTCTGCTGAGATACAAAGCCATCTCAGTGACCCAAATGGTTGGCGACAATCTGCGAAAGAATAGAGATTGCAGAAAACTAGCAAAGAAACAGGAGAAATTGAACATCAAATTGCATTTGAAGTTTTCTTCCTCTGCTCAAGCCACTGGTGCGCTACATTAAATATATTCTCCTTTGCATCATTAAATTGTATTTCTCTACTATAATGTAATGATGATTTACATTATTTTTCTTCCCTTTCCATGGACCACAACAGACTAAGTATACCTGGCTGAGCCACTCGGACTGTGTCTCCATCAACAAATAGAAAGGCTGAACACAAGCAGACTTGCAGAGCAAAAGACTTGGTGCTGAGGACCCAGTGTCCATGCTATACACGTTTTAGGGAACTGTACTTCAGACTACCTCTAGTCTGACCCTGTAAACTGAACGCTCATTAGCAGTTGCACTGCTTTCAGTGCACTCTTGAGATCAGACCTTCCCATTTTATTTAATCCAAAAAGAAATCCAGTTCATGTGCTTAGAGACTGTTCATGGATGTGATACAAAGCACAGTGAGCAGAAATGATCAGGACATTCATTTCAGAAATACATTCATACTCCGAACTAAAACGCTAACACAGATGTAACCAGAAGCTATGCAAGCATCGTTAGTATGGAACTAAGCCCAAGTAACAGCCTCTACAATCAGGAAGCTTTATTAGTGCAGGTTCTGGCTCAACACTATGATAATCACATCCACCTGGCTTCAGGCCAGCACAAAGTGCAGGCAGAGGTCACTTGCCTCTGCTTACAAAGTACCATATACACATTACCTAAATACGCATTTGTCCTTCATATGGTACAATACTGTTTATTGCATTACTGAATGAAAATTTTGCTAGAGTTTAATGTTGCCTAGAGGATGACGATTCAATTTTACAGCAACTGTAAGAGGTTCCATGAATTTGTTGTTCTGCATTAAAATCAAATTTGTTTATACATCTGTTTTCAATTTGAGAAGAAGTGGTGAAAGATCTGAATGAAACAGGTTATTTCAGTGAGTTAAATAAGGAAAGTGGATGTCAAAGGTCTTTGCTCTCCTCCATGGATAGCTGCCATCCTGATTAGGCAAAGACATTTCTTGACCTTGACCCTTCTACACTTCAACCCTATATAGAATCATAGAATTGTCTAGGTTGGAAGGGACCTTGAAGATCATCAAGACCAACCATTAACCTGATATGGCCAAAACCACCACTAAATCATGTCCCTAAGCACCACTTCTACCCATCTTTTACCTCCAGGGATGGTGATACCACCACTTCCCTGGGCAATCTGTTCCAATGTTTGATAAGCCTTTCAGTGAAGAAGTTTTTCTTAATATCCAATCCTAAACCTCCTCTGGTACAACTTGAGGCCATTTCTCCTTGTCCTATTACTTGTTACTTTGGAGAAGAGACCAACCCCCACCTTGCTACAACCTCCTTTCAGGTAGTTGTGCTAAACAGACAGCAGTTTGTGGGATCTGACATTTCCCTTTACACCCCAAAATTTTATTAAGAAGTTCTTGAATGTTAAATAGCAGTGAAAATCATAGCAGATTTAATGAAATTAATTTGTTTTAAACTGTCCCAATCAGTTCTAAAAGAAGCCACCTTTAATAGGCAAGCTACTGTTTTAATGCACCATTCAAAACTATATCCAAAGAGCTGAGTACAGTACTGCTCTATCTTCATTAACAGAGAACATATGTTGGCAGCCAATTTTTTGTAGCTCCCTTGAGTGGTTCTGTAAGTCAGATTTCACTGATAATTGCTTTCATAAAATCTACTTTAACTAAAGTGCTTGATTTCAGAGGTGGCCTACATTTTTCTGTGTTCTGCTTTATGCAGGCAAATATCTGTACAGGCACTCTCTACACTAATGGTACTGCCCTCCTGGTTACACAGATGCTTAAGGGCTTTATTGGGTCAAGGTCCAAAGTCTAGGTATACAGGTAATAGACTTTAAACATGTTTAAAATCTGTACGTGAGAAAAAGAAGGAATGATTACCTGAGTTTTCAGAACATGACCATAGTCATGCCCATCAGTTCACATGGACTAACAGTGTACCTGTAGATAGAGTCTACACTTCAACCCTGACATAACTTCTCACTCCTGTATATTCACCGTCTGTTTGTATAGCAATCCTATAGCCAGCAAAATTAAAATGAACTCTGACTGAGCTTCTGATATGCCAGTAACACAAGAATTAACTGTCCCCACACACACTCTTCACCTCTGTGGCATGCTGAGCTCTTGCTGGATACAATGTGAGAAGACAAATAAAGGTTTTAAGTGTCTGTGACTGTTGAGCCTGATGAATGAATAAACTTTTAATCTTTCTGTCTGTTAGTATCTGAAATTAAAAAAAAAACAGCTGTACACACAGACATAAAAGAACAGTTATTAGGTCTAATATTCAAATGTGAGTATAATTTTTGTTAAGGAGCCAAGAGGGAGTCTTAACAGAAAGATGAAATCTCTCCGTCAGCAGACACCAATTCAGGCAGAATGACCAAAGCTTTCTTTTGCCCTTACTTCTCCCCATCATGACCTGTGAAAGAGGAAACAGCCTTCCCATCATAACCTGCAGTCAATAGGTGGAGGAAAATAGTTTCAGTCCTCTGTCTCTAAACCTTTGTCATCAGAGAATGCAACACGGAAACTATATGAAGCCAAGTGGTCCTAAGACAGTGCACAGAAGAAAAAGGAGAGATGTCATAAGACCCTTACTGAAGTTGGACAAGATAGGTCCTAATGACTGTCCTTGTAGAGAGCCTAAGAAGTGATGACGGGAGGATGAATCTTGCCAGGAAGAAGGAATTAAGATTGTTGCTAAAATGGTGGAACACATATTCTTTTTTTGTGATTCAACATACTGTGGGAGCTTTATTGACTTTTGGTAAGGCAATCTTAAAGAAACACTCAATGCATCCTCTCTAATCTCGTGTCAGTTGCCTGGGAGAGGAACACACCATGATTTACAATCCACAAACCACATGGACAGAATGAAGACTTGACGGAAGGGAATCTTCCTTCCTGATACAAATGAAATAATACTTTACAAGCCTCTTTCCTCCAAAAGTGTTTTAAAGCCACATACACTTAACATAAATGGGTTTGTTCCAGAAGCAAGCCTTCTTTTAATTGCTAAGGCTTTATTTTTATCGTTAAAAAGTGTAAATAGTTCATTTATGTTATTGCTTATTCTTTCCCCCTCCTTTGTTCACAGATCACTGCATTTCTCCTCTTCCTACTCGCCTGTCCTCTCCTCTCACAAAGTACTCTCTCCCAGCCAAATAGGGCTAAATAACCTGTTCCATGCCAAGCAACCCCTTTGGCGAGCATATTGTTGGCCTGTAATTTGTTCAAAAGTGGTGGATTGCTGAGGCCCTTTCAAGCAAGCTGCATGAAAATCTTCACAAATGAGCCTATGCCATTAGTAACAAGAGCCCTAAGGGAGCCATTGTAGTGACTGAACGTATATTATGGATCTCTCTCTGTAATTTAATTCTGGAACTGGGAATCTTAGGTAGCTTATGAAGAGCTGAAGAACTGCCCCACCACCCCCGTCTCGCTTGCTCACACTCACATACAGAAGGAAATCAATGGGAGAAGTGTCCTTGCAGCACTGAATACAAATGCACATTGGCATTTATTAAAACTTGTGCTCCCTGTGGGGATGAAGAACGTGGCTTAGAGGAAATTAGAGCAGCCTGACACTGGTGCAGTCTCCCACCCCGCAATACAGGTCATGATTGACAGGGCCCTTGTAAATAGAGAATTCAAGGAGGAGGAGGCTTTTAAAATTACATATAAGATGATTGAAATGACATTTAAAATGCCAATTTAAGCAAGAATGCATTTTCTGAATTATTCACTTCGCAATGTACCTTTGCATCTCTGCTGCCTTTCCAGGACATTCATTATAAGCCTCATCCAGTGGCTTATTTAAGGAAATCTGTGGAAGTGGAGTATTTAATATATGTAATGGATTTGCATACATAAGAACAGTCTCTCTACAAAGTACTGAATTACACAACAAATTTACATTAATATTGGATTAAATCTTTGCAGAATGCTTTTATATGTAAATATAGCTGCCATATAAAGCCAAGTGCACAACTACAAGACAAAAGAGAAAATGTTATTCCATAAACCTATAAAACTAATCTGCAGAACTTCTCAATGTTGAAATTGCAGGCTTCCTAAACTATGAAATGACAGCAGAAGCAAATAAAAACAATAAGAACAAATGAGATTAATTCCAGCAAAGATGTCAGATATTCTGTGTGAGAAAGTTAGTCTCTCCTGGACTGACAACATTTTTTGTTTGTGGTAATTACAGTCAGAGCTAATAAAAACAATTTCGATTTGTGGTAGAGATCATTTACCTCATTCATAAGAAAAAAAGAATTCTGCATCCACATTTGCATAGAACACAATGAATCAATATCAAATTTGCAGGGCGTATGTTACAGCTTTCATAGCAGTTATGCTTAAAAAGGTGATGTTTCAACCTGGTGTGCAGAGATGTGGAATTCTCATGTATCTGTCTCAGAGTATAAGTTTCTCTTCACTTGTCCCACTGGACAAGCACTTGCTTAGGGGATGCAGTTCAGAACTATAGCAATATGGACACTAACAATTTTGATTGAAATAACTCACAGATTAGTAGAATTTTATTTTTTTAAAGAATTTTGTTGACTATAGTACCCCTTGATACAGTAAATGTTGGAAGGATATTTTTCAAACTGGAACTCTGTTTCACGCTGGAAGCACACAGCAAAGGAAGCTATGCTCTCTAACACAGTGAGACTAAGAGGAGTCCCAATAAAGCTCATGTCTCTCCCCTTGCAAAATTCATGTAGTCTTTAGTTTTGTGTGTCATGGATGATGTGACACAGTTCAGATTTAGGTACTTTTTGATTATAAAGTTATTTGAAGGAAGGAAAACATGTTGCAAAAAAAAAAAAAAAAAAAGGTTGCAAAATTTGAACGTAGCCCAAAAGATCATTCTCAGAGCCACCATGTAGCTGGCTGGGCTTCACAGCATTTGGTCTGGTCCCTCAGTCCCTGTGATGTAATCTGGACTGTAAGATCCTCCAGAGTTTCTTTCCTGACCTTCTCTCTCTTATTTTTGATGTAGCTGGCATATTCTGCTGCACAGCTGCCTCTGCTCTGATTCCCCATCGCAAGCTGACACTTGCACAGCATATAGAAAACAGAGGAAAGGCACTGAAATGTGATGGACCTGACAGCTTCGGAAGGAACAGCCAAAGAGCATGATTGGAGAGGTTCTTGCCATCTACATCAGGCAAGCATTTTGGAAGCAAAGGCAAGGGGCAGACAGAAGCTGTCAGCTTATACACACAGACATTTGAGATTAGTAACTCATTTGCTTGCTGTTTTCAGTTTAAAAGCTCTTCATGTCAAGTTTTGACAGTACTTTTGAAAGTACTTTACAAACCACTTCTGTATTTCAGCCTTTTTATCCTCCTCACTAGAGTGAATGGAAATACCCAATCCTTATAAAATAAACAAAGACACCAAGTAAAGCGATCCACTTAAGATATGCAAAGGGTGACTTCCCACTAAGACAAGGTTAGCAAAACTCTCTCATGATTGGTTGGAAGGACTTTTCACTTTAGCATGTGTCTTTTGACCAGGATCAAGGCTGCTGTCTGGTATTAAGTCTAATCACTGACAACAGATAGAACATCAACCAGATATGTTATCTCTAGTATCTGGAAAAATATCATTTTTCACTTGTTAATATTCCAAGATTCATTAATTCAATCCTATTTCATTATAAACATATCTAATTAATGTCTTAATAAAAGCACAACTACCTTATTGCAACATTTAGAATAATATATTAATAATAACTAGAAGATTGCTATAACTATTGGGTTTACTATTCCTTTGACTGTACTGTACACACTCTTCCTAGGGATTTCTACAGGTTACTTTATAGATTAGTATTTTAATATTAACTTTGTGACCAGAGGCCCAGATTAAGATCAGAGCTTTCTTGTGTTAGATACACTGTGAACACATGTGAAAATGTCATTCTCTTCTCAAAGGGAATGGTGTATAGACATAGGTAAGTAAGGAAGAAAAGAGTTATAATCAATTACACAGCTGTTATGTGCATTTTTTTCAGATAATTGTATTTTTCAGATCATAAAATAAATATCAACTCTTTACGCTGTTCTTCTAGACAATGTTTATCAGCTGATATTTTTTTTTTTCATGGGAGGATCATAACCTTTCAGAATAAAAATAGAGCTTTTGCTTTATTTCTCATGGCATTTATCCAGCTATAACTTTCCAAGTTAAATTCAGTTCTGAGAAAAATAGCATTTGGTACATTGTGTTGGTCCTACAAATAGCAGATTGGGAAGTTAGACATATTGTAAACCAAGAATATACACTTTTCTTTTCCAATTGTTTGGGAGCAGGAGTGTGATTTTTACATTTTGTTGCAGGTAAATAGGGGAAGTGCAAGAAAGGTTAGATCATGCACTTTCTGCTAACATTTATCCATGGACAGAAAACGTGGGACAGGCACATGTATTAGCCAGCCCAGAATTGGTCTGAGGCAGAGAATGATCATTAAGGAATGCTAAAAAGAGGAGAAAGATCTGGAAGTAGTAGTTCTGAAATATTGCACTGTAACTGAAGTCCTATGTATAACAAGACACCTAGTACAATAGGACAGCACTAGAAAAAAGGAGCATGTGGTAAAAGTTTGGGCAGAAGTGAAATCATGGAGTGGAATGAAATTTCACAGAAATTGATCTAACAAAAACAATCTCTAGGTGTCAAATTGATAGGGTTGTGCAAGTCTGTATACACAGCAAAGTGTACACAAGAAATATAAAGAAACAAGAAGAATGACATCGAAAAAGTAAGGATGATGGCAGAAGAGTACTGACAGTGTCACCCTATATCTGACAGAAACAAGCATTCGGGCCAAATGCTAAGTGAAAAGGGATTTGGAACTGTGAGAAGGAAACTGCTCCCTGTTTAAACCTAATCTAGTCTGGATTTAGAAAGATCTTCCTCAATAAACAGGAGTAGTTCACTTGAAGATCTTGTGTAACCAAAACGGCTCACTTGTTAACTTCCTATATCAAGAAGACATAAAGGGGCATGGAAGTGGCATAAAGTTACTTTTCTACTCAGTCATGCTTTTGGGTTATTTCCCACTACAGTACGGTAGTGGGAATTACAGTAAAAATTGTCATTGCTAGGTGCTAACACACTTAAAGTTACCGCATATTATCACATTATTTCACTTGTGTTCTTCTCAAGAAAGGATTACCTCTGTACTCGCTCTTCACTACACTAAGAAATAAGATAACCTAAAAAGTCCTAAACTGTGTTTCTTTTAGATCATTAAACAAATGCATCAGATATTGGATAAATACTATAACTGAATTTGCACTTGAAGTGCTTGGGCAAAATCTGTGAAACCTCTATCTATTCCATCTCACTGCTAGTTAAGACAGTAATTGTATGATATTTAGCCAAGACCCACAGATTTGCTTGGTACACTTTTTAGTCACATTTTAGTAACTGACTGTTCCATTGATTTTCTTCCCTTGTGCTTTCCTCCTAGGTGGCTGGCTTCTGAAAAAATTTGGACAGTCTGCTGAGTTCTTTTTCCTGCATTCTTTCTCTTATGCATGATCTGGTGTATCTTTTATGGATTTAGCTCTTCCTTTTATGCAGTAGAAGAGAGAAATACTCCATTTCCTGTCTGTTGTCTGAAACATGTTTACCCATATTTTTTAAATTCTTTTGTAGGAAAAAATATTTTTGTAAGAACATAGAAATAACCATATTGACTCAGACCAAAGGCTAACCTACTATCCTATACCTGACAGTGGCCACAGAAAGACCGTGAGAACAAAGTGAACAAATACTGTGTACAGTTTCTCTCATCTCCTCAGCTTCCAGAAATCAGTGTTTCAGGGAATTTCCGAGGAGAGATCATATCTGTATTATAGCCCATGATAGGTATTTTTTATCTACTAATTTGTGTACCCATTCTTTTAATCCATCCAGGTTTTATTACTAAGTTCCCTAGTTTAACTACCTAATTTGGTTTACTTTAAACCTACTAAGAAGTCTGATCTTCTGATGCCCTTTATTTCTTGAATTGTTCCCCTTCTTAATCTTCTCTGCGTACCTCCCTATATTACAATCTGTTTCATATTCCCTTCAGCTGTCTGTTGTTCAAACTAAAGATGATAGGTCAGTTAACCTCTCCTCTGATGGAGAGAGATTAAATCAGTTCCATCACTTGATCACCTTTGTTGTCTTTCCTTTCACCTTTTGCAACTCTACTCCTTTTTTGAATTGGGGGAACCATATTTCCACTGTATTGAAGATGTCTGAATGCTTATACTACAGTTATGTTTTCAGTTTTGTTCTCAAATCTTTCCCTATTAATCCATAATGCATTCTACTTTTTTTTTTTTTTAAACTACTGATGGGAACTGAGAGGAATACAAGATATCTTTTTGGTGTGTACATCAGTAACTGTGAACAGTGAACTGTAGACAGAAATGGATTTTTTTTTTCCACGTGCACTCTTTTCAACAAATTTACATTGTTTTTAAGTGCAATTTTTAAGTGTATTTTTCACAGTAGAAGTTGTAGGAAGTTAAACCTTCTGTTAATGTTTGAACAGATTGAAAAGCCAGTTGGGAGGAAAGGAGGGACAGAACCTTCATTACCTGTGCAGGGTTCTTGAATCAAGATCTAAAGTAGAAGTCATTAAATATATCTAGACTGACAGAAAATATTAAGTGAAAGATCCCTTTAGATCTGGACCAGATCTCTAGTACATTCATCTGAATGTCTCAAGTAAAGACCATGCTCGGACTTAGACAACAGAGGATCAAACTTTTTGTTCTTCCACCATGAAATTAGTAGTCACACTACCAGTACTTCCCTCCTCTTTTGTGATTTTCGTCTACGTTCTAGTCAGATACTTCAGTCTCCAATGACAGCAGCAGATACTCAAAACCGTTGAAAATCCAAGCCATAACGTGCCTGATACATGCCTCTCTTTTAAAAGCTGTCAACATTACCGTTAATGACTTCTTCCCCACAGTTTTTTCTTGAGCTTTTTTGTGCCTTTTACACACAGACCTGAACAGCTCAAGTTTGGTATTCATTTGCCAGACTATGGATGAATTCAGTCCCATTTTACACCCAGTGTCTGGCTGAGAAACGTAGCTGAAGTGTTGAAATAAAATGCAGAAGTTATTATATCTCTATTTGGCCCAATCTGAAACTAGAAGTAGTAGAAATATTTAAAAAAAAAAAAAAAGAGAGCCTTTTCTTCTCTTTTCAAAGACCATATAAACTCTGGATAAGCCTTTTGAATAAATATTACAATTTTTGATACTGAAAAATTTAAATAGATTATTAATAATGCATTCAGAATAGTCTCTTCTGTTCATACTGGTTTATGCTGTTTGTTTTTATTTCATCTCTGAAATATGTTACGAGAACCCATATAAAAGCTACTGTAATCACTGGGACTGTAAATGATGTGGAATCAGACCCTTATTTTCAAATACAAAAATCAGATATTCAATCATGACCACACTTTGTGAAGCTGAGGCTGACTCAACTCATGCTGCAGTACTCCAGTTCTCCAAGTCAGATTCAACATGCTGGTAAACAGGACTGCCATAGTGAATACAAAAGGGAATAGAAAAAATATTGCAGTATTGGCAAAGTTAAGCCAAGACTAGAGTATATTTTTATATACATAAGGAGTAGCTACTGAACTCCTGCAAGAAATGGCTGCAACCCAACAATATTGAAAAAGTTACTGTATTAAGGAACATATGATTGGCACTCATTTTTTAAAGTTAAATTCTGATTGGCGCCTTTTGGCTAGCTTCGCTGCCACCGATTGATTTCAAATAAAGCAACAACCTAAAAATACCATTCTTTCATTTTCTTTCCAAGCAATTTGTTCCTTGCTGCTCAAACTTCTACACTGCAGCTCTGCCAGATCTTTCCACAGGTTTCTGAATCTCAGAAGAGTTTCTTAACTCTCAGCTAATCTTGCCTACATGTCTCCCAGGTGTTGTAGCCTCATTTATCTTCCTTTTCACTGAAGCAGTGCAACCAGGAACTGTCACACCCACCAATAAATCTAGCCATAATTATGTTAAAAAAACTGGAACATAACTTCTTGCCTAGGAAGATTCTTGGTCCTTTCCTTTTCATTATTTCTTCTCCCCCCTCCTCTTTCTGCTAACTTCTCTCCCTTTAGAAAAATTACTGACAAGAATCTCCAGAAAACATTACGAAGATGAGCAACATGTCATTTCTCCCTCAAAACCCACAGATCTCTCAAAAGGTTTGCAATGAAGTTTAAACCTACTTATGCCTGTGATTAGAAATTAGAGATTAATAAGGATTGACATGAACATTTCACAAAGAATCTGTAATTATAGCTGCACAAATGAACAGGGGAAAAATACAAAGGAACTATGATGCCATTCAGACCTCTCCTTTTTTATAAAATTAATGAAATGTTTCCAATTTCATTTTCTGGGGCTAATCAGAAAAGTATTCTGCTGGAAAGAAACCAAATGATGGCAAATATGCAGGATTTCTAATACAATATTTGCATTTTGACAGTCACACATTCTCCATTCTGATTGTATGCACTTTTTTTTCCTTTTTATATAGTTTGGGTCAAAAGGAGATGTTATTAAACATGAAAAGGCTAAAATGTATGAATAATAGCTTCTTAATGAATGCAATTAATTAAGTGAACAGAGGCAGAAGCAACCTTGATAAGTCTGTGATATAGATACAGAGGACAACAACATTATATAATGCATATGTAAGACATAAGTAATTTTTTATTTCTGGATACATCTTCATATTCATTGTCCTCCACAAGACTTCTATCAGACTTTGATTCAGTTATAGTTGCTTGACCTCACACACTTACCACACAGTATCCAAGTAGTAAACTTCAACGTGAATACAAATAATCCTTTACATCCCTAACCCCCATCTGTCCAATAACTGCAAGAATAAAATGCCAATGAGAGTCAGCAATAATTCATAGCATTTTTCCTTTTCACCCACTAATTTCAAAGTGAATTACAAAAGAACACAAAAGGATAAACTAGGCAAAGCTACTCACATTATTTGCTCTAAGCCTCACTGTCTCTTTTCAGGTAAATATGGTTACAGCCTAAGAACTGCCCTCACGATCAGGCTCAAGTGATTCCAGCTGACTGCATCCATGCTATCCGTTGGAGTAGAAATCAGTGTCAACCAATGAGTCCTCTGCCTGGGTTTCCTGACCTGGAGAGACAGATGGCTTGCATCAGTTTAGACACAACATGATAGCTAATGTGTATATGATGTGGAAACCTGGGTATTTGCCTGAAGAATAATCTCAATAGAGTCAATTGAACACTGCCAACATAGTCTTCAATCTCTGAACCCTGTTTAGAAAAGCATTTTGCAAAAAATAAAAATACCCATCCTGAGCTGTGTTAAAAGCCCATTTAAGCCTGTTTCAGACTAAAAGGAATGCCAAAACCCCACCTGCCAAAAACCCCAAAACTAAATAATCCTGTGAATAATGGCTTTTGGAAGTTGGAAGCTTTCATGTTTATATGATTTTTTAAATCACAAACCAGGGCATACTCTGGTACTCCAAATATACTGTTACACAAAGAATACAGGGACCTCATCTGAAAAACAGAGGGATTCAAACAAAATTCACCAAATGGCTGAAGTTTATTTATGGTTTTGTATCTCTGGCAACAACTGCTGTAGAAACTGTAAACAGAAATTATATGATCTTTAACGGAGGCTCTCTTGTCCTTTAAAAACCTGTTGTGTAGACAGGTACAGATACACTTGATCAGTCTTTGAGAGCACGTCTGCCTGATGTTCTATACAATTTTATCGCTGATGGCAGCAGGTATTCAAACAGGTTCACACAGGAGACAGAGAGAGAATTGCATGCACTTTAAGAAGCCTCAGCATTGCTTCTATAGTACTTTATATGACTTTTTTTTTACAGATTAATTGAAAATAACTATCATTTACAATAAACTGACATTCATACATTCTATTTTGTATGCACTACATAATAACTACCTTTAAAATTATTACGATCTTCTTTAATACCTTTAAAAGACTTCCATTTTCAGATTTTGTTTTGTTTTGTTAGCTCATTTTTATGTACACCTATAAAAAGAATTGTGGTTGGAAAATACAACTTGAAATCACTAGAGTATTTCAGTAGTGATAAAAATTTACTGCTGGGTATCCAACCATCTATACTGCTTACTGCAGGCCACTGAAATTAATAATGTAATGGCTTATGGTTAATAAAGTATTGGTACTGTTAAGAGACAAATTACTGCCAAAAAGAAAAGTGATTTGTCTTACAAACACAGCTCATGTAATAGTTTACCTATTAGGTAGGAAAAAAACCTATTCAGTGCCAAAAGACTTCCACCTTAATATATTTTCTCCCTCAGGACAATTGTGAATGTATTTTCAGCCATTCTTACATGTCTTTTTCAAAATAATACATCATTTTTATTATTTTGATAGTGCCAGAGGGAATTACTTCTTGTTTTGATTGTATGTATTTATTAAAACAGCTTTTTTTAATGGTTATGAGAATTATCTTCTTGATAGCATAGCACAATCTCTAACCAAAGTTAAAGATCAGGCAGCCTTCTTGGCTGTGTTTTATCTCTTCTCCATTCTTCTTAAAGTTTTTCTTCTTCCTTGTTTCCTTCAAATTTCTTCAGCTCTACTGATACAGTGCCCGAGTATGTCTTCTGTGGCCCAAGTTTTTGTTGTCTAACCAGTCCGGACATACTGACTCCAAAATATACAGATATATATTTCTATGATTTCTTGTAATTCTTCCTTCTTCCAATTCTCTTTTTTGTACTTGAGGATGTTTGCCTCTGTAGTTGTGACATCTCACAACCTCATCACTGTTTTTTTTCACTGTTTCCTGGTACATAATATGCAGACACATTCCATTACTCAACTTTTCACTTGAGAGCAAGAGACCTGTATTAGGTTTGCATGGCAAGGTTTTGTTGAAAGAGGGCTACAGGATTGGCTTCTGTGAGAAGCTGCTAGAAGCTTCCCCCATGTCCAATAGAGCCAATGCCAGCTGGCTCCAAGACGGACCCACTGCTGGTCAACACTGAGCCCATCAGCAACAGTGGTCACGCCTGTGAGATAACATATTCAAGAGGTGGGGGGGGCGAACCTGTGCGGCAGCAACCAGGAGAGAGGACTGAGAACATGTGAGAGCAACAACTTTGCAGACACCAATGTCAGTGAAGAAGGAAGGGGAGGAGGTGCTCCAGGTGCCGGAGCAGAGGTTCCCCTGCAGCCCATGGTGAAGACCATGGTGAGGCAGGTTGTCCCCCTGCAGCCCACGGAGGTCCATGGTGGAGCAGATATCAACCTGTAGCCCATGGAGGACCCTACGCTGGAGCAGGTGGATATGCCCAAAGGAGCCTGTGACCCCGCGGAGAGCCTGTGCTGGAGCAGACTCCTGGCAGGACCTGTGGACCCATGGAGAAAGGATCCCACACTGGAGCAGGTTTGTTGGCAGGACTTGTGACCTCATGGGGGACCCACGCTGGGTTCATGAAGAACTGCACTCTGTCGAAGAGATCCACATTGGAGCAGGTTGTGAAGAACTGTAACCCATGGGAAGGACTCACATCAGAGAAGTTCATGGAGAATTGTCTCCTGTGAGAGGGACCCCACACTGGAGCAACGGAAGAGTGTGAGAAGTCCTCCCCCTGAGGAGGAAGGAATAGCAGAAACAATGTGTGATGAATTGACCACAAGCACCATTCCCCATCACCTTGTGCCACTGAGGGGAGGAGGCAGAGAAAATGTGGAGCCCAGGAAGAAGGAAGAGGTGGGGGGAAAATGTTTTAAGATTTGGTTTTATTTCTCATTACCCTACTCTGACTTCTAATTGGCAATAAATTAAGTTAATTTCCCCAAATCAAGTCTGTTTTGCCCATGATGGTAATTGCTGAATGATCTGTCTCTGTCCTTACCTCGACCCATAAGCCTTTTGTTACATTTTCTCTCCCCTGTCCAGCTGAGGAGAGGAGTGATAGAGCAGCTTTGGTGGGCACCTGGCGTCCAGCCAGGGTCAACACATCACAAGATCTTATTTGGACAGAGGCAGGATGAGAGACACACCTTTCTTTTTCTGGGCATGTAAGCACACAATCCATTCCATATGTACCCTCTAGAGTGGACAGAAACTGCTTTGGTCTATTAAACATTTTGGTGGCCTTTTTGTTAAAATAGGAACTAACTGGATAAATTCTCTTCTTTTGGTTTAACTGCCAGGGCCCTGAGGGTACTGCCAGACCCGACTATCCTTGTCTGGTCTCCCCTGGGGCCTCCGCCAGCCCCCTGCCCATGGCCCAGGACCCCATTTCAGCCCCCTGGGTCTGTCTGTCCCTGCCCCAGTGACACTGCAGCAGAGCCAGTCTCCAGCTCCCCAAGGGCCTGTCCAGCCATGGGCCCTGCCAAGCCAGGGCCACCTGTGGACCCACATCCCAGCCTGGACTAGTCCCAGCCTGTCCCCAGGGAGGTGCCCAACGCCCAGGTCTTTGGCTACCCCCAGTGCCCACCTGGCTGTCCTGCTCCCTGGCTGGGCTGGTGGGATGGGACAGGCTGCCAGGCCCTGCCCTGAGGGGACCCCCACAGCCCCCACTCCTCACCCCCAGGGAGTAGCTGGTCCCCACTGAGCCTTGACAGTAAATAGGGACTAGAAGTCTTCTGTAGCAATGGCTTCACCTCGACTCCTTTACTACAAATTCCAACAGGTTGCTCAGAGAGGTGGTAGGTGCCCCATCCTTGGAAACATTCAAGGTCAGGTTGGATGGGGCTCTGAGCAACCTGGTTTAGTTGAAGATGTCCCTGCTCATTGCAGGGGAGGTTGGACGAGGTGACCCTTAAATTTCCCTTCTAACCCAAACTATTCTATGATTCTATAACATGGTAGGGGAATCACGCTCGGGGATTCCTGTACTAGAGACAGGATCTCACTCTACATCAAATTTTGCCTGGAAGCCTTGGAGCTGACCCATTGGTAATGCATACTAATCACATATATGTCTATGCACATGAACGTGAACATCTATCATGTATATATACATATGTAGACACACACACTGCTTATATAACAGGTAAATATAGATAGATATCAATAAAAAATATATTAATTTTATCATGTTACCTTATTTTAATCTAATTTTAATCTGATTTATACTGGAGCCATATGGATACACATATGCCGAATAAAAAAAATAAATAACTAAGAAGAGCCAATAAGATGACAAAAAAACCCAGGGAAAACAAACACAGAGTATGTTATTTGGTCCATAAAAAGGAGAATCCACCAGAGCTTGTCAATATTCATCTAAGAAATCCTGTAGCAAGGCATGTCAGAAACTCATTGAAATGAACAAGTCTCTGTGTAGGCTTAGCAGTCTATCCATGCACTCTACCCTGCACGATCGATAGGTAATAAATGCTTCCAAAGTGACGCTATCAGCAAAGGAAGTATTTGTACTAATGAAGAAAAGAGGGGACTTCGGGAAGGAAATACTCATACTGCTACTGTATATTAGCTTAAAATTCCTAAAGGAACTGAGTCTTGGCCTGGACTATTGCTGTCTGGGGAGTATGAGGTATAAGAGCCCAAGAACAAGTTAGTAAGTGCTAAAGAAGAAACTTAAATGCATATGCATTCTGGAATTTATTCCTGTGCTATCTCATTACAAGAAATATTTTACTATTAACAGCTTTTCTTATTTTTGAAATAGCACTATTTTTAGCACTACCTGGGGACTCTATAAGGTCTGATTAGACTCGAGACTATACACACATACAAGAAAAAGGACAGTCCCTGTACAGAAAACATAAACTCTCCAGTTACAATGACCTTAACAAAATGAACCCAATAAAAAGTGCTCAGCAGTGTAAGTGCCCAGGAAATCACCTGCAAGTGAGTGACTGTTACCTGGAAAGTAATATAACCTATTTTACTCACTTGTGGCTGTTATACATTTACTCTATCAAAGCAAATTGTCAAAGCTCCTTTACTGTAAAACTGTGGTGAACAGCAGCATTACAGAGCTGAACAGCTGCTCTGCGGTGAGGTTGCTGAGGACACCCAGAGAAAAGAACGTGTCTCCACTCTTACCCTGTAATGCTTATGAAAAAAGTAAATGAGAATCCTTGAGCCGAGGCCCTGTATGATTAATAAATATACCTACAGGTTTGAATGGACATCTGGGCCTGCGGCTCGCTCGCAGATGTGGGGTTGTCCTTCATTCCTCAGCTCATCTGCATTTCTTCTCCCTGGAACCTGACTGTTAGGTTTCTACCCGTCCGTCCTGCTGCTTTAAAGCTGCACCCTGGTATTTTGACATCCACAGAAAAAAGGTTTCATGTTTATAGGCTGGAGACGACTTTTTGTCTGCAGTAAACTAAGCTGTATAAAACATTATGGAGGACTGACCAGAAACATTCAGTGATTTTTTCATACAGAATTAGCATATAGTTATAGTGATTTATTTCAATTCAGTCATGGGTGTTTACCTTCATTCTCAGCAGAGTTTCAGCTGTGTGTTTGTTTGGTTTTGTTGAAATTAGCGGGTGATGATGTCAGGTGAAAAAACTAGTACCATGTAAATGTTCTAAACGGGCTGTAAACACACCAGCGGTCAGTCGCCGAGGAGACGAGCTCCAGTGCAGGTCAGCCCGCACTGGGGAAGGGGGCCGAGGCGGAAAAGGCCGGCAAACGGCTCTTTTGGGGGCTTTCAAGGCCAGGACAAGCGGCTAGCTCGTGCCGGAACGGGAAGCTCGGGGGCGGGCTGCTGAGGCGGAAGGGGCGGAGCCAACACCACAGGCGGCGGTTCTAAACGGGCAGTCCCGCAGCGCACTATCCAGCACGGAGGCGGCCGGTGGGTGTCACCGCGGCGAGAGCGGGCGACCACGGGGCAGCGTTCCGCGCGGTCGGTCGGTCGCTGAAAGCTTTTTGACGAAGCCGGGCACGAGCTGGGTGAGCGCACGCGGAGGAACGTCAGCGCGCAGGGGCACGTGCTGAGGGCGTGCGGGCAGCTGACCGCAGCGATTGGTCATCCACCGGCGCGAGGGAAGAACGTGGCCGCAAAACAGCCAAAAGCCGCTGCAAGGAAGAATGTGGGAACTCGGACCGAGCTCCCCCGCAAGCGTGTGGCCGTGCGGGTCTCCGGCTGCGACGCATGCCTGAGCCGGGCACTGGTATCAGAGGGAGCCGGAGACACCGCCTGTGTGCGGTGCGATCAAATAAACGATCTGCTCAGGCGGATGGTTGGACTGAGGGAGGAGGTAGAAAGGTTAAGAAGCATTAGAGACTGTGAAAGTGAAATAGATTGGTGGAGCCATACCCTGAGGCAAAGGCAGCAGGAAGAGGCCCTACCAGAAGTGGATGATCCCCTTCCCCCCTGTCACCAGGCAGAAGGAGGGGACTTGAGGCACAAGGGGGAGTGGAGCCAGGTCCCTCCTTGGAGAGGCAAGGGAAACCCCTCCAGGTGCCCCTCACCTTCCCGGTTGCCCTTGCATAATCGGTATGGGGCTTTGGAAATTGAGGGCCAGGTGATAGAGGATGATGCATCCAGTGAGTCACCCAGGGCTAGTCACTCACCCCCATGCCTTAGGACTTCCTCAACAAAGAAGAAAAGAAAGGTAATTGTAGTAGGTGACTCCCTTCTGAGGGGAACAGAGGGCCCCATTTGTAGACCAGACCCATCCCAAAGGGAAGTCAGCTGCCTCCCTGGGGCCAGGATTAAGGATATACTGAGAAAACTCCCTACCCTGGTTCAGCTGTCAGATTACTACCCACTACTGATATTTCAAGTAGGTGGTGATGAGGTAGCTACCAGAAGTCTTAAGAGCAATGAAGAATGATTTTAGGGCCCTGGGACAGCTGGTTAAGGGATCAGGAGCACAAATAGTGTTCTCCTCTATCCCACCAGTTGCAACAAGTTGCAGCTTGTTGGCTCGATGAGGGGAGAGCAGTAGACGTCATCTACCTTGACTTCAGCAAGGCTTTTGACACTGTCTCCCATAACATCCTCATTAGGAAGCTGAGGAATTGTGGGCTAGATGAGGAGACAGCAAGGTGGATTGAGAGCTGGCTGTGTGACAGAACTCAGAGGGTTGTTGGAGCAGTGTCAAGTTGGAGGCCTGTAACCAGTGTTGTCCCCCAGGGGTCAATACTTGGTCCAGTCTTGTTCAATATATTCATCGATGACCTGGATGAGGGGACAGAGTGTATCTTCAGCAAGTTCGCTGATGATACCAAACTGGGAGGGGTGGCTGACACTCC
>VUYV01000096.1:1960601-2081556 GCA_008711295.1 Anarhynchus alexandrinus | reverse complement strand
CCCGCCTGGATGCAGTCCTGAGTAATGTACTCTGGGCAATCCTGCTTTGGCAGGGGAGTTGGACTAGATGATCTCTAGAGGTCCCTTCCAACTCTGAAAATTCTGTGATTCTGTGAAATGATTTTCAAGGTGAACACCAAACTTAGTAGAGTTTCTGGAAGTTAAGTTTATGCAGCTCTTATGCTCAATACATTCCTGTTCAAGGTGGCTTACTATTTTGCACCCACTAAGAAAATGACCTTGGTTAACTATCTGTGCAATTTTCTTATCCTGGTCATTTGACATTTGCTTTTTGTGTGTGGTTAAAACTGTGAACTCAGAGAAGAATTGACATCAGTTCCAAAACACTGTTTTTCTCCACAGGAAATCTTGTACAAGGTTCTCATGTTCAAACTGGGTAAAAGCACTGTCATTTAAGTAATGGGCAGTACATTTCTTTTAGTGGAAAATACTTTGGGTGCCTATTGCCTTGGGAAACAAGCAGAGAAGCCACAACTAAGAATCAGACAATACTGCTGTGAAGAAGAATATGTTCTGTGCTTCCCTTTTTTTTCTATCTCAAGGCTACTAAAGAGGTGAAGTTTTTGGCAAATAATGGATGTCAGTCAAAAGTTGTAAGATTTTATTGCAAACCTTTGTTAAATCAATAAAGATGTGAAGTACAACACTTAAAGTCAAGTTCTCCTCAAAACAATGCTAGAAATATGAGCAGACTCAAAGAAATAAAAATATCTTTAAAACAAAAAGACCTTTTAAAAGACAGCTGCTATAAAAATATAACAGATAAGTTTATTAAAAGGTTAACTGAATAGCACATAATAGTAATTACTTTTTTAGTTTTCTAAGGTGCAGAACATGCAATTGGCCCTTCACTGATTTCTTTATGGACTCTGCAGAAACGGGAGGATCTGAAATCAGAGGATTTCTCAAACTGCTGCATGAACCATATCTGTAAGTCCATATTAAAGAACACTAAAAGAAAAAACTTTACATGCCTCCATATTCTCAGCAAGAAGATAACTCCTTATGTCAACACAATTTAATTTGTAGTGTTACCCGATTTAAAGACAGCAAGATAGATTTATAGAAATTGCTTCTGATTTTATATTTTATGATATCAGGGAAAGAATATGTATTTTTGCTTCAAGTAGCCAAAGAGGAAAATTGGCTAGTAAGGAGTGCCTCTGCTTTGTCTACACTGAACTTTGCACTATAGCAGTGAGTTACTCAACCTAGCTGGGTTATATATGCCTCAGTTAAACTCTTGGCTTTGTAAAACAGTCTGTAGAGAGCTTTACGCTACTTGGTTTACTGCACTTCACCACATTGTATATCTTGAGTCAGGAAACATAGCTAGTAGACAAAGATTTATGACTCATTTTCTGTGTAGTCTTCAGCAAGTTTTTTGTAGTTTGTAAGGCAAAAAGAACCCCTTTCGCACTGAGTGACATAAAAAAAATAAATTACAGTCTTAACTGGTAGCTATTGCTTTAACAGTTTAACAATAATAATTAGATGTAGTGTTTTATTTATTTATCCATACAAATTTGCAATGCGCTCTTCAAATGTGAATGGTGCGGCTCATTGGTTTGTTTGCCTTGTATTTGCTCTTTCTGACAACTGCAGATGTTTTGTTATTTTCTACTTGTGACTGTATAAATTTGCAAACATAAAACCTGCTCAGTCTTTGACAACTGTTTATTTGTAAGTTAGTACATGTACAGATTTCTAGCTTTGCAGTTCAGTTTGTAACAGCTTAAATAATTCTGCGCCATTTGCTTTTGTGAGTTCTACCCTAAGCAAAACCTGTGTTAAATCAGCGGCTTCTGCACAAAATTACCTGGGAGGGTAGGAATGGGGGGTTGTGCTAGTAGGTAAGGTTGTAAAAATATTCCTGTTGCTATCATGTGCCCTGATGAGTTTCATTTAAGATACAACAGAAGTCTACGGCTTTTGGAATGGCTACTGTAGCCCTGGAGAAAAAGTGGCATCTCTTCTCTTCTTTAACACTCTTTTGGATGTACTTATACCTGGTATGTATCTGTCAGTCATGGTGGTATGTTTTGCTATGTTGGTATGCTCCCACTGGGACATAATTTTTATAACCGCTAACCTTAACCTCATGCAAAACAGCGATGAGCAGAAATTCGTTACCTATCCATTCATTGCTCATCTCTGTCTTGTTAGTGGCAGTGGCCTTGAGATAAAAGCCTTTTTATCTTCATTTCTTTATCTCAGATATAACACATTTTAATACATTGTAAGAAGAAGTTAATTATCTTTATTTTTGTTATTTTTGGAGATATTGATTGATATTATTAGGAGGCTATTTTACAGTACCATCCTATGCTCTTTAATTCAACTGAGAATTGATTTTTTAAAAGTAGGCCTTACTCCTCAACCTGTTGCTTCACCTGTATATGTTGTTGGATCATCCTTATCTGCTGTATAGAAAAGTTTTGACACCAAATATGCACTAGGTAGCTAAAAAATTAAGGGGAAAAAAAAAAACCAAACCCAAACAATCCCAAAATAAGATTCTTTCTTCAGTTAAGCTGTGACCTTTACAGACTTCAAAAAGGAAGACATTTGAGCTTGATCTGACTTGGCCCTTGATTGGCATTCAGATGTGACTCTATAACACCAATTTGAAAAAGTAATTTGGAGTCAAATTTACGACTGTGTACTCCAGAAATGTTTTTTTTCCTGAATGATATGCAGGCCTCACTCACAAAGGGGGCCACACACAAAAGAGCAGTGATTAAAAACATCAAAGATGTGGAAGTTTCTTATGAGAGAATTTAATATTTCACATAAAGAAAGCCAGAGCTTGATGAAATACTCAGTTCTTTTGTATCTTTACTCATTCATGTGGCATAAAATTAAGAACAAAAGGGACTTCTTGATTAATGACCTCTGCTAATCATTCCAGTAGGATACACAGAGACGTTTCTTATTTGATTCCACTACCAAATTAAGTTTGCGTTAATCATAAATGTCACTTGCACACAAATCACACATAAATATTCAGAGTGATCTATATTTTATCAGTTATAACAGAATGCTTGGCAGCCAGAGTGGGTTTAAACAAGCAATTAGTGAATAAGTTATTAAACATTTTAAACAAATGTGGTGCATGAAACCCAAATTAGAGGAGTTCAAAGAAATTTAAGTGTCTTGATTACACAGGTGCCTGAACTGGAGGCAGATTTGCCATGTGTGAGAAAAAAAGGAATATGCATTAGAGCCTAACATGCGACAGAATTTTCTTTCCTTTTCTTTTAATCTTTTTGATACAGACTTTTGAAAACTTCCCTTGGCAAATCCCACAAAAGCAATTTCTGAGGGTCTTTTCCTTAGATTTGAATTCATATTGGCTTTCCTCATGCCTCCTCTTTTTTGTATTGCTCTAAATTACCAGCTTTGCATTCCTGTTTATAACCCTACCAGTTCATAGAAAATTAGTCTTAAACTGTCCAGGGAAAATCTTTTGATGGGGTCAATATATATATATTTTTAGTTGCACTTTCCAGTATTCACACAAAAGCTGCTTTCACGTTAATTTATTGAGGCACACTTTAAACAATGGAGGGAGTGGTTTTTCATATTCTGACTTCCATGGGGTAATGCGTTCTTTTTTCAATAATGTTATTGTATGCAGATTCCCAATGAGGCTTCATGGAAATCTGTTGTTATCTAGTGTGAATAGGAGTCACAAAGCTTGATGTTCTCTCATTTATCTGAACAAACTCCAAAAAAATGGCCATGCACAAATTGATAGAAACTGACTCTGCAAGCATAAAATGAAAACAAGAGGTTACCATGTAGGACCTCAACCCTGAGCCCTTAGCAGCTGAGATGAATGCAATAGGAACAGGTCTTCAACTGTGTATGGAATGAATGACCAGGTACTTAATCTGGAGGTGAAATACTTATTTCTTTTTAAACCTGAGAGGCTTTGGATGCTGAGGGAGGTACTAGATATCACTTCTGTGTATATGTATATAGAGCATGTATACGTAAGAAGTTACAGTGGATGCTGGATATCAGGGTCTTATTGACTGCAAGAAGGATATTAGGGCTTACAAAAAGTGTGGATGGAAGAACTGCAATTGCTTCTATTAAGGTATAACATCACATAAGGTTAAGACTTTTCTTCAACTCTCAGTTATTTTTTCTAAAATTGATACTAACCTCAGCCTAGGGCACTTCCTCAGGGATTAATCATTGGCTGGGCTTTATAGCCCAGAGCATAGCTTTGAGCTGTCAGCTCCTCCCCGGCATTCATTAATCTCCTGGCAGTGCCTCAATGTGTGTTGCTTAATTAACATTAGAATAAATATGATAGTTTAGAGCTCTTTCAGTACCAGAACTGAGTAAAGCTTCCTCCTTTCACCTTTTGACTTCTGGTACGTTTATGGTTTTGTAAAAAATGAAAGTCTACAAGCTGTAATGTAGTCTGGATCTCATAGACTGATTGACACTTGCTTCATATTTGTATTGCATCAACACATTTCCTGTGCTAGGCCAAAGGCTGGAGTGAGGATATTAGGTGCTAAATGCATATTTGGTTTCTCAGACCTCTGGCTAACCAGAAATAGGATTCTGGGACTCAACATCACTGCTCTTGTGTTCATCCCTTTAGTATGCGGTGAAGAAAGTCTTTATATTTCTTAGCAATTAAGGAAAATAAAACAATACTCTCACATCTGACAATATTCCATGCTTACAATTAAGACGTAATCAGCAGTACAAACCACCATGCGGGATGCTAGTTGGTTTTCAGCTCTGAAACTGAATGAATTTGACTCCTACAGTCCAATTTCTTGGTGAAATCTGATCAGTTAAATTTCTTGGTATACCTCGTCTCCAACATTTAATTTTAAATGTCCTATTTTTGAAAAAAATCTTCACTCATAAACTAAATGAAAACTTTACTGCTTCCTTCCCTGGCTATTAAAATTATTTACAGAAAGTGAATGTGTGAATAGTGAAACTTGCATTTGTGCTTAATTGAACCTGCAACTCAACCAAGAGGATGCGATGACATTGAAGAATACTAACTGGGGAAGAACACTAGGAAAGGATTGTGATTCACAAACCTGGTCTAGGCAAATTTTTATCAGTTTAGCTCTTTCTGGATCATGCTTAGCTTAGCACTGTTATCTAATAGCCTTAACATGTGTACTCATCCTTCTTCCTGTTACTGTGGTTATTATACTGTGAGATACTGTGGTAGCTCAGAACTGAGTTTATGGATTGGGAGCAGTAGCATGCCAGATACTCACCAGTACAGAAAAAAGACTTTTCCTGCTTTCTAAAGCATTCTATGAGATGAGATAAGGCACAAATGCCAATACAGACGAATACTGATGAGGCAGTAGCCCATAAAATACTTGAATGTTTCACTACTATCAATGTTTTGTAGGCAGCATTATAAATTCAATTATTAAAGTAGAGATTAGAGAGAAGATAATTAATTATCATTTTGAATATAGAGGGAGGGACATGAAAGAAATAAAAAGATGTTTTGATAAATTCATAGAAAAAATATAATCGTTGCTTGAATTTTTGTTTATTTATTGTAGTGTTTGTTCATTCCTAACGTTAATAGAAATCGAGAGTGTCCATGAAGGAAATCTGGAGCATAACTGGAAGCCAACTGAAAGGTTCATTAGTCTCTTCTTACACATTAGTATTGTACATGGTTCATGGTTCGTTATGTACATTGGAAGAACATAATTGATGTTGCTCCTGTCAACAGACCTTGAAAACTGTCTCGATAAGGATGTGGATAATAAAAAGTAATAATAGCAGAGGCATCATTAAAATAATAATTCATTCAAATTTCCCTTCATTTATCAGATTAACATAATGGAATTAAATTCCAAGTAATTGTCTCCCACGTCTACTTAGCTTGAAGACTTGAAAATGGCTTGTTTGCTTGTTATTTAGTCTATAAAATTTTACCTCTCCCACAAATCTTGCTTCATTTAAAAAAGGAAATGTTAGTGATCATTAAGCTAAAATTTATTGCAAAGAATATTACCTTGTAGTTCAGGCCAAGATTGTTGTTAAGCATCTATGAAAAAATGAAGAAATGCAAACTTTTACATGAACAATTCAGGGATCTTTTCTCATATTTGTTATTTCACTATGAAAAATTCCTTTAAAACTTACTATTCTAAAGGTACAACCCACAGAAGACATTGCATATGTTTCTACAGGGACCATATGTATTCTTCCACAGAATGCTGTGTTTGGTTGCAAATGTTTCCCCTGCATTTTCAGACCAGGCATATCAATAAGCAATCATTCTGAACTATCATGCCAAACTCTGAAATTTTTTGCATGCAAAAGCTTAGTTGCTAGAAGAACACACAAGTAGTTCATAAAATCATCTGTACAGATTTTTTTACTAAAATTATTATGTGAACTAGAAAAAGAGGAATACAAAGAGTGGGGGATAGTCTCAGTTATGAATACCTAAGGGTCCTATTCTTTTCTCATGGAAGCTTTATATTTTACTAGAACTGTACACGACTGATATAGCTGTGGAACAAACCCCATCGCTTAACCAATAGACTGCATTAAGAATATTGTCTTGGAGCACTTCAGTGAACAAGTAGATGCATTTGTGCTTTCTGATAAATCTAAATTATTAGTTTGAAACAATGAAAATATTTCTTTTTGACGGAAACAATATTTAGTTAGAGTTCTGATGTGTGTTGGAAGTTATATTTGGACCCAACAGAGAAGTACTGAAAAACATGCCTTGGCTTAGCTGAATACTATGAATTTCTATTATATGTGAATTCTGAGAAACATTTACCTTGAGTTTCAACAGAATGATAGTATTCAAAATTAAAGACTAAGAAGGAGGCATTTTGGAGGAATAGAGAACTCTCTAACTTGTAAAACATTTCCATATTTACCAGTGTATCAGAATTTTTAGAGCTATTACCAGACTGCAGCTGAAAGCAAGATCCCTACCATTCCCAATCAGGGTAGATTTGGTTCCAGTGTAGTCTCCAGGCAGCACAAACCTTCCTGTAGATGTATGTACACATATTTTATTAAAATGAAGAGCAAAACAAAAGAAAGCAAGACAGTGGATACATAATCCTGAAATAAATAAATACGACACAGAGGAAACAACGTGCAGCTTTTCCTTACTTCTTAAACTGATGATCTTCATTGTTTTCCAATAGTTTTTGCAATACATTTTATGGATGTCAGTTACACAAATCTTGTGGAGCTAATCTGGATAGAGTTATAACTAAGCTTTTCTGGCCCTCAGGCACCTTAGTCTTGGCAGTCTCCTGCTGTTTGCTATCAATGTTCAACCTGCATTACTTCTGTAGCCCGCGAGAGGAACTTTTTAGTATTCAATATTGTGCCTTTTTATTCCATCTTCAAAGGTTTTTCATTTCATTTTATGCAGTTAGGCTGTACTGTAAGTGGTTGATACCACAACTTTCCTTGTCTCAGATGTTTTCTTCATGTATAATAGAGCATCACCCAGCAGCAACACTGCAGCTAATATCTGTTAATATTTCCATATTAAACTCCTATACTCAGGATTTAATAACACAGCCGCAAAAATCTCAGGGTTGAAAGCTGGCATTGAAGATGAATCAATAGGAAAGAAAAGGATGATGGTTTCTCTGAAAATACATTACATCCATGCCACTCTACAGGTTGATATATATTAGCTTTCTGAATGCCCTTTTTGCTTAAGTGCATCTGGAAAAGTTTACATCCAAATTGTCCCTTGAACTTTATAAGTACTACAGAGTCTTTTTTTTTGCTGTTGACGCAGAGCTGCTAAATTATATTTAATGTTGCTAGAAGACATTATGCATATATTTTGTTTCCTAAGTGGAATGAAAAATGATCAGTCATGCTAATGATAAATACATCATTTAGCCTTGACAGCTTTATATATCAATTAAATATTAGAATTAGGCATTCTGCTTGTATATAGCACACATATAGATGCAAATATGGTGGTCTCCATTCAAAAGTTAGTATTTCTCAAAGGTAGCTGAACCACTGTAGCTTAGTAACATAAATGAACTTTTTTAAATAGAGGAAGATGCTGTAACATCTCAGAATTCACGGGGATAACATTTATCAAACACTGACTGTTCACTGGTGAACTTTTGTAGTATTGCAAACAATCTGGTGAGAAGAAACAAAAATAAACAAGATGTAAATAAAACGAGGTCTGAACTTTTTTCTAGTTTATCCAGCCTGAATTACTAGTTGAGGAATGGGAGTTTCAGGGAGGTACTGAGAAATGTATTTCACCTGTTTCTTATCCCTGATTATGCATTTGGGTTTGCATCAGCTGTTGCAATCTGTGACCATAAATAATGCTTTGTAATTTAATGTTTTAATTAAAATAGGCATGGATACATAATCAAACCCCAGATTGATACATAATAGGCTTTGACTAAATATAAAGATAGATAAATAAATGATGTAACTTTATTAATCTTGAAAACTAGAAGGCACTGAGACATCTTTCCATCTGCCCTTTCCCTTCTCTGTCTGTAAGGTGTTTTGAGGTAAGACTTTTTCCAGGTCACCCAAGAAATGAAGTTTCCAAGCTCACTTTAGGACATGAATCAAAATGAGTGCTCCAAGAGACTTCATTTTAGTGCTCAATAATTTCACTTTCATTTCAGACTGTTAAGTGAAGACCTGACACTAAATAGACAAGTGAGACAACCATTGAATAACACTATTTTCAGCCTCAAAAGAACTTATTAATGAATTTGGTGGCTGTTTGGTGTTTGTTTTTAAGGACAAAAGAATTAAAAAGGCAGGTGTCCCTTCCAAACGAAAACTAAAGAGGAAGACTTCAAACTTCAGTTCTTGCCAAATTCACGTCATGTTTTTCATAGTCTTTATTCTCATGGGTCAAACATTGAAGGTTTGACTGGACTCCATTAAAGATATCTTTGATAAAAATTGGTTAATGACCTCATAAATACATTCTCTTCGGGACTATATTTGTTTCATGGTGATTTCATTCAGTAATTACTCAAAGTAATCTCAGCAACTTTAACCAGCAGATGATTCGGAAGTTTATATGGATAAATACTTGGTTTTAATGTCACTAACTGCTTTTATATTTTAGTGAAGTCAATTCAAGTCATAGCAGGCAGTTACACTGAGAACCAACTCAAATCTTTGCAGAACTTCATTCAGAACACAAGTCAGTCCCAAAATGTTTTGCAGTAAAAGCCTAGGTGTTCCAGAGCGTCAGGTCCAGCTTGCATGAAGGAGCAGCTTTGGTGTCTTTTTCACTCGAGAGCAAAATTTTTGACATGTGAAGTGTGGAGCTGCGTTTTACCAATTGTAGCTATAAGACAATGTCAATCTTAGCTTCACTTCATGTTTGTTAAACATTAGTCAATAAAACAAAGCAAAGTTTAGTAAAGTAAATTACTGACAGGTTTCCAATGAGCTACAGAAAAAAAATAAATATTAAAAGTACATAAACTTTATTCTGTGATATAAGTGAAGTATCACCTGGTCTTACCTGAGCATAAAGTCAGTGAAAATCCAAATGGAGGGAGTGAATTTCCAAATTTAAAGGTATCAATCAATCAATTTAAAATAAATAGATTGGGATAGAGAATTATTAAGAACAAAATTTTAAATTTAGTTTTTGATAACCCTGTTTTTATATAGGGCCAGTAGACTGAGTTAGAGGAGAAGAAATAATTTCCTTCTGTTGAATGAATTTTCCCAACATTAAGGCAGAATTGTAGGCCAGGTACCGATATGAGAAGAGAGACCATTATACAGCTGTTAGTGTTTCTTAAGCATTTTTTAAAAAAGAATGGCAAAGAATGAAAGAAAGAAAATTAAGCCGTGCCAAGGCTTCAGTCATATTTGTTGCAAAATAGTGGAACTGAGCTGCCAGTTAATGATAATGTGTCCTGTTCTTAAAAACATAACATTTTGGAAGCCCCTTCCTTTTTGGAGACTACCTCGTAGCAACTCCACCTCACTGAAACAAACTACTTTTGATTAGAACTGTGAATACATTGGAAATTCTAAGTAATATTTTATTTCTTTTTCAATACATTTTCAGTTTAAGGTTTTGCAGTTTTAACTACTTAATTCTACTTCATAAAAGGTTAAATTATTATCTAATTTCAAAACAAGAAAAAGGCAAACAGGAAACATTTCATTCGAATACATTAAACTTTCTTAGATTTATTTGTCTTTTGTTAATTTGGTGGAGCCTGGGGAATTCATTGCAATTATTTGATTCCATTAGTTTCCTCCAACCCATTTTTGGTAAAGAAATTCCTCCAAGATTGTTCACATATATACATTATAAAACAAATAAAAAATGGAATGACCAACCATTAAAAGAGAATCAGTTTATTCTGAAAATGTCAGAGCAGTAAACTTTGACATTAGTGAATTAATATTTCCACCCATATGTTTCTTTCCAACAACATTCTGCTATGCTGGCATTCACAGACTGTTTTGTTTATGATGTGATCACAGACTGTCAGCGAATATGCTTCCATCAAAGTGGCACTGCCTGGATTCATTCAAATTCTGTGGTTTCGGCAGAGAAGCAAGCCGTACAGGGTAGATAAGTGCCAAGCCTTTACCCAAAGGATAGTGAAGTGTGATTTTGATCCAACTTCTGCATGAACTTGGAAGAAATTGGACACGTGATTGACTTAGTGCGTTTCCTGTGATCCACCATGGGATTCTTCTTCATGTCATTTCCTAAATCTTTGATGTAAGTAACACAGGGCCAGCTTCAGTCTGTGATTTTGCAGATATATTTTGAAACTTGATTTCTAATGTCAACATGAAGCCACACAGCTTGAAAAGATGAGTTTGTTTCCATTCACATTTTTATTTTAAGAAACTGAAATGTTTTATTTGTACAAATAGCAACTTGGACCGTTCCTTCATGTGCTCTTGAATGCACTTGTGTTGAAATGTTTTTAAGCTACTGATAAAATATGTTTAAAACAAAGGTGAGTCAAAGGATCACATCTAAAAGGGCACAGTAATGCTAACAGCCTATCAGGAACTTAACTACATGACAGTTCTGAAAGCAAATGCAAAGCTGCCAATATTATCTGGGGAGTCAGCCAAGAAGCCAGATGCTACCAAAAAAAAATATCCTCTGGTGTTTGGCTTTTTGGTGTCTCATGGGTGCCATTGAGAGACAAAAAGATCCAGTGTACTTTATAGAGCAATATGCTAGGCCTCAAACGCCTCTACTGTTGTTGAAGACAATTTAATGCTGAAGAGTGGTGGTGTCAAAAAACCCCAAAAATAATCATACCCGGTAGTATGCAAAAAGGATGTGAAAAATAAAAGCCACTTTCCAATTCATCTTCCTTGCTATATTAAATTTGGAAATCAGAGAAATTCAGGTGTAGCTCAGGATCCTGGGGTAGGGAATGAGCTAAGCTAAAAGCAGAATTTCATTAAATCTGGCCTCCAATATTAACTTTTGAATCAGCTTGCTGCTGTGTGAATCAGATACATTTAAAAGACAATTACTTAGCAAAGGGCCCTGCAAAGAAAAATAAATCTAATTGATTTTATTTACCTGATAAGACCAGGAATAGATATTCTTTTAATTAAAGATTTATAAGATTGAACTTGATTTCTGTTACTTATCTGTTTCTTCAAATTTTCTTCTCCCTTTATTTTAAGGATTGATTGGAGTAATACATGTGTCCTGTTTAATTTTAAATTTAATTAATAACTGTAGTAGATAAATTTTCTGTGCTTTTTCTCTAGATACTTATTTTCTTAAAATTAATATCAATGTACTTTTAAAGAGCTGATGCATTGTATTTTAGAGCTGAATTTTGTTTAGAAGTATTAGCAGAAATTACCACAGAAGTGTTTTTAAAAGTACTTTATATTTATTGTACTGGCCCGGGCAAAGAGTGGAATAGAAGAATAGAACATAAAGGCAATTATCATAAATATCTGAGATTATTGACAATACGTTGAAAGAATACTTGGGAGGTATGAACCAGTTCAGATAAAACAAGTGAGTTTCTGAGCCTGCAAGTCCCACTATCCCATTTTATTTTAAAATATCTTACAACACTATGCCTCCTAGTGTCATCTTTTCTCTTGAGGGGGCTAATGGAATTTTTCCATTGGTTTTGTGTGAAGATTATTATTATGATAGCTCAGTTTCACTTGACTACATTATTTGAGAAGTGCAAAGATAGTTTTAATAGGCTTTTAATAATTTCTGTGTAATATTCGTTCTTTAAACACAAGAAAGTTCTTTGAGTTTTAGATAGATGGTGAACTGAATTGACTGGAACTGGAAGCAGGGAACGAAAGGCCCGATATTGCCCTTCTGTGTTATCTGGCATAAAAACAGATTTCCAAAGCCAAATATTCCCTTTTAGCAAACTGTTCTTCCTAGATAACTACTGGATTCCTCTGAACACTAAGGTTAGAGTGCAGACCAGATTTCCAACTGCCAAAGTGTAAGACATTGAAAGAAGCAGTGATGTTTTGAAGGAGAGAGTCACTATTTTTCAAAAAAGATTTCCTTCAAATCTCCCCTACCCACACAAGACTTACTCAGTAGGGTTTATTGCGGTAAAATCACATCTTAAATAATGCTGCATTTTAAAATTATATAAATTCTCTGATAGATAGGGAAAATTCTAGAATGTTTGTTTACTTTCAATGCTTTCATTGTTTTTCTCCAGGGAGCAGTGTCCTAAGCATCTTAGTGACTAAAATGGTCATTTTATTATCACGAGCATCAACAGGGCTTTTTTTAAATCCTTATGGTTTTAAAGTGTTAGCTTTAGAGACAAGAAAATCCAGGGAAGGCGGCAAAATCCTCATCCCTTATAAGATAAGAAGGTAAATCCTAATGTTTCACAGTAATTTTCCAGTTTTTCTGTCTCTGTCATCTAAAATGACTGAAATTAAATAATGCTGAGATCAATTTCAGTAGGGAGGTATGAATCCAGAAACTGAGTTTATAGGTAGCAGGAAAAACTGCTACAGAAAGCTGTAGCACATCCCACTGTGAGTAATGACTTGCACAAAATATGTTCAGTTACAGCTGAACATCAGCCAGTTACAATTTAACTCTCTTCATGATATTGGCAGCTTTCTCTTCTCTTCCTCATTCCATTCACTTTAGCTTGAAAGAAATTGTATGATCTGATGTTATTTTCCTGAACTGCACAATTTTGCAATAATGCAAAGCCAAGCTCCAAGCATACATTTTATTTTAACTTACCAACGCTGTTAAACCAGCGCTAGCACTACTAAAATCTCTCCTTTAGATTAGTGAGAAAAGCAGACTGTGACTGCAAACCCATGCTGCAAGCCTGCAGTTAAGGAAGCCAGTAAGTCAGTAAAGTGTCTACACTAATTCTTATCGTGTCTCATGGTGTCTCAAAATAATGTACATTTCTGGACAATAGAGATAATTTTGATTCCAATTTCACCTACAGAGCATTGGGAGAACAGAAGATGGTACATTGATTGAATTTCTAGATTTTACAACTCTGGGATATGTTATGTATGCCACTTTATGCACCTGAAAGAGTGATTTTACTCTCTGAGGGATTGTCTTCCAATAAAGTGATGTAATTCCAAAAGGATAATACTTTATGTTTCTTCCAAAAATTTCTAAATCAAACAGTTCAGTCAAGAGCCTCCCTAAGTGTCCACACAGAAGTTAGGATATATGAAAAGCCGCTGTGATAGTTTGCCCATCTCAGAAGTTGTGCCTTCTCTGAATGGGAAGGGAAAATGATCAAGAACAGAAGGTTGGCTTCTCTTTTCCTCACAATGAGCCACTAACATGACAAAGANAAAAAAAAAAAAAAAAAAAAAAAGAGAACTGACCTGCCAAAGATGTGGAATTATCTTTCTTTTGGAAGAAAGGAGGAACAATAAAGATTTCTAGGTTTCCATTCAATACCTGGTGTTGTGAAAGACTATGATTGCCCACATCATGGCACGGTGACAAACAATTCCTCCAAAATATGACAGTAGGAAAGGGGGAAGTAATAATTTATTTCTTGTGAGTTTTTTCAGGATCAGACATTCTGTTCTGTAAAGGGGAGGAAATGCTGACATGATAGCTGTAAAAAAGATTGACCACACTTTGGAATTTCAGGTGAAAACATTATTTTTCCTCCGTTTTTTTCTTTTAAAACACAAGAATTCCATGATTTTAAGAGCTAGCGTAGCATGATTTATCTTGACTTTGTGATTCCCCTGAAAATTACAGCTCAGAACAGCATTTGCTGTACCCATAATGATTCTGCTGTCAGTATCAGGGAATGAACAGGTAAAGTGTGAAAAACACTCTTCACGACATTATGGATTTGGATATACCCTTATTTTCAATTGTATTACCAAACATTTAGAAAACTGTGGGACTAAATATATTGCCTGCACAACCATTCCAAATGCCAAGAAGTCAAGGCAATCTGAGTATTACCTTCCCAAATATAATGTGTACTATACTGCCCTTCTTAATATTCTAACCTTCTTAATACACTAATTCCTATCGCTCAATAAAATTATAGGCACCAAAGTGGGAATATTCAATATACAGTTTATTTTCTCAGCCTTCATCGTGGCTGGGAAATAGCTCTAAGTTTAGGGTTTTTGAGGCTGCTTGGTTTTATCTTGTGGATAAGAGGGGAATGTTTCCTCAGTTTTGATGGACCCTGAGGCCTTTCTAATAGAACGGTATTTCAAAGAGTGTGCAGCCACTCTCCTGGTTTATAGAGATTTATAGATGTACATATTTAATTCACACTTGGAAGGGGAAAGAGGAAAAAAACCAGCATCACTATGAGTAAAGAAAGAATTTGCAAATCCTGGAACAGGCATGGGATCAGAGCTTAGCATTGTCTAGACTCTGCTTTAAAGAAACACTGAGCCTTATGGTTAGTTGAAATGAGTGGAACTGAGAGAAGCAAAGTTAGTGAGGACAGGAAGATTGAGGAGGCTGTGGAATTTTATCTAAGTAAGTAAGTAAATAAATAAATATTTATCTAAGACTGTAGAATCTAAGGAGATGATTACTGTTTAAGAGTTTGGTTTAACAGTGTCTTTGAAGAAGCAATGTTTTCCTGAACTGAATGTATATATTTAGAAAACCATCACATTTTAATATTCTCTGAAATCGAAGAAAACAGACAGGCTTATTTCAAGTTTTGGAGTGTTAGAAAAGTGTCTATGACCAACATGAGAAAACAGTCTCTTCATGCTTTTCAATGTTCAAAACATATTCAAATGTAAAAATCCAATAATTTAATTGCAATAACAAACTCACTGATGTGTGTTTATCTTTCTTTTACACACAGGGATTTACTAAAAATCACCTTATGGAAAAATAGTTCTATGTGCTAAAATCCAAACTCAATGGAGCACTACACATAAAAGTTATTAAAATCAAATGATTCCTTTAAACTTTAAATTCAAACTCAGAGCACCAGCTAATCCAAAAGGAAATTAAGTGAAATGCCCCTCTGGGAAATGGTAAAATTAGTGCACTCAGGAAGAAAGTTAAATGATGAACCAAACTAAGATCAATGAAATTCCTTGGAAAATATGTATTTCCACAATATGTACACATGCATGTTTGCACATATTCAAACATTAAACACTCAAATTAATTACTGCAAAAGAGTACACTTCTAAAAATCATGTGAGCACCTTCTAGCCTCTTCTTTTTTATTAACTTGTCTAACTTCAAAGACAAATAGATCCTTCAAACTTTTTGTTTGTTGATATTTTCTCATTGTACAAAATATAAATGTCAAACCTTTAACAGAGGAATCATATTACCAATATATAATTCTGATTTATGTTTTCTAAACCCAAGGTCAAGTGTTAGGAAAAATCATCCTGCCTCTGACAACCTTTGTAGATCCCACACTCAATCTAAGGCACTTTGGCAATTTATATGACATGATGATTAGCCCATAGTTTCTTTGTAAAATTTCAGAGGAAATCAAATCTTCACAATGTTTGCTACTGCTCTTGAAGAAAGATATAGGTGGATTTTATTTAACAGAAATAACTCAATACAGATAAGCAAGTATGTTGCTATAAAGGACTTGGTAGACTTCCCGGCCATCTGTGGGCAGCACCCATCAATATTTTCAGTAGTTGTGCAAGCTAGGCAATGTACCAACTGGTTTTGGATTCCCATAAATATGACTAGACCTGCCCTTGGTGTGTGGTTTAGACAGCTATCGGCTATGTCAAATACAAATACANTGGCCTTGGGCAACCTGGTCTAGTGGGAGGTGTCCCTGTCTATGGCAGGGGGGTTGGAACTCGATGATCTTCAAGGTCCTTTCCAACCTAAACCATTCTATGATTCTATGATATGTATGTTCTCCTTCACATCTGATTCTTCATGTGAGAACTTATTTGTGTTTCTTAGCAAAATCAGATGGTCTAAAGAATAATAACCCTCCTGCTACAAACCGTTTTCTCTCTCATTTCCTTAGTTCATCATAGATGTAACAGCATTACTTCTTTTAATGATGTTATTACTCATTGTGAGTGGACATCTCTCAAAATGCAGGCCTCGCTCCAGCAATACAGTGTGCGATGCACATATATTTCTCTCCCTCAAATCTGTATATTTAATAAACTAATCTAATTATTTTCCTCTATGAAGAAAATACCTTTTACCTTTCATATACTCTTTGTTATATAAAAATATTACACTAGAAATTTTACCAATGAGTAAAGGAAGTGGGTGAATTTAAAGACCAATACATTGCCTCTTTAAGGGAACTTGTTAAATACCAGTACTTGTAAAGTCCTGCAAAGTACGTCTAATACATCCAATAAAATCAGTTCTGTACAACATGTTATTGAGTAATTAGTGCTTAAACCAGAAGTTCTACTTCTTATTAGTCATCTTGATGCTCAGAATGCATAAGGTAAATTGATTGCTTAAGGAACCACAAATACCATAATCGCAAATTTTATTGTTTTATGTAGGATGTTACGAAAAAAATTGCCTCATTGTCTTCAATGTGAAACAAAATTACTTTTCCCTAAGCAATGCAGTAGAAGGTACATAAAATCAAGTATGTGAAATCATTGGTTCCCTAATGCCACTGTTCTCAGTAGAGATAATTGCTTCATTCAGTTCATAAATTCTCTTGCTTGTTTGCATTTGTAGCTCTCCCACAGAACCTCACTCCACTGATCTAATGTCAGATGTTGGTTCAGCTCTGTTATTTCTGATTGAAATACAGTAAGTTGGCAGCAGTTAAAGATGGATCCAATATCATTATTACTGGCTTTTGCACAGAGATCAATCAAGATCCAACAGGATTTCAGTAATTTATTTGCTCCCTGATAATGTCTTAATACCTTCTCACCATTTCAGAGGGCTTGTCTGATTTCTTGTTATGTCATAAATGAAACGTCTTATGTTTTTCTACCTCTATATTTATTTCTTCTCAAGAGACAGAACATATTAGTTGTGAGGGAAGCTATGGATAAAAATTGGAAGAATCAGTCATTTATTATTATTTGTTGATATTATGGTTGTATTCAAGAATCTCCAACCATATCACTGTCCTGAACAGAAAGAGTGACAGAGGTACAACAGCATAGTGAGCAGAAAGAACTTGGAACATGTTACATGTAGAATTATGATTGCCACCCATTCATCTAATGAGTATTTAATCATCATCTGCTTTAGCAGCAGGACTAACTCTTACTTTGTAATCAGTCGACTATACATATTTATTTCTTAACATCAGAGTGATTAATATTAATTAATATCTTGAACTCATTCTTCTTTTACTTACTACTAACAAGAATATATATATCAGCTCCTCAGAATTTTGGAGGCCACCTATAAGCTCAGTTATTTCCTTCTACACTGCCGCTGTATTTTTCATGCCCATATAAGAATTTTTATATTAGAAAAGGACGTATTTCTTTTCACTAAGCCTTGTTTTTTCAAACTTTTCAGAAGCTTGACAAATAATCCCATTTGCCTTTTTGTGATCAAGCTGTCATCAAAATAATGGTTATTAGTAATTTATTTTTTATAATTTCTTGAGTCAATTGAACTGCTTACAGCTTATGCTAACTTCCATATATCAAAACCCATTATTGATCTACAACAAACTCCTCAGTAATCTCCTGTTATGATGGGGTTCTATCAGTTTCAGTAAACTTCACCTTATTACTGAGTTAGAAGATACACATATCAAACTTTTCACCTTTGAAATCACCCTGCATTGAAAAAACACTTTCGTTTTCACCGCCTTTGTGTCACAAGGGTTTGTTCGGGCCATTTGGCTCATATTGGACTAAAATGGTCATAGCATTCCCCTCTTTGATCTTCTTCTTGATTCCTTTTCTGGGAAAAAAAGAAACAAGAAAAAGAGTAAAAAGATTTGGGAACATACATAGAAAACAATTTGAGCTATAAATGGTTAGTTTTAACATCTCTCTTCTAAATAAATTACATTTGGAGGTCTATCTCAATGGTAAGACAGTTTCAAAATCAGTAAAAACCTATTCAGCCAAGTTCTGCAGCCTAGCAAAGACACGGGGATTGTTACAATAAACAGTAACGTAGTAGTTTGTTAATTTATGGTAGCTTGCAGGTTTCTTTACATTACTGTGTCTTCTGACTTGCTTTCTTCCCAAAGACTACTCAGTTTCTCTGACTTTAACATGTATACAATTTCATATTTGTAGATTTTAGAGTGTCAGGGCTGCTATTATCCCTTCATCACTTTCCATAATTTCATTTATATTGATTCAATATAGTTGTTTTTACTTTTGTTCATTTCACATTTGATAAATGGTGGTATTCACCCAAACTGCGGGGCTCATCATTCAAAGGCATAGCTTTTGAGAAGGGCTTCATCAAAGTCAAGTATCTACTCCAAAGTATCATAAGTGTAGGCATTTGTGATTTTTCTTCTAATTTTCTCTTTGCTACTCTGTGACACAGAGTAGCCTGCCCTATGGAAGTACAAGAAGAAGCACTTTCCTAACCAGTGCTATCTTACCAAGCTTGCAATGAGCCATCCAGTTTTCTGTGGAGAATGAGATGTACAAATCTGGCTAGATTTCTGAACAAAATGTTCCTTGCATTACTCAAAACAAGAGTCTACCTTAATTTCAAAGAAGACAAATGTTGAACTTCATGGAATGATTTCCAACAGGAGTTTTTTATATTTTTGCTTTTTCAGTTGAAATATTTTGTTGCTAATATTAATTTGAACCCAATATTTATCTAGATCAAAGTTCAAACAGGATTAAAAACCTCTGCAGAAGCTGAATAACTCTGCTAGTTTGGATGAAACCAAAATATTAAATTTCATTCCGACTCTTGGGTTTTTTTTTTACTTAAAATATCTTGATTTTTTCCCAATTAGAGAAAATAATATTGCTTCAGTTTGTTTCAATTTTTCAATTTTTATGGAACTAAACCCCTAATTATTTGAACAGCTCTACTATCAGCTGCTTTATCTTCTTTACCTAAATTCGGGTGGTTACTGTCTGGAATGAAACTTGAAGTTCTGACATAGAGAGCTTACAATATTTTGTAGCTTAGATGATCATTCACTTGCTGGATATTCATGCAAGATTTCATCATAGCCCACTGTTTTTGTTTTTATAATTTTTCGTTAGCATAGACATTAAAGATTCTCCAACTTTCTTTGGAAAAGTTTTTCTTTCTATCCTCATTTCTTTGCTTTTGATACATATTTTTATTGTTTTTCTCTCATCCAAATTACAGTTATTTTATAAATTTGAAAAACAAATATATAAACCAGATTTTTGGAAAAAAACCAACACCAAAACAAAACAAAACCCAGAATTTTTAATAAATCAAACTGTAATAGAGTCTGGGAATCTCACAGAATCTCTGTCCTGGAAAAGGTAACACAGGTTTTATTAAACTCCTCTGAGAAAGGCTATGACATGCTGTCAAGATGTAAGAGTAGCTCCATTAGTGGCAGCTCCTTTTAAAAATGAGTATAGTATGTCACTGAATATACTCCAGGTTTCCTTTCTATACAGCGCCATCTTTAGAGTAATATATCATCCCAGCAGCATCTTGTGATGATGTATTACTCAAATACATCATCAGCCTGAACAGTGTTTCAAATGATTTATAAGCCTAGTAAATCATTAGAGTGAGGCACACTGATGATGTATTATTCAAAGATAGTGCCATATGGGTAAGAAGGTTTTAAAAGCATAGTCAACAGAATAACAGAACAAAGCATAAAGCACAAACAAATTCATACCATGCAGAAGGCAGCTGCCCTGAGCTTGCAAAAGATTGTTAATTCCAAATGAGCTCCAGCAATGATGTAGTCTACTGCTCCTCTTCTCTCATGACTCAATCTGAACACCACTGGGTAATGAGGATCTGTACAGGTAATACTTCTAAATAAGACAGATACACATGGGAAGACTCCCAAGTGGAATAATGGGCAATGGGATCCTGGAACTTACCCTTACTAAAATTTGTCTAGGGAGATTTAGACTTATGCATCTTAAATACCCACCTGTAACAAAGGAAAGAGGGAATATGTGTGTGTGTGTGTGTGTGTGTGCGCGCACAGGTGTAGGTGGGTAGCAGTGTGTGAAGAGAGTAATAATGAGCTGGTTTCTGTGGATTTAGAACATAGTTCTGGGTTGTTCTTTTTAACAGCAGCAGAATCAGAACACTAAACATTTTCTCACCCCTGCTTGTGGTTACATGAACAAGCCAAAGCCTTTTAGTACATAGCACAAATTAAGAGTTTGTGAAAAAAAAATTTGGCCATAAGAACTTGACAGTAGCTAGGAAAACTAGAAGTAACAGCAATAATGCATTTTATAGCCTTTTATTTCTTGCTATTGTAAATTACTTCCTACCCTACAATAGACAGACAATATAGATCTAGTTCTCTTACAAAAAATCCTGTCAAGGAAAGAAAAATGAGGAAGCTTGGTATGACTAACATTGACATTTTAGTTACAGTTGAAGGTAGCAGTTTCTGTATACACAGCAATGCCCTATTAGGTGTTTCATAGCTTCTCTAACTAAAATACATTATATTCTGCAGAAATATGTATTTCTGATGTGAGCAAGCCTATTTCCTTCCTAATCCTACAACTTTTATTTCAGATCACCTAGGGGCCTTGAAGTTTGCTTTCAAGCAGTTTGTTGCAGCTCTAACAATGCTCCTGCATTCTATAAAGATGGTAGATAATAGCAAGAACACTCTTCATGCACACGTATCTTAAACTTCACAATGAGGCTTCTGCAGCAGAATCATAGAATTGTTTGGGCTGGAAGGGACTTTAAAGATCATCTAGTTCCAACCCCCCTGCCACGGGCAGGGACGCCTCCCACTAGACCAGGTTGCTCAAAGCCCCATCCAGCCTGGCCTTGAACACTTCCAGGAATGGGGCATCCACAACTTCTCTGGGCAACCTGTTCCAGTGCCTCACGACCCTCAGAGTGAAAAATTTCTTCCTAATATCTAATCTGAATCTACCCTTTTCTATTTTGAAGCCCTTACCCCTTGTCCTATCACTTCATGGCCTTGCAAAAAGTCCCTCTCCAGAATTCTTGTAGGCGCCCTTTAGGTACTGGAAGGCCGCTAAAAGGTCTCCCTGGAGCCTTCTCTTCCCCAGGCTGAACAGCCCCAACTCTTTCAGCCTCTCCTCATAGGAGAGGTGCTCCAGCCCTCGGATCATCATCGTGGCCCTCCTCTGGACCCACTCCAACAGATCCATGTCTTTCTTTTGCTAAAGACTGCAAAGCTGGATGCAGTACTGCAGGTGGGGTCTCACGAGAGCGGGGCGGAGACAACAATTAAAAGCAAAAAAGCTAAAGTTCGAATGTTTGCAATGTCAAAAAACACCGATAGGATAAGATCCAAAAGTTTATGGGAGGGAAATTTCTAGTTCATCAAAAGATTATCACAAAACCACCTTTCCTTGAGACATCCTGTTTCAGGGCTCCACATTTGTAACAAACAAACACACCAAAAGAAAACCAATATTTTTTTTCTTTGATGTTAAGTTCTGGGAAGAGAAGCTGCCTTTCTGGTATTGCTTATATTTTGGAAACAGTTGAATTTTCTGGGATGATCTTTTGTCTAAGTCTGACCCTTTTTTCCTAAAGTCTCCTCATTTTCCTGTAATAATTAGATGATACAGAGTATGAACATTACAATCATTGTAACTCGACTAATAATATCTTTTTTGTATTTTTCTTAGAATGTTAAAATATTAATTGAACTTACAGTAATTTATTTGATCTGCGTATCTAAGATACAGTCCTTTCTGTCCATAAAAAGATTTTGAGTGCAATAAGGCACACCTGGGCACAGAGTCAGAAAAAGAACCTTTGAAAATAGCTATTGAGGCATGTGTACAGACAGCACCATTTACGTAGCCCGTGCTAGAAAATGCTTTTCTAGAGGAGGAGAGATGTATTTGCAAGCATTAAAAAGTGCAGCAAATTGATCTTCAGTGGGATCTCAGTTTGGTTTCATTTTTTTCCTATCTCAGATGTTACCTTTTTTGAATTCATTAATTAGTGACATTGTATATCTAAGTTCCAACAAATTTGCCTATCCATGTATGAGCATTTTAGGTAAAAGAGGCCTAAATACATCTTCAACGCAGAATCTTTGAGCATGTGCTGCATAGTACATGAATATGCATTTCTGTCCAGGAAATCTTAGAAAGAAATACATAAGTCTTACCAAATGTATTTGGTAGGTGGAACCCATGGTTGTAATATGAAGGTTTGCAGGTGGGTTCTCAGACTGGAAGGAGAAAAGAGTAGGAAAAGAGCTGGATAATACGGGTTTCAAGTACATTATGTACCACCTGAGCAAATAGTGAATGTGGGCGTCTTCCATGGTAATAGAAGGTTCCCATTCAGAGCTTAGCAATGCCAGGCATCTGGTTTCTCCAAGCCAGATATTTAGTGTTTGTTGACATTCAAGGTTTCTTTCGGGAAAAAAGTGTTTTCTCACAGGACTTGTTTTGTGAAACTACTCTAGTTTCTTCTTCTGATATTTCTTTTCTCCCAAAAAAACTCTTGGCTAATTCAAAATTTCATTAATTTAATTTTGTAAGATAACATCCAAAGCTTTTTAAGTACCCATTAGTATGACCAATGTATTGATTTCAAATATGTTACTGTATGAAAATGTGGCCCATATTTAATTATTAGAGCTAATTATTGTAAGAAAAAAGTGTTGAACCTTGTATTCATTTCATATGTGACATATGGAAAGAGAGAAATCTTGTAGGAAATAATTAAAGAGTAAGTATCTATTTTGCCTTCTGAACATGAAAAACACTATTAAAAGTCCTATTTTGGTTTAAAAAGAAAAGTGAAATAAAGATATAACCTAATATCAATCTATAATTTTCCTATTTTGTTTGAGTTTATTGGATCCAAATAATTTGATTCTTCTATTCACATCACAGCGGGAATCACCTGCTTTTCTGAAAATCTAACAGTTTTATTTGCTTTGCAATAGCAGCACCTTTCAGCACCATTACATTGATGGTGTGTCGTTGTATAACTAACAATGCCTTAAACTATATTGGTCCCAGACCTAGAATTTGAAATAATGGGTTTTTCTGGAGCTGCTCACATTCTGAGTTACAAAACCTGGCTCCTTATAAATACTAACGCTCTTTGAAAAATCTGGGTATATATATGTGTTTATATATAAGTTATTCCTTAACCTGAAAGAAGATAATTTAGAACTCTAATCTCAACAACTATCTTCTTCACATATCTTTCACAGACCTAAAGGAAATAAAAGTATTGTATTTCTACCTTCAGAGTTTTTCTGTCTTGCAAATAGTCGGAGATAGAGAAGATGACTTCATATTGCTTATGTAAACTTTTAAAGGGGATTCTGAAAATATCAGTATATTTTTAATTGTTTTCTGTATTTTAAATTTTTTATAGCAACAATATACTATACTGATGCGCAGGAACTCTACTGAAGCTTAAGAGGCAAGCATGTAGAAGGTGGAAATAGAAAAAAAAATAGAATGAATATGAAAAAAGTCAAAATCATAAAGTACAAGGAGAAAAAGGAGTTGTATTTAGCAAATGACACAAGTGGTATGAAATAATCACTTTATAAGATGTTTAATGGTTGGAGGAAAACTATAGGAAGAGCTTATCCTTTACTGAACCAAGGGAATTGAAATGTTTAATGCTTTACTGCTTTACAGTTCCCTGAAATGTGCAGAGATCATTGGTTAATGACAACAGCAGAGACCTGGAAACTTAGCCTAGAATAAATTGCAATAAGTTTCATGGTTTCATATTTCTCAGATTCTAAGAAATTTGTGCTGAGCTGTTTAGAAGGCTGTCTGAAGCTATCTCAGGACCTTTAACAATTATTTCATAGAATCATAGAATCACAAAATCGTAGAATATTTCAGGTTGGAAGGGACCCATAAGAATCATCAAGTCCAATTCCCTGCTCTTAGAGTGCTGTCCAGATGCTCCTTGAACTCTGAGAGGCTTAGTGCCGTGACCACATCCTTGGGGAGCTTATTGCAGTGATGGACCACCCTCTCAGTGTAGAATCATAGAATCATAGAATGGTTTAGGTTGGAAGCGACTTTAAAGATCATCTAGTTTCAATCCCCCTGCGATAGGCAGGGGGACCTCCCACTTGACCAGGTTGCCCAAGGCCACATCCAGCCTGGCCTTGAACACCTCCAGGGTTGGAGCTTCCACAGCTTCTCTGGGCAACCTGTTCCAGTGCCTCACCATGCTTACGGTGAAAAATTTATTGCTAATATCTAATCTAGATCTCCCGTCTTCCAGTATGGAGCTGTTACACCTCGTCCTATCACTACATGCCCCAGTAAAAAGTCCTTCCCCAGCTCCCCTGTAGGCCCCCCTTTAGGTACTGGAAGGCTGCTATAAGGTCTTCTTGGAGCCTTCTCTTCTCCAGGCTGAACAACCCCAACTCTCTCAGCCTTTCCTCATAGGAGAGGTGCTCCAGCCCTCTGATCATCTTTGTGGCCCTCCTCTGGACCCGGTCCAACAGGTCCATGTCCTTCTTATGTTGGGGACTCCAGAGCTGGATGCAGTACTCCAGGTGGGGTCTCACCAGAGCAGAGGAGAGGGGAAGAATCACCTCCCTCAACCTGCTGGCCACGCTTCTTCTGATGCAGCCCAGGATATGATTGGCTTTCTGGGCTGTAATCACGCATTGCCAGCTCATGTTGAGCTTCTCATCAATCACCATGCCCAGGTCCTTCTCCTCAGAGCTGCTCTCCAGCCATTCTCTGCCCAGCCTGTATTTGTGCTTGGCATTGTCCCAACCCAGATGCAGGAATTTACACTTCACCTTGTTGAACTTCATGAGGTTGGCATGGGCCCACCTCTTGAGCCTGTCCAGGTCCCTCTGGATGGCATCCCTCCCCTTCAGCATGTCTACCTCGCCACACAGCTTGGTAACATCGGCATACTTGCTGAGGATGCACTCAACCCCACTGTCCATGTCACCAACAAAGATGTTGAACAGCACTGGTCCCAGTAACAACCCCTGAGGAACACCACTCATCACTTGTCTCCACTTGGACATTGAGCCGTTGACCACAACTCTTTGAGTGCAACCGTCCAGACAGTCCTTTATCCACAAAGTGGTCCGTCTGTCAAATCCATGTCTCTCTGATTTAGAGACCAGGATATCATGTGGAACAGTGTCAAACGCTTTGCACAAGTCCAGGTAGATGACATCAGTAGCTCTTCCCTTGTCCACTGCTGCTGTAAGTCCCTCATAGAAAGCCACCAAATTTGTCAGGCATGATCTGCCCTTCATGAAGCCATGTTGGCTGCTACCAGTCACCTCCTCTTATTCCATGTGTCTTAGCAGAGTTTCCAGGAGGATCTGCTCCATGATCTTGCCAGGCACAGAGGTGAAACTGACTGGCCTGTAGTTCCCTGGGTCTTCCTTTTTTCCCTTTTTGAAAATATGGGGGGGTTATGTTTCCCCTTTTCCAGTCGGCAGGAACCTCACCAGACTGCCACGACTTCTTAAATATAGTGGCTAGTGGCTTAGCAACTTCGTCTGCCAGTTCCCTCAGGACCCGCAGATGTATCTCATCAGGACCCATGGACTTTTTCCTGATGTCCAATCTGAACTTCCCCTGATGCAGCTTCATACCAATTCCATGTGTTCTATTGCTGGTCACCAGAGAGAGGAGATCAGCACCTCCCCCTCTGCACCAGGGCAGTGTAGAGTGGGACAATGACCTCCCTCAACTGGCTATCTATGCTGTGCTTGATGGACCCCAAGACATGGTTGGCCCTTTTGGCTCTCAGGGCACACTGTTGACTCATATTCAACTTGCCATCAACCCAAACACCCAGATCTCTTTCCGTGGGGTGGCTCTCCAACCTCTCATCCCCCAACTTGTACATATAACCAGGGTTACCCCATGCCAGGTGGAGAATCTGGCACTTGCTCTTGTTAAATTTCTGAACACTAGTAGCATACAATTTGCATTATAACAGTCTGAGGAAAAGTCAAACATTGAGTCTGTTGTTAAAAAGAACAAAAAAGGTACCAGAGAATTTTAGACCAAACAGCCTTAGAGCAACTCTTTCAAAATAAATGGTTGACTAACTCGTGACACAAACTGTTCTTATGAATGCAAAAGAAACAGACATGAGTAACAGCCAATGCAGAATTGTCAGGAAGAAGAAATGTTGACTAAATTGGGCTAATTTTCATTTCCAGTAAGTAATGAATGATGAATCAGTAGTTACATTTCTTGATTTTGGTAAGACTTCTGTTATACTTAGAAGGCAGTATTTTCTATGACATTCTTATAGGTAAATTGACAAGACAGAATACATGAAACTTTACTTATATGGGGAAGAAACACGTTAGGAAATGGTACTCGGAAAATACAGTGGTTCACTCTCAAATATGTGTTGGAAGATAAATCTGAGAGAGTTACTAGGTTTCTGCAAGGATATGTCTTGATGTTATTCAATAGCTACATCTATAATGTGTGCACATTACCTTATTATTATTATTATTAGAAGACAGCATTAAGATGGGAGGAACAAATATCATGTTTGAGGACAGGACTGGATTTAGAATGTTACAAAAAGTGAGAATGAACCTGAGCAAAACAAGTGACAAATTCTGTTAGGTCGGAATAACCAACAGCAAAATACAACCTGGTTAAACACCTGTACTGCATGATCCAGGGATTATAAGAAATCACAGTCTAAGCACGAGTCAAACTATCTCTCGGTGCTGTGAAAGGGCAGACATGTGATACATAAAGGTATTTGTAACTCTTTAAAAGCACAGTTTTCAGGTTGGGTATAGAAGTCCAAGTTTCTAAGCCTGTAGACTGAAAGGAAGATATATGGATATTTGCCAGTATAAAGCATATTTTATGAAAAACATATCACACTGCAAATATACAGCTGGTCTGCAGATAAACAATGTAGTGAGTATTGAGTATCTCAGTAGCTGTCAAGCATAAGCTGTATCCATGGTCTTCTAAATTCTGACAACAGCCTATTCTGTGAGACACAGAAAGTAATCCTTCAATTGTAAGGGCTCAGCTGGAGTACTTACATTCAAATTTTGGCAGTAAGTCTCATAATCAATTGAAGAGAAAGAAAAGAATTAGTAGAGGAACAGCAATATTCGGAATCTCAGAAAACATCATGTAAAACGAAAATGTTAAGGACTTAGAGTTTAGTCTAGAGAGGACAATACTGATGGGAGACTGCAGTCTTCAAATAAGTGAAAGATTTTTGCAAAGTTGTCTACTACGCATAGAACAAGACTTAATGGGCTTAAATGTTATCAAGGGAGATTTAAGTTATACATTAAAAAAAAAATCCTAATGGGAAAGACAGATAAGCAGTAAAATAGGTTGCCTAGGGAGATTTTAGAATCTCTATCATTAGCCAAATAATTATTGGGAATAATTTAAATATAGTTGATCCTACCCTGCGGCAAGTTAGCAGAGAAAATGCTCTCTCCAGGTCCCTTCTGGTACTTTCTATGAGGCTGTGCTTCTCTCTACACCCCACAATATGTACATTGCATGTTTTATGTCTGCCATACCCTCATTCCTGAAATTCCATCCTGCTCCCAGCCTTATTTATCCTGTTTTCACTGCAAGGTTATCACAAAATTTAAATACATTGGTAAAACAGTATAAAGAAAAGGATAGAGAATAACACAGCCTCTAGAGTAGGAAAAATCAAAAGTACTTCCACAGGTTATCTCTACAAACATTTAGCTTCATTTCAGCACAAGAAAAAAATGAAATCATATTATTACTTCCCATAGTCTGTAAAGTGTAAAGGAAGAAAAGGAAATTTGCAATATGTGGATGTTTTTCTTCTTGTTCACAAATGTAATATATCAAAATGCACAGGGAAGTGCACATGGCTGGAGTACTGATTTGCCATTGCTCTCTGTTAGCTGTTACTGTGCAGGATGTATTATCTTTCTGCACCTTTAAAAAGACCAATTCTACCTCAAGCCTCAGTCAAGAGCTTTAGTGAACTGCATCCTTCATAATTTCCTGAGTTTATCAGATTTTCAGTACGACATTTCCTAATGCGCCGATGAAACCAGGCATGATATCTTGTATTGCTAATGCATGAAACTGAAGAACTGCTAAAAGAAATACAAAACCACTTTTAAGAATAGCCTTAAAAAAAAGCATTATTTTTGTCAACATAAATAATTCATGTATGCCTCGTGTTAGTAAAGAGGATCACAGGAATCATCATCTGTACTTTTCTACTCACTGACAGTCCTCCCTCTCTCCTTTTTTAAAATGAAATCTTTAAAAACATATTCATTCAATATTTCTGAAAAAGATGAGAAAATGGCTCATTCATTCAAACTGTCTCTGTATCGAAGACAGAAGATATCCTGTACAATAAGAAGCATGTCTTGTAAGATGAAATACAAAGTAGTATGCATTAAAACTATGTTTATAACATTAACTTAACTGTGTATTCCCTTTGTTTTAAGGTACTCTTCTCTAGAGACTCATCTTTCAAAAGCATTTTTTGTGCACCTGTGGCTTTGTTAACATATATTTGAATAGAAGATTTTTTTTTTGTCTGTACCTTCAGATTTTTCAATTTAAAAAGAAGAGGAATTTGTGCCACAAACTTCAGCAATATCAAGATTTCACAAACGTGCATTTTGTAGCAGGTTTCTTTTTTTTGTGTTTTGCATTGGCTAATGATTCTTCCTCACAAAAATTCACACCTAGAGATAAAGGTTTGAGGGATGAATTTGCTGAACCTTCTTTTTAGATAATGCTTTGAAACTTTACAGAAGCTTAGGAAGAATTCTGATAGAATTTGCCTAACAAGTGGGAAACAAGGTGGGGAAGGGAAAATGTTCCATTTGAACATTTTCTAATGTTTCAACTTTTCAATTTAAATTTTTATTTTTGATTTGAAGATTTTTTTAAGACTTGGCAATCTTTTTAAATGCAAGAAGGCAAAAAGGCTTCCATTAGTACCCAGCAAAAACTCAACAAATAGAATATAAGGGAACATAAGTAAGATATAATTATACCACCTACTCTTTTCCTGAACATTAATTTGACTCTTTGGTTGAATCATGTATTTGGGATGGATATAACAATTTTTAAGAAGGAAAAGGTGAAAAGGCCTGTCATATGAAACACTATATTAAAAACCCAAAGGTTTTAGAATCATGTTATGAAACATCATATTTGCTTCTGATCTTTTCCAGGCATTAACATGGGATATTGTGTATAGATAGGCAGGTGAAATAATAAAGAGATTAAACAACTTCACTGAAATGTGAGAGGACACACAGGTTGGAGGGAAGGTTGCCTTCAGCAATGTTGACGGAGACAGTGAGAGTTTTCAACATTAGGGCTACTTATTTATCATAGAAATTATGGTCAGCTAAGAGTAAGGATTATTGAGTTTACAAACATGAACTATAATGCAAGTAGGAAATCCTTTTGAATTCTTTAATAAGTGGTAGTTAAGTACATTATTTTGAACAGATTCCTCTTCAAAATTAAGAATGTTTTAATATACCTTGTCACTTTGACACATTTTCTGTCAGATTATTACTTGGCTTTGCTCTTTTTCCATAACCTTAATATGATTTCTATTATATTATGAAAACTGTAAGTTCTAGTCATGACTAACTTCTAGAAGAGATCTATCTAATTTTTCTGTAGAGTCCCATGAATACTTTTGATGTCAATGAAAGCAAAAACATTCATACTAATAAATAGCTGAACAAACTCAGGTCCTGGTCTAAAGGATACTGTAGATGGTTGGAAAATGATTGGGTGAGCATAGACCTATATCTCAAAGGACAAAATTAATGAAACAGGTTCAAGAACCTGAAACTAACATCAAATACCAGCATTGAAGTGGTAAATGTTGCAGGAGAGATTGGTAGATTGAGTTTTGGGGAAGGTGGGAAATACTTCCAGACTTGTACTGACCAGCTGTCCTCTTTTTTTATCACATGTAGTTCCAAGGGGCTCTGCTACCCCACCCAGTGTGTAATTGAGTGGGTTCCTATTCCCTTACACTGAACATACAAACTTTTTCTACTGATAGAGACTTTTATGTATAACTAAAGCCTCAGTTTACCTTTGCTTTAATCCCACTTTTGACTCAGTTGTCTAGATATGATTCAGTGAATCAATAGAATTCTGCTGCACACCTTTCTTGAAAAAGATTAGGCTCCAATGACCTATTCCACTTTGAAATGTAATCACCGTGGTAGGGAGCATGGAGGTTCTTTGAAGAAGAAAATTATTCTCTCTGGTCTCCTTTGGTAGTTCAGCCATGTAAGTTCCATGGTCTTAATAAATAAGGATGATTCTGTGGCCAAGAGAGAGACACAGTCTTAATTCCTAACCATTCCAAGGACTTGCCATCTCGCACAACATTTTTTTCTATCTTTTTTGATATTAGATGTCATAATAATTTTCCTAACATGGGGGACAGAGAAGATAGAAAGATATCCTCACTATTGTCTCCATAACTGCTGCTTTGGGGTCTGTGGAGAGGGGAGAATAGGTTTTTTGTATGTCTCCAACATTTTTGGACCTATGTGTGCATGTCTTGGGCTTAGTAATCATATCCAAATTAAAAAAAAAACAAAACATTGTTATACTCTTTACTTGAAATAAACGTCAATCAGCAGAGGAATTGTGTTTCTCTAACAGAAAGGTTACTCTTACAGGTTATCTGATTTTGTTTCTGAAAATGCCTTCGCTCTCATACCTCACTGAATGCTGTTTCTTCCTCTCTGACATGCTGCTTTCATTCAACCATAGATTGCTTTTTAGTAATGTGCCACAAAAGGCTCATTACCACTGAAGAGCGAGAGTTTTCATTTTACAGTCCTGTATTATGGCACACTTTTCCCATTCCCATCTGCTCATGTAAATCTCCTGATAAATTAATATCTCTGCCAGAGAAAAGTTATTTACTTGATCTTTTGGTTAAGTAATTGTTGTCTCATTGAATAGTTTCCATTGTTTTCTCTCACAAACAGTTCTTCATGAAGCCTGAGTCGCTATTAATTACAGAAGTGCTTCCAGGTGTCTGTGGCAACTTCAGCACTGTTTAAAAAACAGAGATTGTTTTATATACCACAATGAGAGGTTCTCTCTAAGGAGTTAGAAAGGAGCTTCTGTATACGATCTTTTATCCCCTTAGTCTTGGTAATGTTCAGATATCGCTTTTCAACAAGATAAGATAACCAAGTTGGAAGAGCTTCTTCCATATTTGAACTGACCTAGAAAGAACCCCAATGTACAGGGAAATGTGCATTTAATCAGCTTGTAGTATTTCTTCTGTCAGGATGGAGTGTGACTGGCAAGGAGAAACTTGATTACAGCGACAACCTGTAATTCATATAAGGTACTAAAGAGCATTAAGGAGTATGGCACTTACAGCACAAATCCTGGACTCTCAGGAGAAGTTATATGAAAAATATAACACTTTTAATAGCAGCATACTGTGATTGTGTGTCATTCAGAACTATTATCATGTCTGCCATCAGTGAAACTCTGGAAACAGAGAGCTTGTAATAAAAAAAAAAAAAAAAAAGAAAAAAGGAAAAGAAAAAGATAAAAGATATTAAAGCACTAGAAAACCCACTGCAAAACCTAAGTAGTTCATCCATTTCAGAAAGGAATATTTTGTCATACTCCTGAATTTTGACTTTTTTTGTTTAGTTTATTTAGGCGGTGAGATTTTCTTCGCTTTTCTAGTAATTCCTTCATTCATAATGCTAACCTATTAAACACTCCCCAAAAGCTTATTAACTGCTCTTTCAGAGGTTTAACAGAATTACTAAAGTAAAACTGAATCTCAGAGGCAGGAATTCAGGCTGTTTCAGCTTTTGACTGGAGTATGTTAAGTTAACCCTTTCTGCTTCTGATGAGAAAGTATAAAAATATATTGATAGCCAATTGCATTCTAAAAACACGAGACTAAAGGCTAATAACTAGTGTTTTCAAAATTAGTCTGAAAGATAATATACCTCTGGAGCTAACTGAAGATCAGAAAAGCATTACAGATTCACTTTGTGTAAAATCTAGCAACGCACTGTGTCTGCAAATTAATGAATGTTTAACCAAGATGAGTTATAGTGACTCTCTTATGTAAGTCAAAATGACAGTCAGATTTCTACCAAATGAATTCATTATGGTCAGTGAATGAATAGCTAATGAATTTGCAATTGAGGATCTCTTACATTAAAAGTAATCCACAGGGAAATATCCAAGTAAAGTCTTGTAGAGATTTTACTCAAAATGCAAATCAAATGAAAAAGGACAAGCAGGCTAAGCAGACAAAATGCATTGTTAATTCCTTGAGAGGCAGTGCTAGGTATAACAAAAGGCAAAGGAGAATCTTTGGAATTACTTGCTACATAAACAACAGAATAGGGTAGCCTTTCTTTATCGAAAGTGAGAAAGGGAAGAAAGGGAGCACCTGATCCCTTTTGATTGCAATATATGAAGAAGTATCAAATCATCCGTGAGCATTGGTATTAGCGAAGATTAAATATAAGTAAAAGATCTGTGACCTGGCTCTCAAAGGTCGGAGTTTAACATTGGGAATCCAACAAGATTATGCATTAAGCAGCTCTATAGCTGTGTTTTTTCAGACTGGCTGACAGAGATGGAGATGAAGAATTCCATTTCTTCCTTCAGTACTGCTATCAGGATTAAAAAGCAGGACTCCCCTTTAAAGTGAGACTATAACAAACCATTTAGGCCAACCGTTCAGATCTGTCAGTCTGTGATAATGAATTTCCTGAATAAGCAAAGTAACAAGCAGTTGTGATAGCTGCACTCATGAAGAGACAAAACAGACTGAACTCATACTGAATACTTTAGACAAAGGAAAAATCTCCTCCCCAGAAAAAAAACCAACAATGGTGATGAAAGCATCTACACTCAGAAAAATCTGATTATTCAGAAGTAAAATATTTTGCTGCAGCATGTTAAACTTAATATTTTCAAATTTTAAATTTAGGATCAAAACATTTTTTTAAAGAAAAAATAAACATGACATACTATTAAAACATATGAATGTTTCTCAAAATAAGAGCATGATTTTCCAGTTTATAGATACAAAATTTTTTTACCAATCCAAAATTGTTTGAAATCTCATTTTGAGGAATATTTCGACATATTCATTTTATTTTTTTTCATAGGAACATAGGACTTGAAAGGACCTCACAAGTAGTAGCCACTTCATCACAAATGTAAAAAGCTCCCTGGTAAAATAAGAGATACTGTTTGTTTCCTTTCCTTCAGATTCTAGCAGAATTGGAACACCATTGCTGTGTTTATTATAAACCTCTTACTCTTTGACTAAAGTTTGTTCAAGATTNAAAAAAAAAAAACAATGGTGATGAAAGCATCTACACTCAGAAAAATCTGATTATTCAGAAGTAAAATATTTTGCTGCAGCATGTTAAACTTAATATTTTCAAATTTTAAATTTAGGATCAAAACATTTTTTTAAAGAAAAAATAAACATGACATACTATTAAAACATATGAATGTTTCTCAAAATAAGAGCATGATTTTCCAGTTTATAGATACAAAATTTTTTTACCAATCCAAAATTGTTTGAAATCTCATTTTGAGGAATATTTCGACATATTCATTTTATTTTTTTTCATAGGAACATAGGACTTGAAAGGACCTCACTAGTAGCCACTTCATCACAAATGTAAAAAGCTCCCTGGTAAAATAAGAGATACTGTTTGTTTCCTTTCCTTCAGATTCTAGCAGAATTGGAACACCATTGCTGTGTTTATTATAAACCTCTTACTCTTTGACTAAAGTTTGTTCAAGATTTCTTTGTATCTATTTGCTATTGCTCCTGCACCATCCTTCAGACTACACTCCTAGGAAAAAAAGGAGTTTGTGTGCCTTTCAGAAGACTGGACAGCAGTATTTAAAACACATTTTTGTATTCAATATTTAAAAAAATATTTACAGTGAAGAAAAAATATTCCATAGGTGCAGATCTATTAGAAAAGGTAAAAGGACTACATGAAGAATTGAAAGAAATTCTTAAGGAAGTGAAGATGCCCGTAATGGTTAGCTAGGTGGCATCAAATGGTAAAATTTAAACTACTATCAGATGCCTTTTGCATGGCTTTTTAAATTTCAGTTTCTTTTCTCTCTTCTAAAAACAAATAATTACAGCTTTCACCATAACTTTCCATGTCTGTGGAAGCAACAGTTTCATAATTTTCTTTGTTTTCTTCCTGAGAAGCTCAAAAAATAATGGGAGACCCAGTAACACTTCTCATCCATTGTAGAAGTCTCAGATGACCGTGCTGATGGCTGTGGCATTTCTTGGACTGAAATTCATTACATTGTCACAACAGTTCAATAAATCAAAAGAAACATGTAGACTCTAAAGGGTAGAGGAGGTTCTTTTGAATACTGTTCCAGCTGTACTCTATGCTTTAGAGCCAAAGGTCAAGTTTTTCCCTCCCCCCACTCAAATGGTAAAACTTGAGGTGTCATTTGAAATGACCAATGAAAAGCTACAAGCTGTGAGAATGCAGCAAGACACCATACAAATAGACTTAAAGTGCATAGGAAAAGGGACTTTGAGATCCTTTAGCTCTGGAAAAGCTCCAGCTGAAAAGAGAGGCAACTTTGTGACTCACTGTAAAAAATACAAAATCCACCAGAGTTCCTAGACCTTACAATGGATCCAGCTTTTTGGAAGCCTGCAGAAAACATTCCCTGGGAATCACATCATTCTTCAAGATTAGTATCTTGTGCCATGATTCATCTATAAAGAAACTCAGAGCTGTTAAGATGCCAAAAATGCCAGGTGTATTTAGATCTTTAAGGACTAGGGCATGTCTACACTGAAATTGTAGATTCTTCTCTGCATTTCAAATCTCCAGAAATGTTTTCTTTCAAAATACAGTTAAAGGAAATTAAGCTAAGATGGGTACACCTGGGCTCAAAACGAAAACACCTTACTGGAGTAGTTGAATGAAGCTTGTAGAACTTTGTATATTTTGATCATATTGATTTCAAGAGCTGAAACTTTGATTCTGGTTTTGACATAAAACTCTAAGTTGTCTGATACCCCTTGAAAACACCTGAATAGTCCATCGACTTGGCACAGGTGAGAACATGCAAAATGCAGAGAGTGCTTGGGGTACTGGCTCATGGGAATTGTAAAAAGATGTTGTGGGTTCAGTCCAGAAAGAGTTCTCGGAGACTTTGGCTGCCTAAGTGTAGCAGTCATCTATATGATATGCAGGTTGAAATTCTTAGGGACCTAGAAGTTATTCAAATTTAGACAAATCTTTAAGACAACTGCATGGTCCATCCTTTACAGTTCTATCAAGTACATTTCACAAAAAAAAAAGGTGGTAGAGTCACCTAACTGTAGGCTTGCCGGACTTGTTCTGACACAATTTCCCTAGTCCTGTATTTGGAAACAATCAACCCATCATAGAGCTTTAAATAAAAAGAAGGGGAAAAAAGCCTGAGGCAAACACCTGCCACAACAAATTTCAACACATATGATCAAAACTTGACAAAGATATAAGCAACCTAATACAAGATTTTGTAATGGGAAGTGTCAGTCAGTTTTAATTATATGTGTTGCTATCAGCTCCACCTATAATTAACAGTATTCCACTCTGTTGTTCAGCTGCATATTCTTTTCCCACATTTATCTAGAATGAGTCATATAGGAATAAAAATAGATCAACATTCTCAAAGCAGAGGGTTGATGGATGAGGGCAGATGTGTCTGTATTTCCCCGAACTGAAAGACCTAATTTTGACAGGCAATGAAGTCTCTTTTGACAGACTCAGCAGTCTCTACTGGTTTTATCAATTCTCATTTGACCCTGAGTACTGGTCTGAAATGTATACAACCTTTAACAATTTAGAAAGGCTAACGGAGGAATAAAAATACTTTTCTGAACTTTCCTTGAGGGCATGAAGCAGCACCCTAGGTGTACATATTATGTGAGACAGGAGCTGCTGTTTATTACCTAGTCCAAATGATCAAAAAACAAGACTCATAAATTTCAACTAGTTATCTGAACCTTGCAGGACTTTGTGATTGCCTTTGTTGAACTTCATGAGGTTTCTGTTCCCTCATCTCTCCAGCCTAGTAAAGTCTCTCTGAATGCAAGCCCTACCCTCCCGGGTGTCAGCCTCCCTCCAGTCTGGTATCATCTGCAAATTTGCCAAAGGTGAATTCCATCCCATCATCCAGGTTGTTAATAGGGATGTTAAACTGTGTTGGCCTCAGTATCAACTTCTGAGGAATGGTACTGGTAACTAGTTACCAGCTGGACTCAGTACTATTAAATATTATGATGAGAGGTTTTCAGGAACACAAATAATACTTGGGAATCCAACTTCAACAGGTTGCTGAGGAGAAATTCTGCATCCTAAACTACATGAAGATGTGCACTGGCTGTCTGGTTTTACAGCCATTGTTTCATTTTTCCTCAGAATTAGGGCCTGAAATAAGCTCTCTAGAGGTGTGTGGCAAGTGTAGTAGCCCATGTTTCTTCCTTCATCCACATGTCCTGTTCCTGCGTGGATATTTTTAAGCCACAGCAACTACATCCACTACTGTGAAACAACATCTTTTACAAATAAGTAAGGTGTAAGCTACTCTGTCCAGTGGGACAGATTTCAAAACTCTATTGTCGCTAGACTCCTGTATATATCCTCTCTTTAATTACCTGGAAAAACTGGTGGGCTAGAGAAATGGACTTCCCTCCATGGAGTGAGCCTGACCTGTGGTATCTATTTGCCACTTGCCAACTCATTCATGACTATATATATTCAGAGGTTGTCTGATGTATAGGTTTTCTTCTTCTATAATATATCATGAAAAACTATAACACTTAAGGTTATATTCAGCTCTCTTTTGCAAAAGATTAAGGAATTGGGTAGGATCTAAATCACTACACTATTCTTATATTTAGCATTTTTCTCCATTTCTTGTTTAAGGCTGAATCTAGAACTATGATGTGTGATTAAAAAAAGTCATTGGAATGTACTAATATACTACGTTTTGAAACTTGCAATTAGATGCTTCTGTACATATCATCTGTTTTTCCATCATTGCTTGTAGTCAAAATTATGTTGATTTTCTCTGTATACATTCGTCTGGAAACTTTAATTATGCTTTACCATCTCACCTTTAGGGAAGGCATAAATCATCTGCATAGTATCCTGCACAGAAATTATGCTGATAACTTGGTTATTTAAGAGGACTCAGGACAGCCGTTACTGCAGCGCCACTTAAAACATACAACTAAAGTGTAATAAATCTTGACTTTTTAGGGGGTTTTGTGACATCATCACAAATTGCAATGATGTGATTATACATCATATACTAGAGTCATAATTACATTCTAATTATGCAAGGAGAAGTATTTATACTAAAACAGGCAATTAGGTGTAATTACACTAATGATGTAAATGTGCAAGAATTAACTGAAATTGATTTGAAAAGGAACTAGGGAAATGTATACAAATAAAACACATTTGATGGTTAAAAAAAGGCAAATTTCCCTGTTAAATCTTAAGTCTTAATTATTTATTAGGAACATCATGCAAAGAAATGCCCCAAGGTCATTTTTCCTCCCAGAGCTCCTACTAAATGCTGCTATTTTCTGGCCCTTATAGAGAGTGAGAGATTATGGTTTTCCCCAGATCTTTTCAGCCAGATGGAGAGGGAATCTCTTAAGAATGCTCTCCAAAAGGAGTATCTGTGGCTATCTGTGTGGTTAGTTCCTACATAATGCAACTAACTGACGCTCATGCTTTTCATATTTTCCTGAGAATAACTAAGATTTGTTTCATGCGGGTACCTGGAATGTCATTTCTTACTTTCTTTGTCAATATTTGCCTCCTGGCCTGACCACTTTCTTGTTCTCCGATCCCTGTCTTATGTCCTTCCTTCCTTGTTTACCACAGGGCACTGGCTAAGTCAAAATTATGTTTTAAGAAAATCCTACTCTTGACTGCCCCACCCATACAGTTACCTCATCATCTGGAGTAAACTTTGCAGAATTTTCTTCTACTTGATTTTCTTTGGATTTACCTGAAAAAACATAAATGTTTTCAGCACAGTTTTGTTTGTGTGAATCACAGTTTAGGCCAAATGAGCTTATGTGAAATGCTTATTAAGAAAGCAAAGGAATGCTTAGCATCATGAAGAGTCTATAAGCAAAGTAAATGATATGTGGACAAATTGTTCAGTGTTTCTCAACTATGGGTAAATTTCAAATTTAATGCACACATTGATAATTTTCTGTAATTCTAAACTAAACTAATGTATAGCACCTATGTGAGTGTGTATGTCTGAAAACATTGTGTGTATATATACATGTACATATATGTATAGATATGTGTATATATACACATATATTTCATACCCTTACACATGAACACTCAGAAAGTTCCTACTGAGCAAGTGGCTACTTTCACTCTGAATTATGAAACTTGCTGATTCCATCCCTGAATTGTCAAAGAAGTTTTTGACTCGCCAGAATGGATGGATTTTCCGGAAATACTGCTTACAAGGCTTCTCCTAGGGGAACATCATCTCTATCATCCTTATGTGCTGCTGCTCAGGTCTGGCCACAATGAAATGCTCTTAAATATTATAGAATATTACAGAGAAAAATAACTTAATGATTTTCCAGTTTATTCTAGACACACACAAAAAGGTTATGAAGTCATGACATGATCATCAATTCAAAAGCACTTGTAAATCTCAGCATGAACCTTTACCAGGCATTAGTCTAGAAAAGCGTGACTGCATTTGCCTTTGAAAAGTGTAACACAAAGAGAAGTGATCTCTCAGCAGTTTTCAAATCTTGACCAGGGCTGTCCTGACACAAAATTGAAAATTTATGTTAGTCCAGCCCTGACCTTTTTCCCTGTCTTTTTGTTTCTCAGACCTGAGAAACAACAAATGCACTATGGTAGATAAATGGCTGACCCCTCTTCTGCACCTTTGTACTTCTTTTGTAAGCCTGTACTGCATCACACTGCCTTACAGATTATAGCTGTAATACAACCTTTATTCTGGATAGGTACTTCACTAAATCTCATAGAAGAACAGAGGATTTGCTTTTAGGTCAAAGCTTTTCTCCAGTACTTAAAATGCAAGATTTTTTTAAGTGGTATATTGATACGCACATAATGTAATAACATCTGTTGCAAAAAAGCAGCTGAACTTGGGCTCAGCAAGAGCTGTTGAACATTAGAAGTCCATTTTCTTAAGGAAAATGTCTATTCATTGTCCATCTGTGAGCCCTTTCCTCTCTATCCACCTCTGAGCTGAGTAACCAGTTTCAATGAAATTTGAAAATGGAAGAAAAGTTCTCAAAAGTTCTGTCAACTGGACTGATGCAAGAACCCAAACTTGTCTCCTTACTGAAATAAAGGCAGCAAAAATCTTCTGTTAAACATTAAACTTGGCAGCCATGAGTTATCAATTATTGTCAGAATAAATGCCTTCTCTACTGCCCTTAAAAATAAAGAGGAAGAGGAAGGCTAAGTAGCAGAAGACTCAAATCTACAGAAAGCCAGGCTACTTCGGTGCCTGTAGTGTTTCAATACTGTTTGTGACCCTTGTTACTGAAGTTACTGTTATCTGTTACTTCCCCTTTTCACAGGATTCTTAAGTTTCAACTGTCAGATATGCAAACCTGTGTCTTCAGGGTAAGGTTTCAATTCCAGGGCAACAAGTTTTCTGCATGCATAAGAAAGTTGAAGCTAAGTCTACAGTTGCAACATTACAGACTGAAGCAATTTGTTTAATGGTGTCAGTTAAGACACATAAGGGAATATACATCATGAAAGACAAACTGATATCTAAACGCTTTCCCAAACCTTGTAAAAGTGACATAGGTCAAACTGATACAGAGATTTATTTTTTTAATGTATTGACTTTCAATGTTTTACTTAAAAAAAAAATTGATTAGGAATAGGTTTCTTATCCACTTCTGCTTTATTAACTAAAACCATGAAAATTATATATTTGTGAGAAGTCAGTCCCTAGGAGAGGAAAAAAGGAAATATTTCCTAAGAGTTCCTTTTATTTAAATCTCCTTAATTTGGGAATAATGCTTAGCAGTAGACAAATGAAAAACAATTGTGATAACAGAAACTAAAGACAAAGAAAATTACTGCATAAATGCAAGTGGATTTGAATTTGAAATAACTCTTTCCTCTTAATTTAAATCTGAAAATGTTCTACCTCAAAGCTTTTCTTTTTCAATGAAATATACGGCCAGGTTATGGAGAGGCAGAGAATATTTGATGGGAAATCAGGGATGCGTGGAAAAGGAACAAAAAAAGTGCTATGTTTTGCCATACGTGCCTTTTCTTCATGGAGCCAGTAGTGCTGAGAGGAACTGACAAGACTGTGACTCAGGCAAACTAATAGGCTAGACAGTCACTCCTCATTCCAGACTAACTCTTATTTATTTTTAAACTAAGCTGATGCAATGTTAAGGTTGTGACATAAACTGACAAAAGAATGGACTTTAAAAGTTAAGGTTAGAATCTGTCTCTTATCCTTTTACAGTCAGAGCTTAGTGGTGCCCTCTGACCTCCAAGCACAGGTCACAATACACTCGGCAAAATAAATGATTTTGTCCATAAGTGGAGTGTCAAATCGCTGTTCTGTTTCTTAGAGGGATGTGAGTTCTCATTCTGCCCTCCATTTTATCTCACAGGCTCAGTTATCTGGTAGGTCAATTTCAGCCTAAGTTTGTATAGGGCGTGCTTTGTACCATTTCATTTTTGAAGGGCATACATGTTTCAGCCTTGCTAAGACAGTTACGAAATTGACACTAGACCAAAGACAGTGAGGGACGAAACTGATGATATACAAAGTTATGTCATACTACAAATGGATCTCAACTGTTCTGGGTGAAGTTCTGTTTCCTAGTATGTTCCCCTTCTTTTCTAGTCTTTTCAGAGTCAATGCACCAAAAAGATTTAATCAGAGAAGGAACGAACAGAAAGCAGTTGCTTCCCTTAGGCTTTACAGAAGATAGGTCTTATGTATGGTGACATATCCTGTAGAATTCTTTACTACTTGCAATGTTGGCAATCTTTCAGCCATTAAGGAATTCAGTAGTATGATGTCACCAGGAAGTAAGGTATGGAAAGAAAATGGCACCAACATCTGCATTTGAACAAAAGCCATGTGGGAGCAGAGTGTGATTCAATAGCTGGCTAGTTAGAATGGTCAGAAATGGTCCCTCCCCAGAAAGGGAGGTCAGATGACTTGATCTTCTGCTTTTAATGATTAAGCAGATAAGCTCCAGCAAATGCCAACTCATCGACTACTGTAATTTTGTTACTTCTGTCAAAACCTCATAAACTCAAACGTCTAAGATTGGGAGAAAGCCTGAGTTGAAGTCACGTCCATCCCAGGAGATTCTATTAGCACATGATTAAAGGGAGAAAGAAAAGCAGAAACATCTCTTTCAGATATTCACTTTTTAAAGAGAGAGTGACATGCAGAGAGCATCTACAGCTATGATTCTCAAGCAGAGATGGAATCTCAGCTATCTTTTCACCAAATGCTGGTAATACTTTTGTTGAGTGCAGTTAAAGATTAACCTTTCTTCAACGTTTCCTATGAGGTAGCTTATGAGGATTCCTTCTGTCCTCCTGGTGTATGATGTTCTCAGTCTCTAATGGTTTACTTCCTAGACATGGAGGGACCTCAAAGTCTAACTTTGGGTCCTGCAGGGTGCTAAGAAGTTGAAGATCTGCAACACAGCATTTTGTCACTTATTTCTCCCTTTTATAAGCTGAGACCAGCTGTTTAAATGTGATTGCAATTCTTTTTTTTTCTTTTTTTTTCTTCCCCCAGAAACATATTGGTTACAGGGCAACCCTCTCTTTCAACATCTGTTCAGCATATTGCTCATATATTCAGATTTTCCTGCTCACTCAGCATGTTATAGCTCATTGCAATATACTAAATATTCTTTTAGAGTGAGCAGGAGGATTTTACAGGCTTCAAGTTTGCTGATTCCAGCTACAGATGATCCCAAATCCAAAACTCTTCCTTTTGACCACTATGACTTCACACATGGTTTCTCTTATGTGTAGTCATGCAGTGCAGTCTTAGTACCAAGATAAAGTGGCAAATAGAAAGGTCCATTACATCATGCCATAGTACATGTGGTTCAAGTTCTAGTGAATGAGGTAAACCCCATGCAAAGCATCATTATTCTGTTGAGATATGCAATATTTAAGCTGACAGAATGACTATTTTTAGACAATCTTTAAAGCAGTGTGAGAACATCAATTCAAACGATTTTTTTCACATATATTTGGTTTCATTTCATAAGGACACAAGATTTGTGTCTGTCTAGTCCTTTCTTGCTTCCTCTTCCATGTTTTAACTAAACTATTGGTCAGCTTTGATCAAATCTTAAAAAAAAAAAAAAAAAGACAACTGATCTGAAAAATAAGTTCTTACAAGTAGCATGAAAAACAGAAATTGCCAAGCAGACAAAATAACTAATTTTTTGTAGAGACAGCAGGTAGATCTTCACTTGTGAGTATTTGTAGGTCACAAAATCTGCTTGGAAAGAGCTATCTGGCCAAGCACCATAGACAGAGAGCCCATCTGGTTAACACAAGTCACTCAAGATGAGCCACAGTACTATATATCTAAGCCAGGTGTTGCAGAGAAGTTGTTACCACAGAATACTTTGTGGAAAGCATTCCTGAAGTTGGAGGAGTTTTGTGCTCATTATTTTTCTTGTACATAGAATGGTTTTATTTATTCAGTCTCCCACAAAACGCTAATGTAGATCTGGATTCAACACTGGCAACTTCTTGCAGGCATAGTTGAAATGCAAGTATATTAAAATACACTAGGTGTGGACTACTAGGTGTAGTATTCTATACTGGTTTTGTCTGGAATAGAAATAATTTTCTTCATAGTAGCTTGTATGGGGCTATGTTTTGGATTTGAGGTGAAAACAGTGTTGCCAATGCAGAGATGTTTTAGTGACTGCTGAATGTGCTTACACAGCATCCAGGCCTTTTCTGCTTCTCAGATTGTCCTGCTACCGAGTAGGCTGGGGGTGCGCAAGAAATTGGGAGGGGACATAGCTGGGACAGCGGACCCCAACTGACCAAAGATATATTCCATACAATATGATGTTGTGCTCAGCAATAAAAGCTGGGGGACAAAAGAGAGAGGAGATGTTTGGAGTTATGGCGTCTGTCTTCCCAGGTAACTGTTACATGTGATGGAGCCCTGCTTTCCTGGTTATGGCTGAACACTTCCTGCCAATGGGAAGTAGTGAATGAATTCCTCATTTAGCTTTGCTTGCGTTTGTAGCTTTTGCTTTACCTATTAAACTGTATTTATCTTGACACACAAGTTTTCACACTTTTACCTTTCCAACTCTCTCCCCATCCTGCTGGGGTGGAGTGAGCGAGTGGCTGCATGGAGCTGACTGGGTTAAACCACGACAACTTCTCAAAAAGAATGTGAGTAGTTATATGGTGATATGCAGTATTTTCATTGGTTATTCTTCTGACTACAGAGAATCACAGCATTAGTCATGCAATCTTTTTTAATTTGAGTTATCTTTATTTTGGTTTGCTACCTAAGTTTAAGACAGTGTTTGTTAACTTTTTGTTTTGTTTTTAGACTTTTAAATAATCATAAATTAGAATCCATATTATGCTTCATCTGTTAAGTTACAATGTACTGCATTGGTACAAAGAAAAAATAATTATTATGTACAATCTATATTGTAAGTCTGAAGCATAACCTTAACCTTAACACTTTAAAGTATAACTTGTAGTTTAATTCAGTACCTGCATGCTGCTACAGATTCTACTGAAACTGTTGTTAGGAAAGAAACATCACTCTTTCAAAGTTATTAGAAGTTTGTGGTAGCCTGTCTACACTGCATCACTTCCTCCCCATTATTGTTTTTTGGCCTTTCTTTTATTGTCTGTAATCATATGTCTTACTCTTTACCATGTGACCATCTTTATCTAATGATACTAGCTAAATTAAAAAGGAGGATCTCTGAAGTATAAGATTGTCTTCCTCCTTTGTTGTGATTTCTATAACTGATTCTTCATGAAATTCTCTTCATGAAATATATTATTCGAAAAAAAATCTAATATACGTGAAAAAGCCTAAATGGAATTTACTGAAAACAATTCTTAAGGATCCTATGTGAAGCCCATTGCCATGTATAAGTGAGCAGTTATGTGAGCCACTGAATAGCTAGAAAGTGTCAAGCACTCTTGTCCCCCATTACTTTTACAAGGAGTTCTGTGCATCCAAAAACATTGCAGAAGGTGATAAACTTGACATATAGAACTGAAATGACAGAATGTATCAGCTGTAATTCCTTCTATATAACCTGGAAATTTCAGCTTCACAGAATACTGTCTGAAAATTAAAACATAATTCTCCTGTGGTTTTCAGGTGATAAATACATAATTTTATTAGACACAGTGACAAAAAATACACAAACTTGGGAAATCTTTCTTTTGTGTACAAGACAGTAGGATTGCACAGGTATCTATGTACAGTGATTTTTTTAATCTAAGATCCTGAGTGACATACTGTAAAATGGTGACTTGTGAAAATCACAGCATAGCAGAAAAGCTAAAATGCATCCGATTTTTCTTATCAGTTCACTAAGATACAGGCTGAAGTAATGAGGTTACAAAGCATAAAAATCACACAGGCCAAGAATGCTAGCTGTGGTCAAATGATTTACTCATCAGCATTAGACTACATATGCAAAGCTTTTGGCCATTGTGTTCCCAGCTGGCAGCTACCACTAACATCTGGGCCATTAACATCAGAATTAGTAATCTAGAGAATTGTTCCTTCTATCACTTCCAGCTAATACTGGACTCCAATTAGTGCTCTTCCAAGCCCACCTGCAAAAATGTCTAACAGCTTCAAATATCCAAATGTTACAGACTGTGGAAGGTTACATGAACAGCAAACAGATCACAGCTACTTGGGATATTCTGTAGGTTCTGTGTGTAGGAATCATTCCTTCCATTAACCCTTCAGCAAATGACTGCGGTGACCATTTCCTTAGAGACAGAGCTCGAACAGTTTTATCAGACAGAAGTTTCCTGACTGCACATCTACAGATAAAACCAGAAGTTCTTAAAAGTAAACAACACAAATACAACAGTTACTTCTTTGATGGATGATCTCTCTCTCCAAGAACCACTTCTGCTGTGACACCTAGCACTTACACAGCAAGCACAGAAGCCAGGGATAAGTGGTTATTTATACGCTGTTTTGCTTTTATTTAGCTGACAATGACATAAAAATCTTAAAACTTGCGGGTGATTTAGTCAAGAGGATCCACTACAATGCCTACAAAACTATCTTTCTCGAACCTGTCATTGCCACTTTCCCCTGTTCTCTTGCTATGCTTTTAAGCTCGTTACATTCTTCATGTGTTTACTTTTAAACCAAATGTAAAGGCACTGGAACCACAGTTGTGAATTTTATAACATCACAGGGCCTAGAGCCTTCATTTCTCCTAGAAATACTTACTAATTAAAATAACAATGTGATATCACAATTGAAGCTCCAGCACGTCAGTGGCACCACCGTCCTACTCTTCTCTGAATGCATTTGCTCAGATAGTATTGCTGAACTGGACCTTAGGAATTTTTCTTTGAGAAGTTTGGTATAAGTACACATTTGTAGATATGTTAAAACCCCACAATATCCGGAGGAGAGAATGAAATAATTTTCTTCCACAAGGTCTTGGGTCTGTACTTGTCCTAACTTTGGGATTTTTAAGCCTTATTCTTCCAACTCTTGATTCATCTCCTCTTTTTTTGTAATTTTATCCTCATTCCACCTGAATCACCGAAGTATCAAAAGGAAGTAGGTATCCATTCAGCTGTGTTTCACAGTTTATGTGCACCTAGCTTTCTTCTGTGTCTCTTTGGCTGGCCAGTAGGGTCAATAAGACAGAGCTGTGAATGAGGGATAAAAATCATTGGACTTTTTATGATCTTGTGTTAAATTTTAGGTATCGTGATGTCAACGCCGATATCAATGTTTGCCTATGCTTATCAGGCAATTAATGAACTCAAGAGAGCCTTAGAGCATGTGAGAGATGTGGGAGACCTGGACTGGATAAACTTAATAACACTTTTATCTTAGATATTTTTGCTTGAGAGAGATTCTTTATTATCTCTGTCTCCTCCACTTCAACACAATTTGAAAGGTTCCCAGTTGCATAAGGCTTAGACAATTACATGAAAGCTGCAAAGTAATTTGGTTTCACCTAAATAGTGGAGCTACATAACATGTCTCTCCCTCTGAAATAACAAGATACTTACACTTTGAACTTGAGACTTGAGTGAAGCAGAACGTCATGCTGAGAATTTGAATTCCTGTAATTTGATTTCAGAACAGTACATTCATTTCATTTGCAAGTGTACAGAAGAGAGAACACTGCAGTCAATTATGGTCAGATGTGCAGGAATTTGTTTCGATTGGTGAGATAAACTGTGTGATGATTCCAATGTGCATGAGAGACACGTACAGTACCGTATCACCAGATNAAAAAAAAAAAAGAAAAAAAAAAGATTCAGCAGCAAAAATGAGACCTTGTATGTAGGAAGAACAAGTACAGTTCTCAATTCTGAGGAGTCCTGATTTGGACATTCTGCCATCTGCTATACAAAGGGATAAGGAAACTCCCATTGTTCAATAAATCAAATTTCTGTTAACTAATAATGAAGGCAGCCTCAGCTGTCCGCAAACAGGAAGAATTTTTCCATTGCTAAAAACGCCTTACATGCCTTATCAGAGAAAACAATTTTGTCCAACTTGTCAGTCAAAGCATTTATGACTTTAAACTGGTAGGTAAACTTAAATGGCCTCCATGTTTCTTTATTTTCACAAATTCAGATATCTGAGGTAGTTTTTTTTTATTTTACTCATGTCTGAAATGTATTATTACAAACAACAAAAACACAACAGTAAAAAAGACGTTTCCAGCCGAGATAAATGGATGGAGCTTTACCAAATCCTTTGTTACTACACTGAGTTACCAGCTGTTAACCTGGATTTTTATATAGACAGTATAAAAGCAAGGCAAAAGAATTCATATAAGAAGGTCAAGTACTCTAACTAATGACTGGCTTCTCACTAGCTTTCTTCACTACTTGGCCACACAGATTTCCCAGGGAATCAGGGCCCTATCTTTCTGAACAAAATTATTCTGAAGGCAGACAATGCAACATCTCTTAAGACTAATTGGCTGGTGCTATAATCAGTCAAATTATAGCATGAATTGTATTAATGCTAATTACAGTGGAGAAAGATGATCTTGTGCCAATAGTACAAGACTGAGTGTTAAGGAGATTCAAACGCTTTTTCCATCTTAGCCACTGATTTTCTGTGTACCCTTGGGCAGGTCATATGAGCTCAGTTTACCACACATTGTGCTTGGTAAACATTTACCAAAATTTTCCTCTCTTGTGTTGCTACTTCAAAGGAGTAGCATGAGACTAATTCGTTGGCAGCACTTGGAGACCATTCATGTAAAGGTACCACAGAACTAATAGGATTACATTGCTTTATGGGGATTTGCACCTATGCACCACTGTGTGTGAGAAATAAGGGCCATCTATCAGTTAATCTGTCTTAAAAAGTTCCGATGACTGAGCATATTTCAGTGATGTCTTCGACTCTTTCTCTAGAAAGATAAAAAGTGAATTGCCTGAACTTAGAAATGCTGAAAAAAAATGAAAAAAGGGAGGGGAAAGGGCAAGGCAGATGAAAGTGCTCTGTGTTTGTATAATTGACAGGTAGATATCTGTCATACAGCAAAATATTAAATGTTGTCACTTTGCCAGATCTTTGCACCATCCCTTTACATTCTCCAATTTTTACTGACCTATATAAAAGTACCAGAATATGAAACTGAAGGCTTCCTGAGTTCTTCCCCATTCAGTCACATCCTAGTAAAGTGGCATAATTTCATCCTTTTTATTAAATCATTACCCGATTTCCTGAATCAGTTTTTCCCTTTTGTTTTAAGTGGAAGGAAAAATGGGTGAAAGCCATGCATTATAGCAGTAATTAACTTTTAGTAGCCTTTGTTGCTGAATTCCCTAGCAGCTGAAGAGATTATTTGTGTTACTACAGAACATCAATTAGAATTTTGGACTGTAGAGAGTGCACAGCAAAAATTGTACCTTCTCTATAAGGGCCCATATATGTCAGATAGGATGTAAGAACTTCATTACATGATGCTTGGTTAGCACGAGAAGAATTACTAGTGTCCTCTGGACAAAATCTCAACAGACCAACACCCGAAAATGTCAGGAATAGAAAGCTGAAAATTTAAACTGCTGGCTTCAGATACCCTGATTGTCTGGGGTCTTGTAATCCTTTATTTTTATTGAACACTGAACGGCTATAGATAGACTAATAAGAATTAGAAGCAAGAAATGGCTTAAGCTTTCCAAATATCTATCACTACGTGTCAAAATCCAGAGAAATTTTAGTTCTTCAGTGTGGAGTCATTCTTGAGAGACAGCTGAATTATATTGTGTAAAAGAGGACATGCTTCCTAATATTACAAATAATATCATAGAATCACAGAATCATAGAATGATTTAGGTTGGAAGGGACCTTAAAGATCATTTAGTTCCAACCCCCCTGTCATGGGCAGGGATACCTACCACTAGACCCGGTTGCTCAAAGCCCCATCCAACCTCCTGGCTTTGAATGCTTCCAGGGTTGGGGCATCTACAACTTCCCTGGGCAACCTGTTCCAACCACCCTCATAGTGAAAAATTTCTTCCTAATATCTAATCTGAATCTACCCTCTTCCACTTTGAAGCCATTACGTCTTGTCCTATCACTATATGCCCTTGCAGAAAGTCCCTCTCCAGCATTCTTGACATTCAAAACACAGCCTGCTCTGGTTGACCCTCCTCTGATCAGGGAGTTTGAACTAGAGGTCCCTTCCAGTCTTAGCTATTTGGGGATTCTATGAAATGCAAACTTCAAGTTCTTGTAGAAAAAAAATGAAAACAACAGCTAACAAGCTACTGGTTTTGAGAGAGAGAGTGTGGAAAACTTTGGAAGCACGGTCTCAGCGAAAACTAAATATTTTCATTATCATAAAATTTTTCACAAGAGAAACTTCCCCTTAATAGCAACATTTCTTGCGTTTTTACCATTTCTCTGCTTTTCCTAATTAAACTTGACCTCAAGGCCAAAGGCATTCACTTGCAGTGACAACCATATATATACTGTGTGTATATAATTCGTGTTCAGCTCCTTTTCTCTGTATCTCTAACTAGGCCTTCAAATAATTAACATGATGACTACATTTTAAACACTGTTTCTAGCTGAGGATCTGCAGTGTCCTGAAAACCTTAATTAAATATGGCAACAAATGAAAACTTGCACAAGTCAGAGCATTTTGTAAGGGCTACAACCCAAAAGGAATACACAGGAGGACTAACAATATTTTATAATAACTCATCTTGAAGTTAACCGGAGTGTGATAGAACATTTTAGCAGCAAGTACAGTCTAAAACATAATTTATTTTCCATCAAAAGGTTAAAGGGAAGATGTCTACCTGTTATGGTGTCTGAGCTAGATATAGTTCCATTTCTACCATAAGAGATGTGCAAATTCTCTTAATTTCAGCAGAACGCCTATGTATCTAGTTGGTTTATCAATGTGTAAAGTAATGGCAGTGGGTAGAAACAGTGCTTGAGAGGGAAGAGATAATCTCGTGAAAATAAAAAAAAAACAGAGCAGCAGCAGAGATCACACACTGTCAAACAGGGTCAACCAATAAATAACAATTCGCATTTGTCCACATTCAAGAACAAAAGTTGTTTATACAAATAGCAAGAGATATGTCAAGCTTCAACGAGCTGGTGTCGGATACCATCCAGAAGTATAAGGAAGGAAATATGACTCTGAACATCATCAGCACACAAATAACAAAACCATAGGCTGTTTAGCTCAGTTTCGTTTAGTTTCAGGAAAAAGATGGCTATGATGATGTCTGTCTTATGCAGTCTTTCATGATACTGTGTACAAGAGCACCTCATTCTGGAAGCACCTTTTGGCTGATTCACGGATATTTATTAATATAAATTTATATTATTTAAAGCCAGGGATATTTTAACACATCATGTCAAAGACCATAGTCCCTACAACTCTTACTTTATTTTGTTCTGCCTCATTCATCTACACCAATTAAATGATATCCTGGTACTTTGACGAAGTGATATACCATTATGTCTGAAGGAATAAATTGATCCCTCCAAACTGTACTGTTTCAGTCAATAAAAATGAGGAACACTCCAGAACCAACACTCTGGAAAAGTGCCATCTTAATCCAAAGCCAAACTAATTAGAAGAATGATGCTATTAAATATTACTGTAGGTCTTTTAGTTTGCATTCTCAGTTACATTTACTTCAACAAGATATAAAAGAGATACAATCTTTAGTAAAAGCTTGTCCTGCTTGTTTTTACTGTAGCATTTACAAAGGAAGGAAAATGTCAATCATTGCACTAAATATTAAACCACCTCAGACTCCATTTCCAAAACAAAATTTTCCACTGCCTCTTCAGTCAGCTGAAGTTACCAAACACACAGTGCCCTCTATCTAATTATCCTAGGTAATATTATTCCTTCTCTATTTGAAAATGTTCACCCTGCCAATTAAAAGAGCATACCTTCCTTCTGTTAATACCACTGCCCTTAATTAGAGTTTTTGATGCTTTTCAAGAGAGATCAGACAACAGCCCATCTGTTTAGGCAGAGGTTTATTTAACATTGCATATGTAAGATCTGGATAACTACAGTCATATGATTACCAAACAGCAATTGCGTTAGTCAAATAGCTCCTGTGTCCTTGAGTGACTTCAAATGACTGGGCTTGTTTTTGGTAGCCTTCTGTTTACTTCAGTTCAGGAAAATCCAAAGACTTTAGTTATTATTTCTTTACTCATATCTGCCATTATATTTGTTAATGCTTGTTAGCTAACTAATTACTGACCTTGCTTGCTAATTTAGTTAAATATATGACTAGGATTAAGCTGTAAGAATTTAATCACTAAACTAAAACTTTATGAAAAGGAGAAGCCTGCTCTTCTACCCTTTATTTCACATGCCATCTACAGGAGCAACAGTTATATCGCTTTATTATTTTGCATGTATGTTGCTTTTGTGACAAGCTTTCGATACTGTATTTCCAATGGCTGAGATACCCATAAATTACATACCATCTGTGATTCATACATTGCCTTTGAATTCAAGCTCATTTTCTAGAACAAATCACAGTAATATATTTTTTAAAAGAAGAAAGGAGGGGAAGAAAGAGAGCAGTTATCCGTTTATTAAGTGTGAGTACACCAACTGAGACACTTGGTACAGCAGGCAGAGACAGAGGAAATGGAGGCAAGAGGGTAGATAATCCCAGGGTAGCTTCTTGATTCCTTTTTTAAGAACTTTTTTCCTGCCTTCAAAAAACCTGAACCATAGCACAGCAACATACTTTCCAAGATTTTTTCATTAAGTAACTCTTAACAAGTAAATACTTGTGCTAAAAAAAAATCATGTATTAGACGATGGTATCTAAAAGCTGAACTTGAAGTATTTCTACGGGTTGGTTATCATCATAATTCAGTGCCTCCAGTTTTTACGTTTTGGCTTTACCTAATAAATTCTCATTAAAATATATTTATTTAAAAATGTAATGCTAACATACATTTAGAATGTCAAGATGTGAATACTAAAAATGGACACACATGTGTAAAGGACAACAACTTCACATGTGCATAATTCCAGCTCCATGAATTTTTAATCAACTAGACCATCAAAGCTGAATGTCTGGAATCAGAAACATGCCATTGTTATTAATACAAACAAACTCATGCTGTCTTTGGAAAACAATCCTATAAGGACCAAATTGTGCAAACACACACTTCTGCTCCTCCAGATTTTGGCTTAATTAACTTTTCCCCCTGCTCTTCACTGATAATTACCCTCAGTTCCCTTTATGGAAACAAGGGATCTCTGCAAATTGTAGATCAAGATTGTAGGGACCATTATGATTGTGTTTGTGTTTTAACAATTATTTAACAGCAACAAAAAAAAATGTGCAAATGCTTTTAGGTGGACAATCCAGATTTACTTATTTTCTGGTATCTTTGCATTAATGTTTGTTTTGCTACTTGTATTCATTATTACAGTTGCCCTCCCATTTATATCTGTATAATCTAGATGACTCCTGGCAGGCTTTGAGGAATTATTTTGTGCTTTAAGTGGATATATGACAATGTGGAGTCATCTAAGATTCCAGTATGTTAAAGAGCAATTCTTCATTCTGGTTCACCACATGGTCCAACAACCAATCGTACTAATAAACATCACGGTTCCAGGATAAATAGTCTCAACTAGGGGAGACTGGTGCTGCCCAGAGATGTGCACATCAAAAACCCTGCAGTCAGCAACCTCATGATGCATGTGACGGATTTATTTGCTAAACGATCAACAGAACGTCCCACCAATGATGAGATATAAGTCACCATATGATATCAAAAGTGAGTTACAAATTGCTGTGTTTGGCCCTTGTCAGAGTATTTCTCCACACAGGTAAATTTGGGATTTTAGAACCCCTTAAACCATGAGCAGAACCACAGCGCACTTGCTTTAGCATGAACAAATTTAAAGTGACCTGTTTGGTCACTCCTCTTTCACTTTCTTTTTTTCTGAAGTGATGACCTACTGAAGATGTGAAGACAAACTTCCACTCCACATCAAAGACACTTCCAGTCCTTTGATGGAGTTAGAGCAAGAAAGTTCTCTAGTTCCCAGACTCCAGTCAGGGAGCGGAGTTTAGGTCCTTTCACTGTGGACTGCAATGCTTTGGGAATGTCCACCAGGAACACCACTTCTAACTCCTGATATCCTGATATCTTGTCATACACCCTTTAAAGCTGCCAGCTAGGATGTATAACTGTGGAAACAGAAGGGCAACTGTTACATTACAATAAGAGAGAGAAATAAAAGTTAATGATGTATTGAAAGACATAGGAAGATAAATGAAACAAAAATATTCACAACAAAGCGTATGTGCATGATATTTTTGTTGTAAAATAATGAAAGAAGAGTTTCTATACTTCAGTCAAGTGCCATGAATGTTATCTATGAGAGTGCAGATAGAATTAATAGTTCAAAACGCCTCTCAGCATATAATCACACTGCAGGCCTCATCATGGCGGAGCTTTAAATGAGTGATCTGTCTATACTGTACAGCAGTCTGCAGTGTAGACATAACCTCGGTCTGTTTATACACTCAGACTATACAGTATTCATCAGTTCTGGTGTCCCACTTGTCACTGTCGCTTCAGATTCCATTTTCCTTTACACAGTGATGTCCATTTACTGAAATATCTGTTATCAAATGCATTAACCCCATATTACAAATGAATGTAGTGCTCAAGGTGATGCATGAATACATTGTTAAGAGAAATCTTTCATTAATAACCTGCTTATGCTTTGCACTTCAGCCGCCTGGTTCCTTTTCAGGATGATCCTAATATCAAGAAGCTACATCCTGCCTCCTGTTACAGAGCTAGTTCCCTTCTGCTCCCTCTATATTTCTTCCCTCCTGATAGTGATTACACTCTTTTCCAATTACCTCAGTACCAGCTTAAAAAGACATCACTATTTTATCTCCTTTGGAATGAGCTACACTGAAAAGCATAAAAAAGAAACCTACACTGACAAGAAGACCAGGTGTTTCTGTCAAGCTTTTTCTGTGAAACATTTTCAGTTTCAGCAGAGCAAAATCCCAGCCATTTAAACCTACCTATTTTTTCTCTATTTATTTTTAGAACAAGTGAAGATAAGGAATTGGCTTGCAATCCAAGCCTTATTATAAAATTAATCTCCAGTTTATTCAGAAAGATACCATGAAAACAGAAAGAGGTGATACTGTGAAGAATGGGAAGAAGCAGGGAGACTCTAAACACAGGTGCATCTTATGCATCTTTTCTATTTGAAAGGGTTTTATGAATTCTAGTGTGGGCTCAAAAATGTTTAAGCAAGTCAGCCTTTCCTTCATTAAGGACTAGCAAAGGAGAAAAGTGAATGAAGAGTTGTTGCAGAATTTCAGCTAGATCCAATCCACTAGCTTTTTCCTGTTTCTTGTCACAGTCATAGGACATCACACTCATAATTTTTTACTATTATATTTTCTTCTCTTTAAAAATTATGTGCATATTACTCTCCTCTGCCTGCTAATTTAGTGCTACCTTTCTCTGGGATGATCGGTTTTACAGCAATTACCATCTTCCTTTCCTTTAACTACAAGGCGGAATTTGATCTCTGAACAGTTATAGGCATTTCTTCGAGAGGTTTTATTTTATATGATTTGATTTTTTTCCCTCTTCAGATCCATTTATAGAGTGAAAAGTAGTGCACTTCACCCCAGGAAGATCCAAGACCATCCAACGTATCCATCACTGCCTTCTTGAGACTTTTTTTTTCTCCCTGAGGAAACAATTCAGTGTTAACACAATCTAATGTAAGACCTCAGCTGAAATTGCATGCTCCCTTGGTACAAATGTGCTAATCATGTAGGTCAAGAGCACAGCGTCTCTTTCTTTATAGCTGCCTTAAAAATTCCCTAAGATAATTTCTTCTTAGTTCCTGTGCTGTAAACCAGACAGGCATAAGTTTCCCAACACACATCCTTTCTCTCATGCTAAATCCTCTCCAATATATAAATTCTGAGGGTGTGTGCAACTCTGTGTGTGCACATGTGTGTCTATGTGTGCATTCTGTCAGAATTTATAAATTACAAAAAAGATTAGGCATAAAGAAATAAATAAATATGTGCACGTACATATACGTATGAATGTATATGTATATGTATGTATGCAATCAAATCGATACCTATGTTATTTAGGATCTCTGAAGACAGCGTTTCTCACACACAAACAATATATTTGAATTAATGTAGCTCAACTCCAACGTGACACAAATAATTCAGAATCTGAGAAGCTATTTTACCCTATATTTAATTTCTAATTAGTTTGCAACACTTATGACTTTTTTTCCTTCTACAAGTAAACTTCTTCCTGTTAGGAATAGGGCCATCACTTTGCTTACAGAATAACAGCTAGATGTTAAGAGCTCTTAGCAGCAATACCATTTTCTGGATGCAAACTGACAAATTAAAGCTTCCATTTATAAGATCCATCATTTTTCCCTCATGTGTATGTGGGGATGTGCGACCTCTCATCCCAGTGTTCAGAATAGAAAAGTCAAGAAAAAAAAATCAAAAACAATTTTAATCAATGTTATTCTTGGGGGAAAACTAGAAATAAATTGATTTGCTCACTGTCCTGACAGTATCCCAATGTGGCTATAAATAGGAACATTTTATTTATTGCACTCTCACTGATAGTCTTTCAGGAAGGTTACTCACTTCTGCAGTGATACCACCTAATAATTTTGAGCACCTCAGTACACATTCGGCCTCCCAAACTGAACTTCTTCTAGTTAATGGATCTCACTGGCTATCTACGCTTATTGTGTGCTATTGTTTTACTTTGTTAATTTATTTTTGGTTCACTCAGTGTCATCATTAGTTTAAACCTGGTAGGCAGAGAAGGATGAGGGTTTGCAAGTGATACAACTGAATAACTGAAATACATCATAGACCACCACCAGTTGCCCTTTTTAAAAATACTGGTGTTTTGTTCCTCCTGGCCCACGCCATACACTGGAACTGGACACACAGGACTACAAATTGTCATGGCAATATGGGCAGTAGCCCATATAGATAAAACCATGTTTAAGACTTCCACGGTATTTCCTGTTTATCTTTGCTAATCCCTGCTGGCAAAATGCTTTCAACTTCTTAGCTCGAGCACTGTTAACTGAATGCATAAAGTTTCAATATGATGCACAAGATATCCTTACTGCTTATGCATTTCAAAACGGGCTATGAAGCTTAGGATATAAGGTGGGTTACAGTTTTAAACAGATATTTTAGGTAGCTACTTTCCACCTGTAGATAATCAACAAAGTGCAAAATAGATTAATTCATCCCCAAGAAATCAGTGCAGATCTTGCCAATCCTTTGGGACAATGGAAGCTCCTAGCATTTTCATCACAAGATAGGGAAAAGGCCAAACTGATAAACTGTGACCTAGGGAGGGTCTGCAGAGTGTGTGACACTACCAGCACCATCCAGCAGCTTTTGCCATACACGAGAAATTCTTGTGCCAGGTGCTGCAGAAGAACCAACTATCAACCAGTCCAAAGAGTTGTGCGCTTGGGCCAGGGAACAGAAAATAAACTGAATGTAAACAGAGTAGAAGGAAGGGCAGGAGCTGCTTGTGGGATTGCGCTGCTGGGTCTGAGAAGCAGTCTTGGTTGCTTAACTCCTTGTTTTTTTACATACATCAGATATAGGGAAGATGGGTTTCATGTGAGGTACCTCCAGAGGTTCTGTTGAGGCAGGATTGGCAGACTCCCCCCTACTTTTTTCATTGCTTCTGGATTTGTTTTTTCCTCAACCAGTACTCATATTTTAGTGTGTGCTTACATCTGCATTTAAATCTTCCTGAAGCACTGTTGGTAGGAGCTGCCTGAGAGCCTAATGCACAGCAACAGCTCAGCAAGTGTTTCAAGTTTCACCAGTTGGTTGTGGTTTCTAGGACACTCCATTGCACAACCTTCTGCTGGAAGATTACCACTTCCAGTGGAAGACTTTTGTTATATGTATTTATGGCACCTCTTTCTATTGCTTAAGATCTTTCCTCAAATTAGGCAATCCTCTGACCGCTAAGCACAGATTCTTTTATCTTACTCCATCTCAGGATGAGAGAAAGGTCTGCAGAAGAGTGCGTGAAAATTAAGCCAACTGTGTAGAAAGTAGTGTTTCAACATGTGACGTTTCCTCATATATGGCTTATGAAGACGAGCATTTTTCCTACTATTTTTAGTAGGAAAAATTATTAGTTATTAAAAATTTAAAAAATTTATAGATTTTTTTCTAACACAACAAAAACATCTTCTCTTGGAAAGTGGCAAAGTACATGATAAACGCTATCATTTTTCCACTGCATATATAATTTCTTTTTTTTTCTTACTAGCTCTTCCTGGGTAGAAAATGTTACATCTAAAGCATTCAATTACTTCATAAAACTACAGAAGAGACCACTATTAACCTTCTAATTCCAATATCTGGTAATGAATTTTGTATGCACAAAATTATCAGGTATGTTTTCCCTCTGTTATACTGAAGAAAATAAATGTACGTGGAACTAGCTTAGTGGTAATACACAGGGGTTTCCCCCTTTTTGTTTAATTTGTGGTGCTATTTAATGCAAAGTGATTGAGTTTTAAACTTCTGAATGGTAGTGCTTCTGTGGTAAAACTGCATAATCAAGAATAGGTTTCACTTCAGTTTTGGGTTTTTTTAATATTAAGAAGATTAAAGTTTTGTGACATTTTATTTGATGCTTCACAACTGTCTAGAAATTCATCTTTTCCTTTTTCTTTCAGGACATCAAATTTTTCTATGTATCCATCCCCAGCGTGCACACCTACATGCATTCAAGCTAACATACATGTACACAAATACATACAGCCACACAAATGCATGCATTTTTAACCTAAAACAATGAAAACTGAGAAAGGATATTACTGCTTCTTCAAAATGAACAGAAACCTAAACACAAGTAAAGATGTTTCCAAGTGAAAACGAAATGTTGGTGAAGAAAAATGTGTACCAATTTTCTCTTACTAAATTTCAGATGATGCCGTATAAAATTGTGAAAGTTTTGCCAGCAGTGGGAAGCTGTACCTTCGAGACAGTAGTGCAAGAGCTGCTGGCACCAGTCCAATTACAGTGCTGGGTAATTAGAGTTCAGATACAGAATGAAGTATATTTTGGTCAAACTGTTATAGTGAGTTGTCAGGGGGATAACAGAGGTTACTCCAAACATTTTGTTTCCACAGGTAAGCAGGCAAAGACTTGTTTACAGTAACTGGGGAAAAAAATGGACTAAACTGTTATCCTTATTTCCTGAGATAGCTTAAATGCATGACTGCACTTATCAAATCCATTTATTTCAGACTCGGGGTTTTTTTTTTCAAATCAGTTATAGTAATGTTTGACAATGAGCTACAGTTAGTGGGCAAGAGTTTGAACCTTTCTCAATGAAACATAGTTCACGCATATCACTTTCAGCTCCCCTACCTCCTGTCCAAAAGGTTGGTTGAATAAGATGTCAAAGCAAGGAACTATGGGACTAATCTGGACTTTAATCTAGATTTATGTCTGTTAAATTATGGAACAGTACCCAGAAAGCATCTATAAAGATATTTTACTGAAAGAGAACAGTCTGAAAGAGGGATAAAAGATGTCATTGTGGAAGGCTTGGAACTACCACAAGCAAATAATGGAAAAAGCAAATATTTCCATGCGGGTGAGGTCTGAGCTACTGCCACATTCACACTGCTGTTGCCATTTTGATTAAACAATAATAAATCATGTAATGGCTGACTGCTGAAATAGAGACAACCTCCATGCTTTTGCCACAGAGTATGGCAACCAATGACAATTCGTTTGCGAATAAGGTTCCTGGTACCAGTGGAACTGTCCCTGTCCTAGTTGTGCTCAACTGCATGTACTCAGTTGGGTCTGTTCCTGGGAACTAAGAGTGGCCTTTTGGGGACTTTGGATGAGAGACCACCAGGAAATTTTAGGTATCAAAGGCACGGGCCAGGGAGTCATGACTGAAGTCTAGATGAAAAAAAGCAAACAAGTAAGGGAGATGCATTTGGTCTGGCTTGTTGCTACCAATGGAGAAAACTGAAGAACTATCCCACCACATACAATGCATCAGAATGTCAGCTGAGGTGTTTTCTGTACATCTGAGGGTAGGGGTGAACCTTGACATCTTTTGATCTTACCAAAAGCCTCAGCTCACTGTCTTTATAATGAAAGTAAGAGAGAGGAGCCACAAGAAAGACCCTTTGACAATGCACAGGGAGCCCACCAGGTTTTCGGAATCTCAGCAAAGCCTGAGTCCTTTGTAAAATTCCATGGGAGCTGATATGCACTAGTTTTATCTACACAAGTACCTGCCTAGCCTCAAAATATGTAATGAAAATCATTTGAGCAATAATCCATCATCGTGGATAGATTTCTGCATCAATAGCCTGCCACAAGAATAATTTTGACTTGTAAGTCTGAATCAGCACAAAGACTGAATGTGAAAACAATTTAGATAAAAGCTCCACTATTTAAATTCAGATTTAAGTGATGTCCCTTACACAAAATATATTCATGCAAATATATACTTGCATATTACATATATTTGTGTATGTACATGGCCATATTGTGGAATGCATTTTCCCATGGTAGTAACTTCCTTGTTACAGTTATTTCTGTGGCTTTCAAAATTGTATTGCATTAAATGCCAGACTCCTACTGTTCATGTTTTTGTAATTTGTTGTCTTAGGCCAATTCCCTCAACTTCTTCTTGCTTTGTTTTGTTTATAAATCTCTAAGGTAAACTGTTAACTTCAGGTTTTGATCGGAGGTGGTTTGGGAGTCATTGTTAATATAGAAATCATTAGAAAGCCCAATTATGGTCCATTACTCATTTTTAGCACATACATTTTCTGATTTTTGATCACAGAGGGTTTGCAGAAAGAGAATAAAAGACCTTTGAATAGGTTCCTTGGTGGTACATTGTAAACTTCAATTATTTGTTCCCAGAAACTTTTTTTTTTTTAATGCAGAAGTGAAATCTCTTTTAAATGGAGCATGATTCAGAAACCCCTACTAGAAAGGTATTAAACATTCTTTCATTAATAACAGTAATCTGGAATCCCAGAGTGCACTGTCACTTTAAAATGTAGATCTAAAGATGTATTTTTTCCCCCTGCAGCCCATCATTAAGCTGAAGTCATTTTATAGCTGCGATGTTGTAGCCACCACCTCTTCCTGAGAGGGAGGAGGACAGCATGCTGTTAATGCACAGCTGTCACTCACAAACCTGCCTGCAAAGCAATTGGACAAAACCATTAGTCTGTAATACTCAAAATTTTCTTCCCCTGTAATTTTCAGTAGATTTGCTTTTTTTGGCTTCCAAAATACAGTAACCCACCACAACCAGTTCATGGTAAAACCATGGCATGAAGAGAAAACCAGGCAATTCTCTTTCTGAGGCAGAAAAGCAATTTTGTTTTTCATCTCAACTTTCCCTCTATCACACACAGAGACTGGTGGATCCTCTCTTATACTTAATGACTTTTGACAGCCACTGATCTCAGAGGGAAGAGCTTGATAACAGTTTTCCTCTCTCCAAAAATGCTGGTTTGCTCAGGCAGGCAAAAGTTCACAGAGAAGCTGGCAGGCTCCTTCTGCTTTGCAATCATATTTTGTAAAGTACAATCATCCAACGTACTTGAAAAAGCTTAACTTCCCCCCTCAGAATACAGTCCTAGTTCTGAGTGTCAGAAGGTTTTTTGTCTCTTATCAAAAGAGGATGATTGTACTTTTCACCAGCAGCAGAAGAGTGTAAGGGAGAGCAAGATGAGAGGAGGCCTGTCAGCTGATATGTTGACATTTTCCTATACATGTCTGCAACAAAGTTATTCTGATTTGAAAGCCATTCTATATCGTTGCTAAATTCCTTCCATAAAGAGCTTGAGTTTGTTAGAAGGAGCACACTTCTGCTATCACACACACACACACACACACACACACGTACACCCACAGAAATTAACTCTTGTAAATACCTTAGGAAAATCCTTATGCTTTATACAATTTTCTTTCTATCACATGTGCATCTCAATTTCTAGCTTCAGTGAAGATAGAGTGAGGGGAGAGAGAGAATGAGAATGGGAAGCGGGGGTGGGGGCAGCTTTAGTTTAAAATGCAGACAAATCTGCCTTTTCTGCTTGATGGCCTGTAACATTTCCATGTAGTGTACTTTGCATGGCAGAATAGCTACTAGTAATAGAATTTCTCACAGTGGAGGTTAATTACTTTTCAGCTACAGCAAAATAAATTTCCTGTCAAGCCCAGTGACAGGAATATGCCACTGTCACCATTTTTACCTGCAGTTTTAATTCACTGTTAATATTTGACACTAGCTTGCATTCAGGGGGCTGATGTCCCGAACAGTAGGGTTTCCCAAAGGAATGGGACAGACTGGCAGTAGCGTAGTATCAAGATATGTGGAAAACAGTACACTTCGCCTCTCCCCCAGTGCACTGCAAAGATTAACTGACCTGTCTCTCACTTTAAAGAACAAAAGAGAACCTTACATTTGATGAAATACAAATGACATGGTAAGGTGCACCTTAAAATACAGGGCAGAAGAGTGAGGTGGCATATCTGGTCTAAACTTATGCTAAGCAAACCTACATAACATACCCCTTTCCTTCTCTTTTCAGCTTTACTGGGCTTTAAAAGTCCATTTTTTGAACCTGACAATTTTGTTGTAAAAGCTGAACTCCATGGATGAGACAGTAAACCTTATGTGATACTGAATGATACAACTCATTTCTCCTAATTGCCTTCATATTCTTCAAATTAGTTCTCACATTTCTTTGTCTTGAAAGAAATCTTTCCTGCTGTAGACAGAATAATGCCGTTTATGAAGTGTTGGCGTGATATGCATTGTCCCACTCTAATCTTTAACTAATACAAAGTCCTATGTAAAATCAAGTTGGTAATCCTTAGGGACATAACAAAAGGATGACTAGGGCTTTCCAACCTCCACTCCGGCTGTTTAGTCTAGAACGGAAACTGCTTGACTCATTTAGCTTCCCTAGTCAAAGTCTTATTTTCCAACATTTTCATGACTTTCATGATTCTGAGGAAATCAACACGCTCCTAAATTTGCCTGATTGTGCCCCTGCGATGAACAAAGTGGGTTTTTTTATACCTGAGGCTTATTGCGCTGCACAGGAAACATGAGGAAAACATAGTATCTCTTCTTTTACCAAAATTAAAACGAGAAGGCAGAAGATGAAATATCAGGAGTTTCCTCATTCAGGATTTTTTTCCCCATACAAGTAGCCTCAGTTGTTTCTCACTACTTATGTTCTTCCTCTTCAGGAGGTGGCCTGTGACAGTGCAGACCTGCGAAGGAGCAAGGCCAGATGAACATGTAAGGCATGGGGGAGCTGTGGGGAGCTGAAGGATTTTGGAAGCTGCGTGGACAGATGAAGGGTAGCTGGATCAGGTTGGTGGAGAACAGAGCAGGGGTGCACCTTCCTGAACTGCCAGTGCTCAGTCCTTCCTATCATCATGCTGGACCATAATGGGCCCCTCTTTGACTGATAAGGTCCAGTAAATCAGTCAAAATATTAAGAGCTTGCATGCATGAGTATTTTGGGAACAAAATATATTGGCAACACTGAGAATGTAAACGATTTTCAAAAGCAAAGAAGAGCTGGAATGAAATTTTCATTAATGCTATTGTCAAGATTTCTTAGGTTTCAAATAAATTGTCTGAATTTCTGATTAATTTCTACAGCACCAAGTCCAAATAGGGTGAGGGTGAGTTTCAAAGATGGACCTGAAAAAGTTGGGGGCCTTATTGAGAAGCATGGTTCCTTTTAAAAGAATTGACTTGGGGTAGAGCTCTGTAACGCCTACTGCATTTAACACCTGGGTCCCCAACGAAACTGAAGACAGAGTTTATGGGTAAAAAAATGGAAGAGGAAGTCTGGATCCCTGCTTCACTTTAGGAACATATGATGTTACAGAAAACCACAAAAGGTAGGTCACAGCTTCTCATGCATGAAATATTTCATTTTGGCTGGAGAGATTGGTTATAAACAGGGAGGCATTAGATTTAATTGATTTTATTTTTGTTTAAGGGACTGGAATGGAATTTCTGTTTTTTTTGCAAACCACAGGAGGCATCAGAGTTTTCCAGATGTTTAAAAAGCCCTCAAATCCTGTCTGGCAATGTAGTTAGAACAATTGGGCCTACTGAAATTGCTTTTTTTCAGAGCATTAGGCTCAATTCTGATGGTTAAAGCAGAGATGAACTTTTGGCTTAGAAATGAAGCTAGCCCAGAAGGGTGCTATTCAGCACGGTTTGAATTTCTGATTCACTTTCTGAGCTATTTGAAACTGCTTTATGTTGCTTGACTCATATTATTCATCTGCGTGAAAATCTGTATTAGTGAAATGTCAGCTCCTTGGCGGTAGCATATGGGGCTTTTTAAGGTGTCTGTAGGTTCATAACAATATTAAAACAGGCACCTTTCTCTCAGAAAAAGTTCCCATGGTATAGTTTCAACCTTTCACAAAAAAAAGCCCCAGGCAGCACAGTGCAGCTCGTATCTACACCACCAAAATGTTCACACTAATGCCATTCAGCATTTTAGAATATGCCAATACATGTTTTGGTTTTCGTTTAAATACCCATTGACAACTCCTAGAATTATGAAGAAGGATTCTTAATCTGCATTTTGTGCCCCCTGGTTTTCATTTTGCTGTCAATCATTGCTGTTAGCATTTACATGGAAACAAAAAAAATTCAGTGCCTATATGGCTTGGAACCTCATTTCTTGCTTCTGAAACTTTTATGAAGCCTTAAACAGAAAGCTATAACATCACATAGAAAACAAGCAACATGACCAGATAAGCTCTTGAGAAATCAAGTCTTAACTGTGGAAATACGCCGAATTCCATGTAAAATAAAACAGAAGGTATATGAGCTGCCTGCAGATGTAGGCATGTGACTTTCTTATTTGCTGTTTTCATTTTCCTCCTTAAGCTTCCTCCACAGCAACTGCTCAAAGTAGGAAACCACTACAGAGAGATGTCATCTCTACTTGTATTGTGGTAAGTTAAGTCTTATCATACCTGGAAGATCAAACACAGCTTCCCAAGAGATCCTGCTGTTGTTGAAAATAATTGCCTATGGCTAAAGTAATCTGTTATGAAATCAGTTACATGCATTATGTGGTCATCTAAACAGCAGTGCAATTTACATATGTTGCTTTCATATTTAGATATTTCCACAAATTTTTAATTAAGAATACTAATACATGCAATATCTGTAAGGGAATGAGGATGGCGCACTAAATCCCTTGTTTACCACACTGGGCATCTAAAATCAACAAACGCATAGCAGTTTGTTTAAGAAGACAGGAAATAACAGAGACAGGGAATTAGCTTTGGCACCTGTTTTATAGCTGTGGGACTATAAAGAATCAAAGGCAAGAAAAAACAGGATTTGTGGCTTAGAAAGCATCTCCCAAAGACAGTGGTTCCTTTACTTTTTTTTTTTCCTTTTTTTTCATTCCACGCGTTCTGATTTCTCACCTCTTACATAGCATGCTACAAAATTATTAAAGAGAAACACTATCTTCTAATCTTGGCTGTCTTAAAAACATTAGCAAAGGATGCCATTTATCATCATATTTCTTATTAAAGCTTGGAAGAAAGAGCACACAGCAGTGCATCTTGGAAGTCATAGCTGTGAAGAAAAGCACTTTCTGCTATTTTCTCACTGATTGTGGCTAATGTTAAAATAATTACTCGTAAAGGGTCTCCCTGCTGTTTGATTGCCAAGTTTCACAGTTCCAATGACTTCAGGTTCTTCCCTATTTAAAACTTTAGTTGGCTTAGTTCAGGCTATTTTATGTGTCTCTTTGCATGTTTTCAAAATCCCTTAACACCTCAAGCTCCCTTTGTCAGGGACTTGGCAAAATCAAAGTCTTAATGAAGATGCATTGTGAAGGATCCTGTGCATTCCACTGATTTTTTCTCTCTTTTAATAAAAAAAAAAAGGGAGGGGAGGGGCGCTGGTTAGTGTCAATTGAAAATAAAGCAGAAAAGTGCTGGCTGTGGACTTTATTAATTGTGCTGTTTTACCACAATCATCCTTGTTACTGGGAGCACTCTGGGAGCAACACTACTTCAGCAAGGAAGGCCGGCTAAAATCCTCTTTTAGAATAACATGTATCCACTGATTTCTATTTCTGAGAATGTTTTCATTTGTACCTTGAGGTTTTTTCTTTCCAACTGATTATACTGGAATTCTTGATCTTAAAACTGGGGGGGCGGTTCAAGTAGTTCTTCTTTGCCCTTACTTTCTTGTTACAAGTTAACTACCAGGAAAAGTGCAACAAGTTTACCAAAAATTAATTAAGTAAACATACAATAATAACATATGAATCATTAAGCAAAGTCTACAAAGGATGTTTGTAATTTTAAGCATCATGCAAAGATAGCATTAAGATTTATATATGTTTAATTAAAGCATGCGATGCAAATATAGTTCTCCCTCCCAGTTCCTCCAAAACTGTGGTCTGTGTTGGGGACGCCTATACAGGACACTGCCGTTTTGTTGAACATTTCCTTATTCAGGACACCGGTGCTGTGACCATATTGTTTCTCACAGGAACTCCTGCTAAAACAGGAAACATTTTTAAAACCGCCTCACCTTCCCCTGTTCTGGAAATCCATAGTTATTGGTAAATCTTGGTCACAAATTGTATGTGTCTGGCCAAGGTTGCCGTTGTTTATCTCAATAGAAAAAAATGGCACTTTGCTATGACTGGCTTATGCTATCACATGCAAATCCTTACCATTTTGAACTGTAACTGTGGGGACAGCCAGGTACTTTGCAGCAGCTGTTATTTTTAGGTGAAATACCACCACCTATGGAATGCAATCAGGACTCCTGATATAATGTAAAGTGGAAATATAAAGATGGTTGATTATTTTGTGTTAGGTGCAACCATTTCATTCTATCATCTGTCTTTTTTCATCACCTCCAGTGTGATATCCTGGAATGGAGTTCCTGACACGTAATAGAAAGCTGTGGTGAAAACATTAATATGTTCCCTAGTTCAAGCAGTCCATGTTGTCTCAGAAGTAAATGGAAAGTCTCCCGACCTTTTCATTTACTTCTGAGACAACAGGCTTGAGAGGAAATATTTTGCCAGCTGTTTTAGTTTTAAATTACAATGCCATGATTGGTTTCATTTCTGGGTCACCCATAGCAACCATTACTTGAAACCGCAAGAACAGTCCATGCTGCATTTAAAACACTTTTGGGTTAAAGACCAAGTGCTATAATTTATCTGACATATTTTTTTACAACAATCAAATTCACTACCTTGAAAAATCCTGTTATTCCCTCCAGTGTCTCTCTCTTTTCAATACATAATTGTGTGGGTGCTTGGTAGTAAAATATCAGTTTCTGTATCTAGTAAGAGATTAATCACTGTGCTGAGGTAATTCATGATGTGCACATGCAATCAGTGGGCAGAATAGTATCTTCAGTGCAAACGAATCTTATGCCAATACAGAGATCAACAAAACTGAATTTCACTTTGGTCCAATGTGGCAGATTTAATTTTATTCCCATTTTAATAGTGTCCATCAACTAACTCAGATATCAAATTACTTAGACTATTTTTTTTGTAAGGGAATCTGTCTGAATCTTATTTAGGAGCACGTAAAACTGAATCTTAAGTTCCTTGCATCTTCCTATGCAGATGAGATCATCTATATATGTGCAACAGTTTAACAAATGAGGAAATTAGTGCAATGAACTGCCCTAGAAACAGATACTTAACTGACTTCTGTACCTATGTTTGAATCCTGATGTTTTTTCCCCTAGAGCCAACTGTCTCTCCTTTAAGTAAAATAAGCAGGGTCTGCGCCTCCAACTTAAGGCCAGTGACATGGCAGAGCTTCATGGCTTCATTCCCTTCCCCATGAGACAAGGATGGCCTTTCACACATTGTCAATGGGGATCAGCTCCTGGCCTGCACTGTGTCTCAAACCATACCCAGGCACTGACAACTGCCCACAAAGAGACCAAGATGTGTTTCAACAGTTAAACAGAACAGATGATCCCACACTGGTGCTCTAGCCTGCACGTTGACCTTGCCTAGTTTGCCAACACAGACACAGCCAACTCAACCTCACCTCCTGTCCTCTGTAAGGCAAAGGAAGACGGTAGGTAGGATGAAAGGAAAGAAAGACAAAAAGCAGGGTAAATTTGGTCCTAAAGTGCACTTGGTGCTGCATTGTCCAGGTAAGAGGAAATATGCTATAATAGACCACCATTACATCACTGGACCCTTAATAAACTTTGGCTGGAAACAGAGAAAGTGATTGATTTATCTCACAAAATGTTCCATGACAGAGGATTACAGGAATGATTTGACAAATAAGGGAGAAAAAATACTTCTAAAAAGAAAAATAGTAGTGATACATCTTCCTGTATAACATATTAACTGATGTCAAACAGCATAGCTTGACATCACAGCATGTGCTGAATGCTGTTTTTAATTTATTAACATGTACTTTTTGGTTTCTTCATGAGAACTTGAAATACTTAAAGCTTACACTGTACACTACTTGTTCCAGATTGACCTCCAGTAACATTAATTCTGGCTAATGCCTCCATTATTTCTTACCAGTTATGTTGAATTTTGTGAATACTCTGGTGAAATCACACCCCTTTTGAAGTCCTCTATGTCTCTAAATACCATTGAGAATAATCAGCTATGGTGTAATTTTAAATGTCAAGGCCAAGGTCTGTCAGGTATAATTTCTTCTTTTCCTGAAATTTAGATGTGTGTTTTAGTCAAATTGAGATTGTCCATTTCAAGCAATGCCCCCATGATAGGACACAAAACTAATGGCAGTTCTTGCTGAAGAAGAAAAAGATTTAACAATAACATCAAAAAGCAATTGATCAGCAAACCTCAACATAATTTCTCCCATCACATCAGCTGCCACAGCCTAGCTGTCCTATACAAACCACTTGACAAAGTCTGCCACTGCAGTTACTGCAATATTTATAGCCGCACTGTTTATGCCTCTACAGTTATAGCTGCATCAGCACTTTAATTATAAACCTTATTTTCCAAAGACTTACTACTAAGCAACAAAAAAAATCACCCTCAGCTGCAAGTTTGGATGTGAAGTGTTCTCAAGTGTACATGCATAATTTGCACTTAGGTTGTGATAGGCCAGATTCAGTGCCTACTGAATACTGAAGGCAATGGAAAAAGTAAAAAGCTATCATGTATGTATAATTATCAATATTGTTCAATGTGAATAAAGAGTTTTGCGTGGAAAAAAACTTTTTTTCTTATGCTTTTGACTCTAATGTTGTAATGACTTTTTGTACCAACAATCTTGATATAGTATTGCTGGCACAGCTGAAATGTGAGTATGTTAGAAGAGTTAAGTTCATCTACAGTAACTGCCAGATATTGCACTATAAAGATTTACCACAATTTTCACTAGAAAAAACACATCTCCAGACTACCCATTGCTCAGAACTGCATTTCAGGACTGAATATTTTGGTAGTTGTTCTTATGTTTAATTTTTTTTTCCCTACTTTTTACCATCTGGAGACATTTACAGGCAAACCCAGCGTAATATTTGATCTTCTAACTATATTTACAACACTGAGGAACTGATCTATTCAAGAAAAGACAAGATCTTTCATTATTTCGTTCACTTCAGTGTTCCATGAAGCATTACAAAACCTTCTGAAAAGCATAAACACAAATAGACACAAACATAAATGAATAAACCCAAGCACATGAATAGACATACCTCTTTTAAATTATATGCCATGTTTTTATAGCAGAGCTGGATGCATTATTCATTAAAATAATTTATTTGGCTAATTTTGACATTTTTCTTCCATATAATCCCACTGAATTTCCCCCTTCTCTGGAAATCAAATAGCAGTAAATGATTGAATGATATTTGACAAATCGTCTCAATTATATTTTCCTTGAATTGTTTAATAATTTGTCTACAGTTGTATGTTTTGTTCACCTTGTCCTGTATAGATAGAATTACTGCCCATTGAAATACTACTGAAATCATATGTGCATGTGTTTCCATATGAAATATTTTATAAAATAAAATATAATTTGGATTAATATTTGTCTTATTTTTATGGGGAAGTGGGACCTTGAAAGTACTGCTGAAACTGAGGGGTTTTGCTGAGCTTCATACTGTGAGATGTCATCAAGTACAACTCAAGCAATGAATGAAGCAGGTCTCCGTACAATTTCTGAACAGCATGGTTCTGTTCAATTACATGACACAAGATCATTTGTCCATGAACTCCATGTGAAAGTAGACTCTGTCTACTTCACTGGCAAGCATTATCCCTTGCCAGTTCCCATATTGCCTCCTAATGTGGTGCCTCTATGTGGAGGTACATCAACAACACAAATTCGTATTATCGGGTTCTCAAGACAGTCAAAACCATTATGAGTCTCTCACAAAATATGAGCTCACTGCCAGGGACCCAAAGCCACTAAAGAGTACCAATTCTCTTCAGAAATGATCTTGCTCACTTTTCCCTAAGATTGTATCAGCGATTCATTTTGCTGGATATGTGGCTCCCTGGAATGTGCTGGAAAAGCAGCTGAAGTAGAATGAAAAACATGAAAACAAACATAACCATTATATGTTAATTGTAGAGGTCTCCCTGCAGATTTGTTTTCATGCCAACTAGTGTCTCCTTGATATTTTATCACTAAATTAGGTGAGCTGGAACTTCATTACCAAGAATCCTGAATAGCTTCTACAGAACACTCATACTGCTTTCATAAAATAGAATTGCATCCAATTGCATGGAGCTGAGTCAATGGAAAGGTTCACAACAAGCTTTCATGTGATCCATATCTATTGACATGACTGAAAAAGATTTTTTCCTTTCTCTCTCTGCCTTTAATGCAACAAAGAAAAATTTCCCAGTAAAAACTAATAAAAAAATCTAAGCTCAAAACATTGTTTGGGTCATTGCCCAGCTGGCAAAAGACAGGTAGCCAACCTTTAGGTTGACACAGATTCCTTCAGTCACTGGACATTTTTTCTTCATGTTCGTACAGCTCCATGATGGAGTCCGAACTTCAGCATTGAGTTTCAGATCTTGTGTTACTTTGTGTCACAGCATTAAAATTATTTACCTGAAGTTCCATTTATATCTCTATATAATGATTTTCTATAACACTGCTTACAAAGAAATGTCTTCAATGTACCTGACAGGACACTTGGAAGACAAATGGTCACTTAGAATGGTTGAAGGAAAGGGAAAGAGCGTTATGCAAAACAGCTATTCACAAAGGGTAAAGTAGTTGAATTTAAAACACTAAAGGCTATTGAATCATTATGGTGATGGATTGTCTTTGCTATCTACAAATAATACACTGATCTTCTTGTCTAAAACAGTGAGTTTACTATATTTAATCAGCAGTACTGAAGAACACTAATCATTACCTCAATCCAAATTAGGTTTCAGAAAATCTCTCTTTAAAAAACCTACATGCAAGAGGATAAAATGATAAAATGACAACTTTTATTTGGTGCTTTATTTTTGAAAAACAGAACATATAAGTTCTTAAGTACTCCATCCACAGTGCAACATTGGTAGGACAGTCATGGTTTGATTTAGCCACTAGATAGCAGGACAGAGCATTTTTGAAGTCAGAATAGTCCACACTAACAAAAAAAATTAAAAAATCTTACTAATAACTGCTCCAAATGTTAGGTGTGAAAAGTTTGAAGAGGAGCATAGGAGAGAAAACACAGGGCTTGTCCCCGTTTAGGGACATTTCCAAGCAGTCAGTTTCCATTCTGAACTCCCCATGGCTCACTGGCTGTGAAAGAGATAAAGGGATGCACCAGACTGAGAAATGACAAGGAGAACTCAGATTATTTTATCTCAATAGGATTCTAAGTATTAGAAGTGGCACCCTGAACCAGTATGACCTCCTTTTGGTCCACATCTTATGCCTGACAAAGAGAATACCTTTTAAAACATGGACTTCTAGCAAGATGCTCCAGCTGACCAGGGGTCTTCAGTAGCTTCTTTTAGGGGAAGCAGATGTGAAAAATGTGTCAAGAAAAGACTAATCATTCAGGTCAGGAAAACTGGTAAAGTAGCCTGGAGGTTGCATGCCACCACTAACACCATCCAACTTCCTAAACACTGTACACTGTGATCGCCTTAGAAATACACTTTTCCCAGTTCTGGTGAAGTCCTGGCCAGGCTCCCCAGCGTGCACACACACATAGTGAAATGGCCGCGTAGCCACATACCCCTGAAATCCCAAAGAGAGTAAGTGCTTAGCAGTAAACTGAAAATTAGACCCTTCCACTTAAGAGGTGGCCGGGGAGACACTGCTTTAGAATCGCTGCAACTGCGACCCATTAACTCTATGTTGGAAAACTGAAAACCCACGTGCTGTGATCCTGCGTTACGGTAACAGCTATCTGTTTGCTTGGAGTGTGGGTACTGACGGCTGGCAAGTCATTCGGTTGCTCAAAAACCCAAACCGTGCCTTTGGACAGGCACAGATGTGAAGACCTGTTTTTGAGGGAACCGGAGAGCTCACCTTAGAGAGTTCTTGCACAACGATGCAGAAGTGCCTGACTTCCCCTGGGCCCCAGGAGCCCCGCAGCATAAACTACATCATGGCATGTGGAGAAAACCGTTCTCCCTGCCACCCGCTTTAGCTCTCTGATTTGTAAACTCTGTAATACGCTCAGTATTGAATTTTATTTTGACAAGCCCCATAAAGCTCTAGGATTTTAACTTCACTGGGAAGAGGGTGGTTCCACATGTAGGATTTCTGATTTAGACACATCTAAGAAATAACTTTATTACACACTTTATTAACTAGTCATTAAAACCTATTGGTTTTAACTGTCGAATTAAAAGCTACTGTTTCCCGCCTGAAGAAAAAGAAGCAATTCTTGAAAACTCAGGGAATCAGATCTCTGTGTATTATAATTGGTAATTCTACACTTTTCATGCAGCAGTGAAATATTTCTTCTATGGTAACTTTCTATCATGTCACACTTGCATTGCGGAAAATCATACTCCCGATGTAATGTAGTCACTGATAATTCAGTTTATGTTACTGAAGAGGCTAAAATCTATATTATAGTCATGTAGCAAAACAATAACTAAATGTGACATTTTATTGTTTCCTTAATTTTTTTTCCTTAATTATATTTAAAATAAATTTTATTTAGGCATATGATTCAGGGTAAGTACACCCCAGCACTTAAAATTAAATATGCTTTGCAAAATTAAATGCTTTGCAGAAACAGGATGGCAGTGTTTTATTATAAATGAGCATGCTTATGAGTGTCATAATTTTTTTTTTCTGTATTCAAAGTAATTTTTCACTTTTTGAAAAAATTGCACAGCTTAGAGGTAGATTTTATTTTTTACCTTCTAATAAATCCTAAGTCAGAATGGACTTCAGCACCTAAGGTAACCTAACTGTTATTGACATATGCTGCAGGCTTTGACAAGTGAAATGATGAGATCTTAAGTAACAGATAAATTCTCTCTGAAGAACGGTTTATACGGTTTGGCTATCTTCCAAGGAAAAATCATATAGCATAGTTAACCAATGATACTGACATCTGCCTTTCACAAGCCAAGGGAATCTTGTAAAGGTCACCGTGCTAACTGGCGGGGTAACTGATTAAGACAAGCCTGTTACATACTGTACTGCACACAACAGTATGATGGGGAAAAGGAAGTAAAACAGGGTAATTTCCCTTTCTGCTGTGCGCACACAGATATGCAGATTACAGTAAGGACTGAATGTGAGTCTTCATCTGAAGGTGAGTGTATTCAGTTATACTGGCAAAATGAATTTTTGATATAAGCAATGCTGGCTTTCTTCTCCTAGCATAATGTCTGGCAATGAAATGCAATATTCTGTGACATTTGCATCCCTCTTATTATTTTAAAAATCCTTAATATTTTTTTTGTTTGTTTTGTGGGGTGATTAAAACTTTTCTGCTTCATATTTCTAGTTAATTAAAAATAAAAATCATAAGTAAAGCTCATGGAGAACTAAACACCTAGGTGAGGAGTGGGCAAAGTGCTTCACAGAGAGACTCCACACCTTCTGCTCTTCTAATTCTTCTTCCTCAGCTTCAGAGGCCTCTTGGCTACCTTTGCCCCTGCTGCTCTATGCTAGCTTAACTTCTGTGGCATCACCTGTATCTTACACTGGTACAGGTAAGAACAGCTTCAGGTCAGGCAAGTATAAAGAGGGTACATTAGCCACTAGCTTATCTGTGGCAATCCAGCCAGAGGGAGATGACGGGTTGTAGTGAGGGTTTCATCTTGCCCATACTGAAATGAAATGGATGACTTGGTATGCCCTTTTACCACACAACTAGGAATACCCAGTTGTTAAGCCTTGCACAAAGATAATAAAGCTGACCAGTCCTTTTGATCAATGCCTTTTAATCGGAGGAGCAGAGCAAATCTTGCATCTCATCATACTCTCAATCATGTCATGGTACTCTTCTTGATAGCAACAATGATATGATCTTGGACCTCTCTTCTGCCTGTAACCAACAGATAATATCCAGAGGCATAAAGGGTGGCAGATACAGAGTACCCTGTAGTGTTTCTTACTATTCTTCCCTACCCTTTCTTTATCCTATCCTCAGTGAACAAGAAATTCAAATCCTAGAACCTGTAGAAAGCCCAATATTTTAGTTTTAAAACTAATGCACATTGTACAGTTTCCATTGGCCCAATGGTAACGCTAAATAATAATAGCATGAAAAAATTGAAGAAAAACATTTATATCTTTTAATCTCCAAATAATTTATGAGTTTCTGTGCTGTAAGGCAAGATAAGGCAAACTGCATTTGTGAGGAAAGTCTCTGAAGATGCAAGTGCATCATTTTCTACTAACACTGAAAACTTCTTATGAATTGTTTATATTACTACAGTAATAGAAAGCAGTATGGCACCCTCTGAAAAGGGAAGAAACAGCCCTGTCCCCGAGGACAGCACTGTCTGAAAAGAAATTGTTATTACATACAGTAGAAGCTCTTTTTACAGAGAAAAAAAAGATTTGGCACACTGAGAGAGATTTTTGGAAGAAGAGGGGAAAGGTTGGGCTTAATAAAGCCCAGAGTATTAAATACTTTAATATTATTTTCATCAGTATGGGGCTTTTTCATATTAATGGCTTCAACTAAGCAAATATTGTTCTGCAGACACATATTTTTGTGCTAGTTATGTTAATTATATAGTCTGCTGGAAATGTAGGCTGAGGCTGGTAGTTCCATGTGCCAACTTGTTTGTTTTTATAATTCCGTATTTTATAAGAGAATAAAACAAAGATATGGGTTTCTAAGCATTAGTTTGCATGACTCACTAGGCAGAGTGCAATTTGTAGTAGTCTGGGCTGCTTGACACTGTTTATAATGTGGTGGTTCAACCAGTAGGGAGGAAAAAAACATTTTGTCTTGAGAAAATCACAGAACCATTTACAAGTTTGGGTTTTTTTAATGTTGATCATCAACATTTTGCCATTACTTGTGCATGGAAAGGCAGACCAGGACTGGAACAGCAGAACACAAAAAGTAAAAAAACCCTGTCCATTTTTGAGAAGTTGCTGACAGGAAAAGTGGGTGTGGTGGGATGACCCTGGCTGGATGCCTTGTGTCCACCAAAGCTGCTCTATCACTCCCCTCCTCAGCTGGACAGGGGAGAGAAAATATAACAAAAACCTCATGGGTTGAGATGAGGACAGGGAGATCACTCACCAATTACCGTCATGGGCAAAACAGACTCAACTTGGGGAAAATTAATTGATTTTTTTACCAAACCAATCAGGGTAGGGTAATGAGAAAAAAACCTAAATCTTAAAACACCTTGTCCACACCCCTCCCTTCTTACTGGGCTTTCTCTACCTCCTTCCCACAGGGGGACGGGGAATGGGGCTTGTGGTCAGTTCATCATGCATTGTGTCTGCTGTTCCTTCCTCCTCAGGGGGAGGACTCTTGACGCTCTTCCCCTGCTCCAGCGTGGGGTCCCTCCCACAAGAGACAGTTCTCCATGAACTTGTCCAACATGGACCTTTCCCATGGGCTGCAGTCCCGCACAACCTGCTCCAGCATGGGTTCCTTCCACAGGGCGCAGTCCTTCAGGAACAGACTGCTCCAGTGTGGATCCCCCACGGGGTCACAAGTCCTGCCAGCAAACCTACTCTGCTGTGGGCTACTTTCTTCATGGCTCCACAGGTCCTGCCAGGAGCCTGCTCTAGCACAGGTTTCCCCATGGGGTCACAGCCTCCTTCAGGCACATCCACTTGCTCCAGCATGGGGTCTTCCACGGGCTGCAGGTGGATATCTGCTCCACCATGGGCCTCCGTGGAATGTAGGGGGATAGCCTTCCTCACCATGGTCTTCACCATGGGCTGCGGGGGAATCTGCTCCGGCGCCCGAAGCACCTCCTCCCCCTCCTTCTTCAATGACCTTGGTGTCTGCAGAGCTGTTGCTCTCACATATTCTTACTCCTCTCTCTGGGTGCAGTTGCTGTTGCACAGGTTTTTTCCCCTTCTTAAATTTGTTATTGCAGAGGTGCTACCACCATTGCTGATGGGCTTGGGCTTGGCCAGTGGTAGGTCCTTCTTGGAGCTGGCTGGGATTGGCTTGATCAGATATAAGGGAATGTTCTAGCAGCTTCTCACAGAAGCCGTCCCTGTAGCCCCCCCACTACCAAAAACTTGCCATGCAAACCCAATACAGGGGGGTACCTCCAGTCTGAAACAACCTTCTGCAGAGAAGTAACCAGANGCTGTTGCACAGGTTTTTTCCCCTTCTTAAATTTGTTATTGCAGAGGTGCTACCACCATTGCTGATGGGCTTGGGCTTGGCCAGTGGTAGGTCCTTCTTGGAGCTGGCTGGGATTGGCTTGATCAGATATAAGGGAATGTTCTAGCAGCTTCTCACAGAAGCCGTCCCTGTAGCCCCCCCACTACCAAAAACTTGCCATGCAAACCCAATACAGGGGGGTACCTCCAGTCTGAAACAACCTTCTGCAGAGAAGTAACCAGAATAGGATTACAATAAATCTACAGCCAGAATTATTTTAAAGATAAAGACAATAGCCAGGAGAACAGCAGCATTTTCCCTGTTATTTGCCGGAGACTGAGAAAATCAGCCATTATCTATCAGGACTTGCTGAAGTCCATGGTGAGATGAGGAAAAGGCAGGACTGCAGTTTTCTGTAATCTGCTGAATCCATTCACTAGATGACAGTGACAAACTGTAAGAAACAGGTGTACGGTCTCTGTCTTTAGAGCATTGATATCAGTTCCAGTCCTTAGGCTTTATTATGTTGACATACCTTTCTAGCGTGTCATACAATTTCTTGTAAAACCTTACTTGAACTCAAAATCATGGACTTTCTCTGCTACTTCTCTTCCTTTTTTTAAAAAAAAATGATGTAAAATGAAAGACCATCTCCCCAAACAAGCGAGCCTAGTTGATCTTAGAGCAACAGTTATAGGAGTTCGGAAATCATTAAAAAGGTCACTTAATTTCCAAAAAAGCCCTCTCACTTAGCATTTGGACTTTGCTACTTTCTAAAAATGTAAGTTGATGAATTTTTAAAGTAACCACTGTGGATAAATATAATACACAGCACTTTATTGACTTCAATAGGACAGAAGGCAAAAAGGTAGACCTGTATTCTGAAAGATATCAAGTCAACGGACTTCACTTATTTGCTGTTTTAGTCCTGCTTATTCTCTTTCAACTCCTGGTGACAACCTCGATTGGATTACGTTTTCAGGCATACTCTATGCAGGCGAATGAGAAGCAATGTAAGCATATATGAAAACAGGTATATGAAAACTGTATGGTTTCCAATAGTTCAGAATGGAAGACACACACACAGAGCTGTAAAAGAATAATATTGTTTGAGTGAAGCTACAAGTCTAACGTACTCACATAACGTGCATTTTAAGGCGGTAATACTGTATGCTGAATGAATGCACTAATGATGCATGTTCTCTGCAACTCTACTATTTACTGCAAAAGGTATAATTCAGCATTTTTCAATAGAGCCAAATTCTCTATGCACAGACATTCCCCATTGATTTCAGTGGCATGGGAATTAGTACAGCAAGATTGGTCAGTTAGCAAAGTGCATTACAGCTAAATGGCAAGCAAAACTAAAAAGTGAAATTTTAGATCAAGAAAAATGGTACATCCAGTGATTAAGGAAAATGAGTTAGACGTACTTTTTATTATCCAATTTGGGCAAATAACTGTTCTTTGATAACTAGAAACAAGAATGGGCCTGTATTTCCATCTTACTTTGGTGGGTTTAGGCTTCCAGATTTTTACATGTAAATTTCCGCTATGTGGAGGAATTAATTTCCAGTTTACTCGTCATTTCTAGAAGACAACTGGAAAATCCACCAAAAAAAAAGTATATCTGCTAGTGTTGCCCTGTCTTCAGCAGTTAGGGAATACTCCTCTAGAGCTTCAGGAATGCAACAGGGGAAGGACCATAAGTAGATTTTGACTGATCCAGGAACAGCTTTTTTGCCTGCTACCATTTTGAGGAGACGAAAGTAATTAAAAAAAATAATAAAAATAAAAGGTTCCCCTCACTTTTGGAATGATCAGAACTTTAAGGCAAAATTTTGAAGTCTTCCTCAGGCATCTCAGAGCTACAGAGGAAGCCCTTAGGTGACCTTACTGTGAAAATTAAGAGGACTTCTACGCAGAAAGAACATTTATTCTTGTTGGGTTTCAAGTCTATTGAACTGAAGATACTCCTGTTTCTCTTCAAAAGACTGCTTGCCCCTCAAATAGAATCACTTCAGAAATTTGCTGTCTCAAACAAGAGCACTTCAGTTTCAAAACAACAAAACCTTTCATAAAAACTCTAGAAACTCTAAGAACGTCCTATTTCTGAAAAGTGACATACTATTTCTGAAGTCACATAGGAGTTCCCAGTTTCAGAGATCTCTCTACAGATCTGGTTGAGCAACTATTGTTTATTAAATGACACCAGTTAGAAAAACTTGTATTTGATGGAAATTTCAATTCCCGTCTCATAGTAGCAAGCAGCACACTCTGCCAAAAGGATGCAGAGTTCCAACAGAAGGGCAGAATATGTATTGTTATCCTTTCATACATTTACCTTCTCCAAGTAAGGATTCATAAATGGTTCATTCATCTCAGTTGTATGCTGAAGTTTCTTTCTCGTGCATTTGCCAAAGAGATCAAGCCGTAGTACATTAATTTCACCCATGTACTGCGACAGGTCTTAAACAACATGATGATCAACAGTTTCCCTCCCTCTGCCTTACTTTTGGCTCAGTCCTGCTCCTTTTAATCTATGTAGCAGCCCATTAATGAATATTCTAGTGCTTTTGTCTTTGTTTTCCCTAATGCACTAACACTGAGAGTTTTACATCTCTTTTGCATCAAAGGTCAACAGTGTCAGTCTCCCTTGCTGGGAAGAAAAGCGGAATTAATTTAACTGAAAACTGCTAATTGGCAATAGGTTCTCTCTTCTGAATACAACATCTCTCCACATCTGAACATGATAGCTATGCTTGTGTGGCAAGGTGTTCCCAGAGTAAAAATTGTCTCTGAAAGCAAGAGGAATTTTATTATTATTATTATTATTATCATCATGATCATCATCATCTTTTTGCAAGCTATCCTCCAATGTAAGTTGCTGCAGAAACTTTTTTTTTTTCTTGAAAATGTTGACCAACTCCAATTTTTAGAAACTACAAAAGAAAATAAAATAGACAGGATTAAATGTGATAGAAATATTGTTCTGGGAGTCCACAAGTAATGTGACATAAGCATACATATGCACCTGATTCTATTGTCTGCCAAAGAAACTTCTCAAAGGAGTCTTATTTCTGTATGCATCAGTTAGTTAAAGGAAACTAAGGGGAAATCTTTTAATATAGTAAATCCAATGCTACTACTAGAATCTCTGAGAAGACTTGTTTGACACAATTCATGATAGCTGGATTATTTGATCATAACTTTATGAATAATATTGAAGGTAATAGTATGAAGCTGTCAAGACTGAAAGGAGAAGTGCTGACAGGTGATGAAACAGCATTGCTCACACACAAGACTACACCTTCTTCTCTCCTTCAACAGGACTATCTCCTTCTTTCAAATAACTGTAAAGCAAAAAATATAACACTGATGTACCTCTCTTTGACATAAATGAGAGAAAGCAGTTCTGTGCAGAAGATTTGGATGTAATTTTCTGATGCAAATTCGGACTCCAGTTTTTTGCCAGCTTGCAAGTTAAAATTCAGCACCAGAATATTACTTATGGCATCTGCAAAGACATACAAATATGTATATTTTGGACTGGTTTTATGTTTCTTTGTGCTTTTGCACTCCACCTAATAATGTCCTTCTAGTTTAGTTCTTAAGGAAAGTATTATTCACCTGACTAAAACCGTAGCAAAATAATTGGTTCTGGATGAACCTTAGTAGAATAACAACATGAGCCCATGACTTCTACAAAAGTGTTGACAATAAATAATCACATCAAACAAGTTTTTCTCTTGTATCTGTTGGAACAATTAAGGTAAATTCTGACATGCATTACTTTAAAACTTAACGGGGAAGGGAGGGTTAATCTTGGCATTATTCCCCTTGAAACCAAAAAACAGAATATATATTCTACACACATTCCACATACATATATATACGTATGTAGATATATATGTAGAACACATATGTATGTATGTAGAATATATATACACATCTATATAGATATATGTATGCATATAGGTATGTACATGCATATGATATATAGATATGTAGATATATATACATATATATTCTGCAAGAATTAGTCTTTAAGAGCCATAACTTCATCTTGCACATGTATGTGCAATTCATAGGGTAAAAACCTTGGGTTTAGTTTGTCCCAGTGTCTTGGAAAAAATAGTTTGTATACACATTTATGGTTTTAATCAGATGAGCTTGGCTTCCAACCCAATACATTAGGTAGAAAGAGTTAAATTACAAGCCTGTCCAAAAGGCTTCAGTACTGATATGTTAACATGTCTAGAAGTCTTGAGAAAATCACTTTCTCCATGTAAGCATCACAGGTGCTGTATGTTTTTAAAAATAATTTACATTATATAGTATAATGGATGTTCAGCCAGATGTTGTTACAAAGAATAGACAAAGACTGTATTACTAATTACCATTTCTAATGGTATAAAACACTCCAGCAGCTGTCACATTTTTATACCACCTTGCTGGATGACTATATGATCTATGGTTTGCTCCCACACCTTGAATATAAAGCAAACTACGGGTCCCCCTTTCCTACTCAGGACAAATATTGTGTTTAGGTATTTTCTTGCTTTTTCTCTGCAACCTTTCTATATATGGACTTTCATTTTTAAAGATATGGGTCTCCACAACTGCTATGTCTTGGCCCTAATCTGGAATCCTCATCTACCAGGAGAAGTGCTCCTGTGACCAATCCCAGGGGAGTGTTGCAGACCTTAAGAAGATTGGTGGCAACTTTAGGACATGAACAGGTTTAATTTCCACACTGGTGCAAAGCCAGGTAGAGACATTTGTAACTTACTGCAGTACAGTGTAGAAGTTACAGCAAAAAAAAAAGCAAACATCTGAGAAAGAGGGAAATAAAATTTACTCAGAGGTGACATGGATAGTACGAACCTGTACTTAAGTGTAAACTCCCTTAGCTATATGACTGATCATTCTTTTTGTTAAATATCACATGGTATAAACTTGTTCACTCTACCAGAGCCTGCCTGTGTCCATTCATGTTTACATACATAAATGTTACTAGTATACCAGCAAAGATAGCCATATCAAAAGCATTATAAGCTTACATGCCAGAGGCTAGTTTCTTTTCTTCTAAAATATGCAATAAAGCACTAGGGTTTTTAAGTCTTTGGTGGTTTTCTATAGAAGATTCACAAAACACATTATTTTATTGCACTCCTGAGACACAGAACTTGAAGTTCAGGGCTGGTTAGCAGACTAGGGACCAGAAGTCACTCTTGGTTTTCTAGCCAAGCTGATAGATATCACACAAGAAGCTTTCAGCATGAATGTTTTCATTTCAACAGCCTCTTAGGCTTAGGGGGGGAAAAATCATCTGTGGTGTCTCAAGCCCAGCCTGCTCCAAGTCAAATTCATGACTGTATTCAAATGGATGTTCACAAATACTTTGTTGAAGCATTCAAACCATTTCTAATCACTTCACTTCACTCTCCAGACTGTAATAGGAATTGGAAAATTAACTTAATTTTTACTCTGTTCAAAGCAGTTACTGAGAAAAGCTGCTAGAACTAAAGAATTTACTTAATACCAAGAAAAGCATCTAAGAAAAGTTGGCCATATTTATCAGAAAAAGCTTGATTCCTTAACATTCGTACTAATTACAGCTAAAAGGGCTTTACAGACAATGCTAGCATGACATCATTGCACTTTTAACCACATAAAGAGAGGACAATGATTAGGAACTTCATATTCAAGAGGACAGATGTTTTCTTGCACCATTCCTTTTAACACTACAAGTACCTCATGCTCATGTTTTGCTTTGTCTTCTCACAAGTGTTGTAAATGACTTAAAATTGTTGTATACATATATGCTTAGAAAAAACTGTTCTGTTTTATTAATTTGGATATTTTTTAATTTTTTTAATTTTTTTTTAATCCCCTCTGCCCCCCCCCGAGATAGTGGTTCCAGACTTGCTCTCATTAAGTGACTTAGAGAGAAGAATCTGATTTTTTACAACAGTATTAACAGTGTGTGCCTTTGCAGAAAAATTTCTTTCTATCTGAAGATAGTCTGAAAAGAGAAAAAAGAAATATGCTTTGCTTTGCTCCTCTCATTGTCTCACCATCCTCCCACAAACCATCCAACAATGTACACTGTGGGAGTGCTAATATGAAAAGTATGCAGTGGCTCCTTTGCATGCTTGCATTAGGCTAACACTGTTTGCATTTACTTTCTTTCCCAGCACAGAAAAGAGGTGATGATATATTTTTAAATTATTTTTTTTTTTCCCAGTGTTATAGCTAGATAAACACTAGTGGCTGCTCAGGGGGTGTATTTTTATTGCATATTTCCTCGTTGTATAGTCTAGGAATTTGTAGGAGTATATGTTATCTCATTTTCTCCTGCATTTGGACTGTAGGAGTAGAAGTCATTATGCACAAGGTTTTTTGCTTATGGTACTTCTATGTGCCGGAGATTGACTGACAAGTTAAATCCTTTCTGTCTTCCAGAAATTCTGCAGTGTCTTTATTTTTACATTTTTATGACATACTTTTATTGGGGTTCTGCAAAGGCTAAGAACAACCATGTTTAGAACATCACTTAATAAAAAAGTTAAATAATAGCTCAACAGATTTGTTGTTATGGAAAGAGACAGTGCCAATGTATTGTTCATATAAATGTGTTGCTCGGAGATAGTTTTTAATTCTAATAGTGTTCCAGCATATGTTCTTATATGTCTTCAATTTCTATAATCAGAGAATGTAGATACCAGCTCATAAGATTAAAGTTTTGATCGGCAGTTTTGACACTGTTAGTTACACTGTGCAGGTGAGTCTCACCGCCTCATTTGTCAGTAATCAGGCACTCAGGCACTTTAGAGATCGCAGAGAGGGTAAGGCTGCTTCGCCACTCTGGAAAAGGGATCAGGTTATGCTTCCTCAGAATCAATGCACACAAGTTTGAAGATAAAGTGACCAAGACATAAAACTCTCTAACCAAGGCTTTAAAAATGTGGGTTTTAGCCTCCTCTGTTCCGATTCTGCAGAACCGCATCCCTGAAAGACCCCTGGGTATCAATGTGAATGGATATACCTGTCTGCTTTCCTCTGCCTAGGCTATTGTTATACTGAAGGACCCCTCAAAGGGGTGGATGGAAACGTTGCTTCTTCCACCTCTTTTGTGTTAATTATTATTATGTTGCTAAGACAATACCTAGGCACGATCACTGGTGTTGTCTAAAATGGACAAGTGACGTTTAAAGAAGCAGTGGTATATAGCAAGATAAGGAAAAGGGAGTAGAGTAGCTCTGCTAACTAACTCAAAAGGATCAGGAAAGAAATATTCTGTCTTCAGAAACTCTTTCAAGACAAAGGGAATTCTCTTCAGTTCAGGGCCTTTGCAGCATTTCCACTCTGTCATATGCTACAATCAGCCAGTCCAACAGAGAAGGGAGGAATCACAATGACTAGTGATTAGGGGAAATATTGCTGAAATAGAAAAATCCAATACAGGAATTAGAGTGTGCAAAGGTGAGATAGAGGAGGAAACAGCAGTTTGTACATTACATCGTTTGTCTTTTACTCTTTGCTTCTTTTTATTTTTTTATTTTACTTGCAGCTGTGTCTGTTTTCCTATTTTTACTCAAGACTTTCAGTCAATCATAGCAGAGTCTCAAGCAGATGTGCACAGCAATAATATGATAGTAAAAGTTTACAAGCATGATTCATTTTAGGTTTGCAGTTTTTAGATGAAGAGTAGTCTTGTGTATTTACAAAAAATATGGCCCACATCTTGTCAAGAGGTATAAAAATGCATTCTGTTTTGCCTGAAGAATGATTATGCATGGACTTTACAATTTGCCCATCTCAGTTCACAACAGCTACAGTATTTAGGGTCATTCTTATGGAATATCGTTTAATAAGAATATGAGATAAAGGAAGATATTATCAGGTTAAATTCTGCTGTTGCTTATTCCTCTGCAACATTATTTTGTCCTGGTACCTATTTGGAACAGAAATTGAAAGTGAAATTGATATATGCCCTTAACAATAGAAGCACTTAGAGCTGGCTGAATAGCAGAAATCTCATTTGTGAGTAAAAGGGCTGAGTTAGATTTCCTGTGACTCCTGTGGTCATGCCCTGAATGATTTGAAAGATTGGAGATGTACATACAATACACTGGTGAAAATGTTCATGGACCTCAAAGATTTAACTTGCATCACCAGAAAAACAGAAAGGCCATGCTGGGTGACACCAAGGTTGGTCTATCTCCGTAGCCTTTCTTTAATCATAAGAATAAGCATATATCTAGGGAAGCATAAAAATAAACCAAATGAATATGATACTTTTCTCTACTACTTTTTGATTTCCAAATATTTTCAGGTCAGATACTTTGCGAAATGTTTGCCTCTTCTACACATTTCAAGATCCTGAAGGATTCCAAGACCTTGTCTTGTCTCTCCTTGAACTTCTAGCATGCAACACTTTCGCAGGGAACTTCACAGGTCAGCCTGTGAAGGTAAAAGAACCCCATTCTTCTGTTTTTCTTGGAACCTGACTCCTACGACCTTCATTTGATGTTCCTAGGTCTTCTAGCGGAGGATACAATGACCAGATGAGAAGATTTTTCCCAAATTGGACATGTGCCAGTTATTTGTCAAATATACAGTTCAGGTAGACAATCATGCAACTCTAATAAACAGTGACCAGAGGACTAAGTGCCTCCAAATAATTTACTTAATCTCTTGTAGGCAATCTTGAACAATCGATACTTTTGAAGAGAGATATAACTGCTTCATACATAGCTTGTGGAAGATGATGACTACACTGTGGCAAGTATCTGCCAGCAAACCTGCTCCAGCGTGGGCTTCTCTCTTCACGGGGCCACAGGTCCTGCGAGGAGCCTGCTCCAGCGCAGGCTTCCCATGGGGTCACAGCCTCCTTCGGCCACATCTACCGGCACCATCTTCATGATGGGTTGCAGGGGAATCTCTGCTCCGGCACCTGGAGCACCTCCTCCCCCTCCTTCTTCACTGACCTTGGTGTCTGCAGAGTTGTTGCTCTCACACATTCTCAATCCTCTCTTCTGGTGCAAAATGTACAGTTTTTTTCCCCTTCTTAAATATGTTATCACAGAGGCACTACCACTGTTGCTGATGGGCTCAACTTTGGCCAGTGGCGGGTCCATCTTGGAGCCAGCTGGCATTGGTTCTATCGGACACAGGGGAAGCTTCTAGCAGCTTCTCACAGAAGCCACCCCTGTAGCCCCCCTGCTACCAAAACCACACCATTCAAACCCAATACAAAAATCAAAGAAAAAATTAGAATATTTATATTTCTTGTGGTTTGATTTATTGATTAAAACTATGCAACACATTGAAAATAGGAAGATTGATAATAATTTCTATAGTGCAGAGGTAAGGAAAGAAAACTGATCCGTTATGTCACGTCAGGGTGGACATCGTTCTCTGAAAATACAACAGGAATCTAATTCTAGAAATCATGTGAGAGCACAATGAATGTATCAGTAAGGATAAGAAGCTTCCTTACCTGTTTTGGAGAATACAAAAACAGTGTATTCATATTTAAAAGGAATAATTAAATTATTATTTTTATCTGTAATTAAGGAATAATTTCAGTCACTGAATATTGGGGAGTATAAGCAAAAATTTGTATCTCTGAATGTTCAAACAGTATGATAAGTCATAGATAAAAAGGTGGATGGAAAATATAACCCCCAAAATACGTCATGAAACAATACCTGACCATTGCTATTTGAATAGTAGATCACAATGTGAATAAATAAATGAAAAACAGTTAATTAAAGACGTTTCTGGAGAATGGATGTGTTTGGCTAATCCTTTGTCATGTCACAGATTGTTAAAATGTTTCTCTCTTCAAGCAATAATGGCATATAATTTTGGTGTCTATTTGGGGAGGAAGGATTGACTCTTCCTGAAAACTGAGCAGGATGATCCCTTGATCTCTAGCTACCTCCTCATTTTCATCTTGCATTGCCAGCAAAATGCCAGCTGCAGAACCTATTTTGCATCTAGTTGTGATTTCAGAATTAAATGCAATGCAATTAGTTCCTTTTATATGTTTGGTAATCTTGTTAAGACAACTCATTAGGTATCTTGGCAATTGGAAATTACTAGGTTTCAGAACATGTGCATTTCCTTTGTGAATACCAATTATTCCTAAATGAGGCAATTGTTCTTTAAAGAAAAGGAAAAAGTGAGGCCCAAAAAGTTTACCGAGTTTATATATTGCTCTGACCTTTAAAAACCTTAATTCGGATCTTAGTGCTTTCTCCATAAAACTCTAGATATGTATAAATACTGCGATGTTTTTTTTTTCCTATCTAATTCTTCTATCTAATCATGTCAAAAGTGTGGAAAAAGAATACAGATTTTTTTTATGAGAACCACATTTTTTTTAATTGAAACATGCAATAACTGATTAAGAGAAGTAATATAGGTAGGATTTTTAAATCCTATTATTTATAAACAGGAACATACTATTAAATTCATTAATTATTAATTTACACAGTTGTAGAAGAATGTTATAATGCAAACCAGTTAATAGGAAGTAGATACAGCTGTAAAAATTAGACTAATATTTTTCATATTCAAATAACTTAGTAATTTCCAAAGTATCAGGCAACATTAGTGCATTATTTCCAGACAGTGCATGTTTACAATCCTTTTCTCATACCCAAGAAACTAGAAACAAGTTGAGATTCTAGCAATTGACCCAAAGATTAAAGGTCTATGCTAAGTAGTCTATTCTACATATGCATCTGTCCAGGGCTCTCTAAAAATAGAGGCTTTTCCCACCAAAAAAAGAAACAAGCTTAAAAGAATTTAGCAGAATTAACATGTTCAGTAAATGTGGTTGGAAAACAGGAAATTTGAGAATTTCAAAATCTATGTTAAGTTTCAGTGTTAATAGAAAGCCAATAAAACTTACAAAAAAATCATGAAACTACCATTTTTAAACTTTAAGATATTTTATTTTGTTATTTTTAAGCATCATTTCATTATGAAATAATGAAATAAAGAGAGAGGAAGGATAAGGAGCAAGGAGCAAGAAAGAGTTTTCAGGATTATGAACTTAAATCACACCAGACCATATATCAGTTTTCTTTTCGAGAGAAAATCTTGCTGTGAATCTAGGCTGATTCCATAAAGCCTATATCAGGAGTGATGAGGGAACTCAATCTGAAAGCCATTATTAAAGAAAACTGAAAGATATTTGAAGAATATTACTTTTAGAAATGCAAGTTCAGAATTGTCTGCATACCTGTGGGAACCATGACCAACAAATTCCAAAATGTCTGAAATGTAAGATGAAGAACAAAATGCATAACCATAAAGGTGGTTAGCAGAGAAGCTGTGAAGACAAAAAGCGATGAATAAAATACTTGTCAAAAAAAAAATCTTAAATGGAAAGATGCATCAGGAAAAGTTTAGTTTTGAGCTTCAAATACCTCATCAGCAATTTACTCCTGATGCCTACAAAATGTCTGTCATAACATGAGTGCTGCTGGGGCCTTTTTCTCTTTTTTTTTTTTTGGCTTAGCACTCATGCTAACAAAGAGTATGCCATAACCATTGAAACAGGAAGGTTTGCTAAGAGATGAAGGGGTTTAATTACATACAGCATGTGAACAGGAGAAAAATTTATACGACTTTGGAGAAACAAACTGCTGTCCTATTTTCCCACTTTTGACCTGCAACACCTTCCTCTGCACAAGCCTTACCTCATTTGGCTTTCTGACTTTATCTGTTCCTTTTCAGTTCACAACATTATGAGCTTGAATACTGCCTTTATTGCCATAGGCACACTGTATCAGCCTGACCAGCAATATCCTAACCTGAGGCATCTACAGCCTCTCTGGGACCTGTTCCAGTGTTTCACCACCCTCATCACAAAAAAATTCTTCCTTATATCTAGTCTGAATCTACCTTCTTTTAGTTTAAAACCATTACCCCTTTTCCTGTTGCTACAAGTCTTGGATATGTTCAGAACAGACGGACCCCAAATCATCCATAGAATCATAGAATCATAGAATTGTTGAGGCTGGAAGGGACCTTTAAGATCATCAAGTCCAACCATTAACCTAACCTGACAAAACCACTTCTAAACCATGTCCCCAAGTACCACATCTACCCTATCCACGTTGTGTCTCCACTGTTGTTAATGTAGTAACAGGGGGAAACAAAGAGGATGAGAAGAACAAGAAAGACAGGAGCAACTACCCTGCCACACCACAGGCCTTGGTTTAGACTATGCTCTTTTGAGTGGCAAATGGAGACTCACAAGATGGACAAGGTTGAAGGTTTGTGACTTCTGGTGGGAGGTGAATGGCTTCTTCTCCACCTGCAGAACTGTAGCTGCAGAATAGGTCATGGAGTCATTAAGTTTGAAGATGACACCAAATTGGGAAAAGCAGTCAACATACTCAAGCAGAGGGCTTCCATCCAGACAGACCTACACAGGCTGGAGGAATGGGTCAATAAGGGACTGATGAAAATGCACAAAGAGAAATGTAAAGCTCTGCACCCAGGAGAGAAGACCTCCCTGCAGTGATACAGGCTGGGGGCTGCTGGGCTGAAAGGGCCTGGCGGGACTGGTGGAGAGTTGAGCATGAGCCCACAGTGTGCCCTTGCAGCAAAGCAGGCCAGCAGTGTCCTGTGTTGTATGGACAGGAGCACAGCCAGCAGCTTGAGAGGAATGATTATCCCCTTCTACTCAACACTCATTAGGCCACAACTGGATGCTGTTTCCAGCTTTCAGCCCCCCAGTACAATAAAGGCATCAATAAACTGGAGCAAGTTCAGGGGAGGGCCGCCAAGATGGTCAGTACCTGGAGCACTTGCCCTGTGAGGAGAGGCTGAGGGAGATGGGCTTGTTCAACCTGGAGAAGAGGTGTCCTGTGGGGACCTGCACTATGATGATAAGTCTTAATTAAGCATTTATCTGAAATTGTCAACACACTAAATCTGATTTAACAGACTAAGCCCAGTATCTATATTCTATTTGCCTTCCAATTAACAACTAATAAGTTAGATTTGGGAATAGAAAGTGAAATATTAATTTCAGAAGTTCATTTTAAGTTGTGAGGGTCAAATTGGCTCTTGAAAACAGTACTTTACCCTGGAACCCAAATATCTCTATGCTGGGAGCTTTCATCTTTGGGTCTAGTAGTCTGTTCTTCCACTAGTAGGGGAATCATAATCTGCCCTACTTACCATCTACTCAATAAAAGGTCTAAGTGTTCCAAATTCTTGACTTTCTAGCATCTAGGATTTGAGTCTGAGGAAATAACAATAACAATATGACTTCTTCAGAAGGTTAGTGTACCAGTGCATTGACAGCCTTGCTAAGAACAGAAAGTAAAATACTCAAAAATCTACCTACCATAGTTTACCTGAGGAACTGGGCCTGATACTTGGCATTTGCTTTCCGTTTCCCTGCTATTCAGGTTAAAGTATAATTTGCCTGTGGATCACCAAACACAAGCATCTTAAAATTTTGTCTCTAGGGATAATTAGACATATCATTTTTTGTGGATCTCTTATGTGTTTGCTATTTTAAACTATGCGGCTTGAATTCATTATGGTTAAAGCAGCACTGTTCTTGCCTTGGTGACAGAAGTAAGGACTCTAATCCCTTTGTCGCTACAGGACAGGAAGTAGTAGCCACAAATCTCTTTTTAAGATCACGAGTAATCAGAATTGGCACTTAAGGATACAATGCTGAGAACACTGCAATATAGTACAAGCTTACATAGCAAAAATTATATATGTGAAGTCTGTTTGATTCTTCTCTTTTGCTGTATAACCTGCACTGTATTTTCCCTTCACAGAGCTTTAGAGAATCACTACCAACCTACCATGACTCCATGGTCATTTTCATAAGCATCTATGAAAGAAACAGAATGTTTGAATTTGGGGAATATGTGAACCTATGAGAAAAAGATTCAAGATTCAAAGACCGGAATTTGGAACTTGCTTGGAATTTAGGTTAGATGTAAATTGCACAATCTTAACTAAGCCAGAAGAATCCTTTATCAAAGGTTATACTGACATTTTCAAATCAAGATGGATTTTTATATTTGAGCAAATACAACAGCAAAGACATGGTTCATTTGCATATAAAGGAAGTTTGGCTATATTATGGTACTTCCCATAAATGCTTAAATGGAAAACCATACATTCAGCTGGCCGGGCACTATTATCCTAGTGTCCTGTAGATTTACAGCTTTAAATAAGGGCTGATATATAGTCTCTGCCTCTTATAGACAGTCAGCAAATCTCAGTAGATCACTGATGGTTCATAGATGTATGAAATAAATGACCCAATGTGGCTTCTAAGCCTATCTTATTTTGATTTTTGTCAAATTTTTCTCTTCCATAAAGGCTTTTTTTTGTCATTGATTAAACAGTGCTAATCTGTGTTACTGCAGTGTAGGTAGTGGAATACAGTGGTTATGGGGTGTTGCTCTAAAACAAGACTAATGGTTTTCATTCCTATATGGGTGGCAGAAGACTTTAAACCATAAAAATAGCAATGTAATAGAAATTTTTTTACACACAAAAAAAGTACTATTAAAAAGCATATTTTTGAATAAAAAATGGCATAAATTAAAAGAAACTCAGTGCTTTTTTCTAAATCAATATGAATGGAATATACAATAAGGAGGAATCAATCTGGCTATTTTGCACAAGTTTTTTTCAATTTTTCTTTTCAAAGTTTCAGGGGGGAAAAAAAAACTTGAATAGTTTTGAACAAAGTGAAACCTTTCTATTCATAGTTGTGCTGATGAAATTTTGCTTGGTCTCAAGCTGCATAGATCAGTAGGATACATGGCCTGTGCCCACCGTGTTTGAAGACAGTCCTGAGGATACGGTTCACTTATCTTCCCTCTGTATTGCAGGCAAAGGCATCTGCATGCTTTCAACCTCCATGTGCCAAAACATGTCTCCCACACATTTGCTCCGATCCTACTGGAAATAGCAAAGTCAAAAGGAAGAAGGCAGAAGAAAGACCGTACCTCTCACAGAACTGCTCGGGGAGGCGGCACTCCTTTGTGGTACAGACATATCAAAAAATTTGTGATGAGTCTGTGGTGGCAGGATCAAGTTCTGGCTGTGCAGCTGAAGGTAGAAATTAATTTATGGTCTATAATTTTGAATTGTCTGTGGTACTGACTGCTTTTATTCTCAACTGTGCCTGCTTCTGCCAGAACAAGATTTACAGTAATAAAAACTATACACACACCTCCCAATAAGGTGCTCATCAAGCCTCTAATTAAGTCGTTCCTACTCTGCCACTTTCACTGGTCTACAGCTTGCTGTTTTAATATTGTAAGCTTTGTTTTTGTTGATGACTCTTCCTGCAGCCATGCGTATCCATGTCAAAAAAATTATCATTAATGCAGTTTATCTCTCTCCAGTGTCTTTTGTGAGGCTGGATCTGAGAAAAACCATGAAACATTCTTGTGCCAATCTAATTGACCTGAATGCCTCATGCACCACTGGCTGGTTAAATCAGTTCATGATGATACTGGAGTTAAAAATAATGTCTGAGAATATTAGACATAAGTCTTAAATTTACTGATAATTTTTCGAAAATTATGGAGGGCATGTTGTATGCAGCTTTACCCACTATGCTCCACTGACTTTTAATATGCAATGACTTTTTTTTTTCCCAGGCAGAAATGATGTGCTTTACCTGCAGTGAAACGAACCTCTCAGTGTAGAATCAGATTAAATAAAACAATAAGTGTGACACTTATAAACTTTGTGCAGCCTAAGTATACCTAAAATACATCTTCTAAAATTTGCATCTATACCTTGGAATATATATTCATGTTATTAAATGTGCTCAGTAAGCTAAGCAAGTTTCTATATAATTAATAAACATTTAGTGGCATTGATTTTTATGGCTTGGTTTTGAACTCCTTATCAGTATTGAGCAGATGGGACATAACTATGAAAAATTATATTTTAAACGTGATTACTATACTTGAATTATACTTGAAAAATTTTGTTCAGTGAAGCATTTACAAATACAATTTAACTTCCAGATGAAGTTAAGGCCTTTTTCTCCGTTTAGCACAACGATATTTAAATGATGTCTGTAGCACATAAGAGGAAACAGAAAACAAAAACTATACATAATAAAATATCTAGTGTTTTAGAAAAAGCTCTACTTAAGATGTCATTTTGCAATAAAATGTTTGATTGATTCTCTATTCAGTATTTAGCAAATCCTTTTTTAATACCAGCCTTAACAGTATTGTACTGTAAGAATGATTTTTGATTGAAATTTTGGATTAAAATGCAACAACACAGTTTTTCCATTGCAATTTGTATACTTAAAGCATAATCTTTTCATATTAAACATCCTTCTGTAGCCTTTGATATTGAGTTGGGGGAGGGAGAATTCAAATTTTCTGTATAATCTACTTTTGTGAAAAAATTATATATAAGTAGGAAGTGGATCCAGAAGAATTGGACCAGAGGTTAAGGACAGGAACCTCTGGATGTAAGGACATGACTGCATAAGTGTGGTTGAGGTACTATGTTGTAACTAACTTCCAGTGATCTGTCCTTTAAAATCCTATTTATTTGTAAATCTTTAGGGAAAATTGTTCTTCACTGAAGAGGAAATCAAGCCCTTGAACACAAGCGTAAATAGTAAAATGAGATTACTGGGACACCTGTGATATGTTTTACAGCACAAACCATATGTTCCCCCATCCTGAATCTCAAATTCGCCCTATTGACTATGGCTAAACTGCGAGCTGCTCCGTATTCTCTAGAATTCCCTTCTCATGTTTGCTGAACCAAGTCTCCATACACGGATTTAGTGTTTTTGCTTTCTGAGAGACAGGTGCTATGCCTTTAGTCGCCTTTGCTGTTTCTTGAAATGTAAAGCTGAGCTCTAAAGGTCCCATTCATCATTATCCCACAGTGCTGCAGCTGATCACACCTGTGTCTCATGGATATGAACTGTGACCAAATCAAAATAATAGTGTTTCACAGGTTGCATCAGTGTAAATGACCAAAAAGGAAAAGATTTATTTTTTCTTGGTAGGATGACAATTTTATAGTAATAAAATAATGGAAAGAAAAAGGAGGGAAAAGAGAAGAGGGGGAAGGGAAGGGAAGGGAAGGGAAGGGAAGGGAAGGGAAGGGAAGGGAAGGGAAGGGAAAGGAAGGGAAGGGAAGGGAAAGGAAGGGAAGGGAAGGGAAAAGGGAATTTCTGTCTGAGAAGAGGTAACTATGTTCTCAGACAATCAAATCCTGAAATCTCTACTTTGGCGAAGCTGGTAATGGGAGCCATAGCAAAAACTTGACCTAGCGAGAGTGACAATTTCTTAAGAAACCCAGGAGGAATTAAATCAGGTGGAAGAGGAGAGAAATGAAATCACATCAGTTTATTTAATTTTTCCTTTATAAAATGTAATTTCTATCCCTAATTTATTTTCATTTTCCCTAGAGAGTATTGATAATAGTTAAGGTTTGATAAAGGAACACACAGGACTGTTACAAGTATATATTTAGATTTATATAATATACTTATATTTAGAAGTTTATAAACATATTTGAAGCAAACAGGTTATATAGACAGTTAATTCAAAGATTTTCTTACTGCTGATGCATTAATCTGCTTCTCTGTTTTCCCCTCCTTTGTGACTTTGAGACTTGTCTCTTCTTAAATTAGGCCTCAAACCCATACNCTTTTTTTTAATTTCTTTCTTTCTGGAAGTTCCTTAGCATTCAAGGCTCCAAATCAAAAGATCCAGGTGGGAATGGGCAGTGACAAACCCCTGTGAGTAAATGCATTATATTTCTGCTTAAGAAATGCTGTATTGATTTTCATGGGAAGAAAGATAGGAATAATTCAGAGGTCAGCAGAAAGGTAATGAGTCTGCAGCTGAACACATACAGGTTTGCTGTCTTGAGGCCTTCAACTGTGTATACAGAGGGGAAAGATCTGATATCCTTTTATGTGCTTTATAGCATCATGATCACTCACTGAGGAGTTATTTCAATGAGTTGTCAAAAAGACTACCAATGACCTACAATCTGATTAGCACCTGTTCCCTTGTTCTTCATTCAAGGAGGGATTTCTGTGTCAACGTTTCAAAGGGCTCAACCAAAATGGCAAATGATTTGTGTATTGCCTGACCCACCCGCATTGCTCCTGAGGAGGGGAAAAATTCTGTATTACGCTATTTGGGACTGTGTCTTAACAAAACCACAGTACAAAATACCTTCCAAAGAATTTCCGTCTTTCTTGATGGGAAAACCGGTGTTCCAGGACCCTCCCAAGATGTGATTCTTCACTATAAACAAAGACTCCAGTCTGCTGTGCCACTGCAGTACTGTTTATTTTCAAACAATACAGATTTCACAGATGCTGAAAGAGTTTGTGGTGGAGAGGAGAGATGAGGAGACAGTGTCTGGATGTCATTTCACAGCAAAACTCCAGCTCCCTTGCTTTCTCAGAGAGCCTTAAGCACTGCCATGGTGCATACATGCAAGGTTAAAAGATACCCCAACTTTTATATGTAGAGCTAATCAGAAGAGCGAAAAGCGGGAGGTTACTACACAATACCAGATTAGTCTATTCTTGGGGAGAAAATGAAGCACCAGTGAGGTTGTTTTAAAAGAAGGGCGTGCAGCACTGCTGACTCTTTGCCATTGCTCAGCAAAGAAAAGCAGCTGTAAAGGAGAGCAGTAGAGACTCTCCTTTGGCAGCTTTTGCAACTGCTGCTGAAATGCTGAGAAAATGGAGCTGAGGAAAACAGTATCTGAGTTACATAGGAATACTAAAGTGTTTGAAAAAACGAAAACTATATGCAGGTGTGATCTTTTAGAGAGCAAAGCTATTTTTGCTAGGGCTGGTAAAGATATTTGAGATATTTGAGAAACTGTTTCTTTGGCACCTTTTGGAAATAAATTCAATAGGTTTTATACAGGCAAGCACTCAAACTCTGTAATATATGGACTTCAAAAATAGTACCAGGACATAAAGTAGTCTTCTATTATCTTTTAAACAATCTGAAGAGAAAAAAGCAAGAAATAAGCAGTGTATTTTTATTTAGCTTTAAGGAACTGGTATGCAGTTGAAAAGATTAGCTGGCACGTCCTGACAAAGCTAGCGAACTACTAGAAGCTTATTCCTACAGGTTCAGCAGTTTGGTGAGCCCCTATTCAGTGATAAACTGGCATCATGGGGATTTGCTGAGGTGTACCATAGGTAAATGGAGTCTATCCCCTTTTAGTAATTTTTAAGTTAGAACCCCGTAAGTCACAGATCAATCAACAGATCTCTGCTGCCTTAGAAAAGTTACAGCTCAAAACTAGCTAAAATATAATAAAAGAATATCTAGGGAAGAGTTGAAAGTCACACAACAAAGTCCAGCCGCACAGTCAGTGAGACATGCACACAGGGAAACAGCTTCTTACGGTTCAGCCGTTCGTGTTCCACCGGCTGATGCTTATCGCTTCTTCTTTATGGTTTACTACACAGTGACTCAACTCAGAACAGCATTTTGACTCAAAATTTGGATGAAAGATTAGACTCTAACCCAATATAATTTTCTTTTAAAGACACAGTTTACAAACGCAGTATCCATACAGATGCATCCATCCATCCATCCAAAATGTCTGCCTCACATTTTGCTGGTCCAACAGGAAAACCCTTTTTTTGCCAAAGGTTTAAACTTTCATGTTGCCCTTTAAGCCACTTAGCTCAGCCATCCTCCGTAATGCCACTTTTTTTTTTTCTCTAGCCCTTATAAATTCTGATAGTATTGTTTAAAAAAAAAACCAAACCAAAACCACTCTCTTATGTTTTTTGTGTGTTACAGCAGCTTTTGGAGATGTCAACGTAGTGGCCTCAAAATGTTTACAAACCAAACAGATAAATGGAGAACAGAAATAATTACAAATTCAGGTAATAATCCTTTTTTGAATGCTTGTTTTAAATACTTTAAACTGCATTTGCTGTTGTCATAAACAAGGTATTAGTTGATGTGTTAAAGCTGTCCTAAAAACCAAGGTTGTTTTTCATTTAGGTCTTAAGAAACTTCTTTGTCCTTTTGTCTCAGTGTCTTCCTTGAAGTGTAATGAGTAAGTAAATGTCAGAGTAGACAGAATCAGGGAATATCTCAGTCAGCAGCTCCTAAATCAACAACTAATTAAAGAATTTAGAATGCAGCTTATTTGCATGTGCAAATTTCATCTACTGCACACGTATTGGGGCTGTTCCAAAATCTTTTAAGCAGCAGTTACTGGGGTTACAATCAATGGACAATGAATCTTCTATTATTCCTATAATATCTAAATATCTAAAATCTAAATCTAAAAAGATCATGAAAAATCTTTAATAAAATATTTTTTAAAATCTTTCTTTGTAAAGATGCCCATGAACAAAACCCTGTCTTACAACATTCTCACATTTTTTAGAGCCTTAGGGATTGAATCAGGGTCATTATTTCTACAAGAGACTGAGATAAAGCAAGACAATGAAATATTCTTTTCTCTCTGAAGTTCGCATAACATTAGAATACTTTTTGTGTTTTTTCTGCATTTTACATCATATATTAGATTAGATGTAATTATACTTTACATCATTGAATCAATTAATGGAATTGCTCCTTTGTCAGTAGGCCTATAAACAAAGCAAGACGTAGTTTCATCCATGTTAAATGCAAATATGAAAAAAAGGTGTCCTGTGAACAGTTAGCCAACAGTTATCATTGATGGAGAAGAAAGAAGTTGATACAGATTTCATCTCTGTCTGTGGAATATCTAATCACTTCTCTGACTTCCTTGCTCTATCTACCCATAATATTTTCTTTAAATTTGGCATGTTCCTGTTCCTCCATGTGTTCAGGAACTTACCTTCAACCTTCCACTTCCCACACATTCCCACATGCTTAGTTTCCTGCAGTAAGCATCCCTTGCCTCTACCTCCATCCTTCTCCATCAAGAGTTGAAGGAAGTCCAATCCTTCCCTTTGATACTGCAGCCATTGCAGGGAAAGCTTCATGTGGATTTTTGAGAAAAAGAAAAAAAAAAAGAAAAGAAATGTCTAGACAGGATCATCACTGAAAATAATCTTAAAAAAATGAGTCCAGTATTTTTGCATGACATGTTCCATTCCAGAAATCTCAGCTTTTCAATTTCAAAGGACATTTTTCATTTAAAATCAGCACACATTTTTAAAAAGGAATGGGGTTTTTTCCAAAGAATCAAATAAATAGCTGCTCTAAATGAAGTTCACTATTTGCCACTCCTTTCTTCCTTCTTGATGGCCAATTTAGCAACAAGCAAGCACCAAAGAACAATCTTTCTGGCTTGCAGCTTTTTTCTAGGTCACATACTGGCAAGACCCACGTGCTAAACTTGTCAGTCACCACTCACAATCAGACAAACAATCAACTTCTCAACATAGCTTCCTTCTGTGTCTCATCCTTTTTAGCCAACTCTATACCCCTTTTCTTTAAACTGTGCCCTTTGACCGAGTAAGATCATATACCTGAGATATGCACAAACTGCACTGGTTTTGGCCAACTACAGAGGAAAAAAATGAAGCCCAAGGTTGATTTCTTGCAGAGAGAGTTTCTCAAGCATCTGCTTTTATAATGTAAAAACATTCTGTTCTTTCCGTTTGTGAGAACAGTGTAATAAATCTGATAGACTCAATCTATTTATTCACTAACACTTTTGTGTTCCTATTTTAATAGCCTACAAGATTGTTGACTGAACATACATTGTGCATTGTCAGCATTTGATAAGATTTTTAAGATATTGTGATACCTAACATGTTTTCTTTTATTGTTTTAAGTGCTAATTTAAAAAAATAAAACAATTGTTTCTAAAGACACAACTTTCTATGAACCTAATGCTGACAATGTTCTAATTAGCAAAGTCCCGAAACTTTTCTATAGAACTGCTTTGTAATATACCTTATGCTTTAACAAGGAATAGTTGATGTATTTCATTGATAATATATAAAGCAATATCTTCTTAACTAAGAACATTTTTGCGTTGCTGTTGTTAAAGTTACAGACAGAAACCTCCTTCTAGATGCACTCTCCAGGAAAATATGCAGTCTCAGGCATAGCATTGTCCGCTCCAAACCAGATATTGTAATTCAAGACAGAGAAATTTTTCACAAATATTTTATTTACTAAAGATAGGATTTTAATAATAGCAAAATGATTTGTGAATTTTGGCTGAATACACCAGACAATCCCAAGCAGCTTTTCCAGGTTAAGCCCTCCCTTCAGAATGCAGGAGGAAGAGTCATTGCCTTCTGTGTAGCGATGATGTGCTTCCTGTGCCTCGCAGGAGGCAGCAGCCAGGGTCAAGCTTTCACTTGAGGGAGGGTGAACCCTTTCCACACTGCACAACACTAATTATCACATCCTAGGACAATCTCAGCTGTGGTGTTCTCTGTCTGTCCTACTAATGCCATGCCACTTTGCATAAATAATTAAATATTCACTGGAAAGCTTGTTCCACATGCATGTCCTACATACCTTGTCCCACATGCATGTCCTATATACCTGGATAGAAAACTGTTCTCTGGTCTGTGCTATCTTTCACTTTCCTTCTGACTTAATGCATAAATATTTTGAGAAATGAACAGTGTTTGAGGTGAGCAAACTTTTTTATCAAACAGGAAAAGAGAGCGGTTTTCTGAGCTTGCCTAGCTTCCAGTGTTTTCATGTTTACTTAGATGAAATGGTAATACCTCCATCAGCAAGAAGCTGTTTCCATTCCCTCAGAATATATAATACCATACAGTACTCTGGCTATGTAGGTTTAAATGCTTTCTAATGGGGAAAAAAAAAACCAAAACAAAACCCGCTTAGATATAGATGCCTTACTTTCAGGTGGATATACTAAACTTTGGCCTTTTCCTGGATAAAAGAATATTACCTCCACCAAATTTGTATGTATTTACTCCTACCTTTGTTTTGCTTATTGATCAAGTGCCCCAAAAATATTTTATTCCTGTGGGATACTGTTTGCTTTTAAATTTGTGCTTCTTTGAAATTTATTTTCAATTTAGTTATCATAAACCTAAATGTTTTTATTTAGGATAGATCAAAACCTCTTCTTTCTTTTGAATCATACTTTCCAACATAGACTCTTTACTTTCCTTATAAGTTTTGGACAAAATCTGACCGTGTTTCTCTTTGGCCCATCAGTTTTGTTCCTCCTTCAGCCCTGTCATTTTTTTAATCCTTCATTCTGCACCAGGATAACTCTAATTCTTGGGTTTGGCTTTCCCTGATCCCAGTAGCTATCTCTGTTCCCCACACTTGACTCCAGCCTTGCTTTAATCATTGAGGCTAGCCATCCACAACCTAGTCTTGTTTCCTCAAAGCTTTAGTTCCACCTCCAACAAAGTGAAAAAAAAGATCGGTATCTCCATCTATTCTAAGGGAATGTGGACAGAGTTAGAATTTAGTCTGGGTTCAGGTACACACTGAACTCCTAAACTTTTAATTAAGGCCTATAAAATCTTCCTTTTGTTTAATTCCTGATTCATTTTTCCCCTAGGTTCCCGACCCAACTACTTACTGTGATAACCAAGTCATGATAATAGTAACACATCTTTCCACATTCTCCTTCAAAGCCAGAGAATAGTAACAGGGATTAATTTTTTGAGGTAAAATTTGCTAGAATAGCTGGTGTTTGCAGCAACACCAATTTAGCCAAGAGGTGTCTTGGTTTGCTGGAGTTTCAGCAAATAAGGAAACCAAAGACAGTAAATGATCAAAACTAGGGTCCTAATATTTACATTTGGGCATGTTTATTGCTTATTTTATTGGTTATTAACTTTAATGAACATTGAATTTAAACAAATTTAAATAAAGATTTCAGAGAGAGAGGTCCTCACATAGAGGATTAGAGTTAGCATTAGGAATGAACAGTCAGTGAGATTATAGTTTATTCAAAAGTGATCAACTGATTTGCCACACCAGGAGGTACTGGTAAGGGGTAATTTCAAGAACAACTCAGTCATAGAATTGCAATGGAAAAAAAAATGATAGATTCAAAACAATGGTTAGAAATGAGGTTTCAAGGTCCGTGTTGGAGAAATGGCACTGAAAAGCAGTCAGTGGCCATGTGAAGCAGCAAGTCCTGCAAAAGCACCTTAGCACTTGTTGGAAGCATTTCTCATATACTTTCCCAGCCAGTCTCTTTTCCGTCCGTCTTCTTTCAAGGTCCTGGCTCTGTGTCTGCCCCTGCTCTGATAGCCAGTATCCTTCTGGGATCTGCAGGGTGCTCACAGCATCCTTGGCAAAAGGCCCTGGACAGCCACAGCTGAGTGTGCACTGTGCATCTCAACAGGACACCCCAAACTCTCCAAGAGTGTATTTGTCCCAGACTGACCGTGCTGAAGAGGAAGATGGCCACCAGCCAGATTAAACCAAGGAACCGTTTTTTAACGGCGGAGTATAAAAGAAGCGCAAATATTTGTAGCAGTGCAGAGAAACCTTGCAGTGGAAACGGCAGCAGTCAGTGCCAGGCTTGCCACTGCCAGGAATTGCCCCGGGGTACCAAAACCCTGCCAAGGTGGGACAGAGCAGCCTCCCTGCCGGATGCCGTGAGCAGCCTGTGGGGTGGATGGCAGCATGGGGCGCAACGCACAGGGACCCGCCGCGGCTCTGCAGGTACGAGCCTAGCAGCGTGTGGGTTAACACTCTTGGGGAGCAGCATAGATGCATTTAAAACTTCCCACATGAGGGGTGTGCAGCTCGGAGGGGCGGTGCTTGCGACCCACATTTCCTCTGGGGTGGGGGTGCATTTAAGTCAGGGGATAGAAATGGATGCAATTAGAATTTTCTAGGATGAGCCATAGAAAGCTGTTCAGAAATGTGCAGATGTATATTAACATTTTGTGTCTGGTGTTGTGATTTATCTGTTGAGTTGCTGGTATTGATCCTGAATGCATAGATCACTAATTGCTGATTAATTACATGCTGCTAACAAATCAAATAATTTTTATTGTGATTTTGTTTAACCTATGTGAACTTAGCCTGCCAAAAGTTCCAAAAGAAATAATTTTATTAACGATTTGCACAGATGCAAGTTACCAGAACTAACGAGAAGATTTTTTTTGCATCGTCTGGTCACTGATTGCCAAATGTCGGTTAAACACCATTCAAAAAAACCCCAAACACAAAATCCCCAAAACCGCCAAAAGCAATTAAACAAAAACTACCAAAAAAAAAAGTGCTTGTTGCTCACATTTGCAGTCAGATAAGTAGTTATGAAATGAATAAGATGGACAAGGAAAAAAGTCATAAAAAGTACTGGTGAAAGGAACAAAGGATAGAAAATGTGTAGGGGGAAGACTTCCGTTATATAGGTACTACTATAGATGTTTCTTTTTTGTTAGGTATTTCTTAATTCATCTAACAGTTTCCTATAATAACTGTATAATTTCCTATTAATTTGGGGGGTGGAGGGGGAGAAATACGTCACATCTGTGAAAGGTCACTCACATAAAGCTTATCAAATATGTTATTCCCAGCTTACTTAAATATGAATACAATAAATACATTTACACCTTTACTATATGCTACTGTAAAGAAACTCATCCAAAGATTGCATTAATCATCATTCTCATTTTTTGTGAGTTAGTCAGCTAACTGAGCCAAATTATTCTTTGGTCAATGTTTGCTGTGAGAATTCTCAAGGAGTTGAGAAAGAGGAAAAAAAGGATTAAGTAGTGTCCTGTGTGGCAAATACAGCTCATAAATATTTTTAAAAATAAAAAAAAAAAAAACAGAAATAATTATTTTTCTACATTACATTCTTCTGTCACATGGACCTTCTATCAAATAACCAACAAGCACAATCCTAACAATAATGTACTAACTAGTCATGCACTAGTGGCAAAAACTCAGAGAGGGTTGTCTTTTGTCTCTATTTTCTTTTTTTCTGCATTTCATCTTGCAATTATTTAAAGACAATTTAGCATAAGGAATTAAGACACTGAGAGTGGTTAGTATTTTCTATGCCTAGCCAAAGACACCAATGTATTTTGTTAATGGTACATATTTGAAATCTAGCTCACCTTTCAGAGGGAGCAGGAAAATTACTTTCTGGTCAGCAGTGCAAGAAATAGGAAAAGGTTTATGGATACAGCAAAACATTTGTGAGGAAAGTTTTGCTATCATTATCTAAATATAAGAGACATATACATTACAGTTTCTTTGAGGGTATTCGATTTCCTTACAGCTTTAATTTTTGTAAATCACAGGTCAAACTTTTTTTCTTCTACAATTATTTGCACCCCAATTTAAGTAATTTAGATGTCAAGGGACCTGACACAAATACACAATTGCTACTTAGATGTTTAAATTAGCTAAATTGAGCCTGAAGTTAATTGCACTTGCAAATTGCTTGCCCAGTAAAGGCCAGTTTGACAATGCAGTTATACATAATATTTGCACATTCATCACTCCCAGCATTTGTGCTTCTTCCTAATACCCCCCGACAACACACGCATCCATCCCCGTTATAGCTTCCAAATATGAGTACTAGACATCATGTTGACTAACATTAATTATATGTCTCTCTTTTAGCCCTTTAAAAACATGAACCCTCTTGTCCATGATTTTGCCCACAACTCTCATCAGACCAACTGCTCTGTGGTTACCCAAATGTTCCTGTTCATTCCGTTGTATACTGGCACACTTTCAAACTTCTCTCAGCCTTCTGGAGTTCTCTTGCTGTTCCAAGATCCACTGGAAATTAATATACATGATTTTAAAGATAATTAATATACAACATCTTTCAAACTAATTCTTTTACCACTCTTGGATGAATACTCTAGTTATTGATACAAACTTTCCATTTCATCAAAGCAAAACATTACAGTTCACATCTGCCCTTTTATACTACTATATTATAACAACAAAAATAATGTATTACTAATTCCAAGACAGGATGCCATCATTTTGAAATACTAAATTATTATGTTGGGGAGGAAACAGTTAGAATAGTACATTGTTACATTGTGTGCAAAATAATATTTATTATTTTTTACCAAATGAAGTTTTGTAAAGCATTTTCCAATATCTGAATGAACTTCAAAAAAGGGGCATCCTTCCTAGAAAATGGTTTCATCAGATTCAGACATATTTTCATCATAATTATAATTCTTTAAGAAATTCAAGACTAATTTATGAAGTTCAGTTACATGCTGCCAAAATACTCGTTATAAAAAGGTGCATCTTTTTCCATTGTAAAGTATCTTTTTACAGCTGCCCTATGGTGTTCTGGTGACAATCACCATATTGTTAAATATACAGTGAGCAGCTAGAGCTGTTGATTTTAAAAACTGTGTCAAGACTACTATGAATGGTCCCAAGATACTAAGTTTTCACCAAGAAAAATTAAATTGATGCTGTTGAAGGCTGATGACAGGCTGGTGATCTCAGAGTTTTGGGGATTTCTTCTGGTTCTTTAGCTTTAATTGGTTATCCCAAGGCATGGGAAGACAGAATGACCCAATTTCAAAAAATGAGTTGTAATCACTAGGGATTTTTTTTTTTTTAAGAGACATTTCAGGATATAGTCTGAAATCCTGATGGAAGTAACAGTGAATAGCTCATCAGCCTCCAGGAGGATGAATCTGAAACATTTTCTGAGACAAAGACAAATCAGGTATGTGAAAACTTGCACTGAGCTGACATACCTTCTAGGCAAAATGTCTTTTATCGCTAACTGTAAGGTTTCAATTCTGAACTTCATATACTTGTTGTAAGAGTTTAGGGGGTTTGAGATGTAAAATGGATCTGAGGTTCCTGGTATCTTTAAGATTAGGAAATAGGTTGAAAAGACATCTTGTTCAGATACTGATAATACCGAAATATTGTGTTATTTCCCACTACAGACCTGATCCTGAAGAAACTCTCAGATGGAAATAGCTGATACTGCTACTGTCAAAGGAGAAACTAGAAATCTATAGCAAAGCTTATCTTGATATAGCTAGATAAACAAACTGAAAAGATGAACATAAATCCTTTCTTTGGGTATCTATTTCTCTCCAGGACACCAACTTTAAAAAATTAAATCATTCTTAATATAAGAAATCTCAGATGTTACATCAGTAGTTCTTTTCTAATCTTAAGAGTTACTATTATACTACCTAATGTTTATACCTTTCTTTTTCCTTTTCCTAGAGCCTGATTCCAAAAGAAAACAAAAATAAATTTTGACAATTTAAATGTACTGCTTGGTCATCTTTGTATTTTATGAAAATTACGAAAATTTGAAAAAACATATTTCTGCTCAACAGCAGATAATCAGGAGTAGCAGACTTGAGGGTGAAAGAAGACAGGTAGAAAGGAAGGAACAGTGAAGAACATTGATCCCACAGGTAACAGGACAAAACTTATAAACTCATAGCATGTGATTAATAAATACATCTCTTCATTCTACAAAATGGCTGTCACATGGATTAAATGTGCTGCATCTTGTGGAGAAAAACAATTCATAATACCCTACTTCTGAGGGACAGAATGAATGTCATGTCAGATACAGACAGGTTGTTGAGGCAGAAAACTGGGGCTAACAACAGACAGGTTCTCTGGAGACCTGAAAGGCAGGAGATGCTTTTAACATAGAGTTACCCTACACCTTTGGTATTTGAACCTAATATGGGCTTTTGAAGGATTCCAAATACCTTACCTGATTCCTTGGGGTCTAGATTCCTTCCAGATGAAACTAAACTGCAAGATACAGTTCAGCCACTTTTGATATACATCTGTATATGTTGATATTCCTCGCTACTGAAGTTATGCTCTCAATATTTACCCAGTAGTATATTGAACTGAGGTGGGAACAGTAGACTCACCTGAGTGGACTGAAATGCACGATGTTGCTAACGACTGGAAATTAATTTTGGTTCTTTGTTTGGTTTTATAATTTACTAAATTCAAGTTAGTCATATTGCTAATGTTTAATCATAAACGACCTGCTGACAGTTCTACAGACCTCAAAATATCAAATAAATAAAGGCGGTTCTATGGGAGCATTCACATGGTTTAGTTACCAGGTTAGAATACGACTACATTGTCTCTGCTTCCTGAAGAGGCAAACTAAACTAGAGAGCTCGTCTCTCCGTGGTTTCTCTGTAGCCTCTAGGAGGAAACTTGAGCCTTTAATCTGTATCCCGCTATGAATATCTTTCTGAAAGATTTTTCCATTATCTTTACACAGAGCCCAGGGAAAGTAGCTTCCTAAGCATGTCAGGCTGGGAAGATGAGCCCTCCTCAGAAAGTCATTTTGATGCTGGGAATTCTCCTTCACTGGAGGGGACAGTGAAGATGTGTGAGAAGAACATAGTTTACATAACCACGGTGAAAGCCAGTTCCAGCTAACAGACAGGAATATCCAGGTTGGCTAGGGATCAGCCCAACTTCTCCCAACCAGGACTTGGATAATGGATGTTCCCAGCTGCAAGTCAGAACAACAGGACTTTTCATATGGGCAGATGCTGCCAGAACATCTAAACTGAGGAGCAGAAATACAAAGTTTGGACAGTATGTATAATATCACACAAGGACAATACCTGATACGCGTTACCTAACATTTCTAAATGGATAGTTTTTTTCATTACTTTGTAGCTTTCCTTCACTGTAGAAAGCTCTATGTTATACTACATTTACCCAGTATGAGTGAGATTCACGTCATCTGTTTTGAGCCATCAAAGTCAGAACTCTAGCTGTCCATGGCTTCCCTGGATAGACAATGAAAAGAGACAGGCCCCTGTAGAAGATTATCTGGCCTATAAAATATACCTTAGTTGTCTGGAGATTCCTCCAGAGCTTTCTCTGTTGATGTTATCAGGCACCAATATTAACTGTGTTCCTAAATGACAAATGTGGTAGGTATGACAAATCCAGGAGTATACAGTAGATTCCTCTTCACTGCTGTCATAATAAAAATACCCAGGTTCACTGCAGGAAACTAGAAATTGGGCTGAAGTACAGGAAGTTTTCCTCTCTGCTTATTTACAATATTGCTGAACTGCTCATTGCCACTCTAGATGAAACGAGATCAAACGCCCAAGCCTGTTAAACTGCAATACTGTCACTGAAGTCTATAAGTCCTTCCTACACATGGCAACTCTGTGTTCTCCTAATCATGTTTCTTAGCATCTGCTATCCAAATACGCTAAATCACACAAGCACTTTAGCCTTTATCTAATACTACATAAGCAATTGGACAAACAACCCTGTCTTTTTCCAATCATGCAAATCCTTTCAAATTCCTTCCTTCCTTCCTCTCTACAAAGAGGACCTGATCCAAGTAAACAGAATAGCTGTGTTTTATGTTTGTGAATTGTCTCATCAATTTTGTTTTATACGGCTCTAGTCTATGAATATTGTCACATAATTACATATCATTACGTTGTTGCTACCCTTTTCCTTATGCATCTGTGCATTTTGAAGTGCAAGTTTCATGTTTCATTTATTTCTCTATCTCCTCCTTTCAATATTTTTAAAATCACTTTGGTTTTTTAAAAGCTGCTCTGAGCTCTCTGATTTCTTACTACACAGCTGACTCAGCAATTAGCGTTGCTTCCACACTGTTTTAGCTTTCGTGTTGAACCATTTACAACTGAAATAGCATAAGAAGTTCAGTCCAAGTCAGTTAGCGCAGTGACTTCTACTCAAAGTAATACTGTTTTTTGTTGGTTTTTTTTTTTACTTAGTCCTGAAATTACATCTTGATACTCTTTTTATTTTTTGTGGGTCAATGTGCTATTTTTTTCTTTTAACATCTGTAGCTCAACAAACTGAATTCAGTTTTGCATATAATCCTGACACAGACTTGCTCTTTTATCCCATTTCTCATTTTATACTATCAATCAGCTTTGCCAACACATTTTCACTGAGCAACATCTAACAGAAACATATGTCATGAAAGAGTAGGGTAAGGAGGAAGGCACTTTAGGGAGTTCTTGGTATAATTACACAGTCTTTTATAAAATTAATAGAGAAGCTAATTTAGGTAAGACTTATTCTGTAAGAAAAGGTCCTGAATTTAAATTTTGAGTTAGGACACAGCTCTACCCTTGAATGTCTGCATTAGAGTGGTAACACAACAGGCTGAAGACAGCACTACCTTGGCCTGTAACTGCCTGACCTTGAACAAAACGGGTGAATTTCAGTCCTTTCACAGTATTGTATTTACAGGACAACAGGACATAACCATAATACCTGACCATGGTAGCTTCCCTCTGCCACAACAGCAGGACCATGAGAGGCCATACGTTGATAGAGCTTTTATTTCAGGGTTTTTTTCATTTTCATTTTATGGAAAGAATACCTCTTTGGAAGTGATAAACAACAGAAACAACAGTAAAAAGCTAACAGAGATCCAGCTAACCATTTTAGACAGCTGTTAAAATGCCAGTTTCTCAGTGAGGACTTGCTGATGTTAGCAGAGGAAGAGACAGTGGAACTACTGCGACTACAACGATAAGTGATTCTTTCAGCATCTTTGACTGTATTTTCAAGTTAGCCAATATCCTTTGAGGAGATTCAAATTGCGGCTGGATATTATTAGATTTAAAAATATTCAGATATACTATTGGAAAAGGATGAAAGTAACCACAGCTACAGTTCCTTCCTTCTCATGTGCCTGGCTTAATTGCCTGGCACCAATAAAAGAAAAGGAGAATAACTGACTCTCATTACATTTATATCATTTGGCTAAAGTAAAAATGTAATCCCATATTGTACTGAATTGTTCCAAATATCACCGTGAGTAGGAAAATAAAATAAAAATAAAAATAAAAATAAAAATAAAAATAAAAATAGGTGCTACAGAAACGTGGCAATCATCTGGGAGATGGCAAAAAAAAAACCCCAAATACATGTTGCTACACAAGCTTTGAAAAAGGCCTGGAGGGATACAGGCTCCATACTCAAAGTTAGGCTGTTAAAATACCTGTAACACTTTGGTGAACAGTTCAGTACAGAGCGGGTGAAAATGGAAAAAATCTTAGTGCATACTGGATCAAAGGGAATGACTGGACACAACATCTAATATTTTCTAATAAGGTTGAAAATTAGTGGTCTTTACTTGGCAGTTGTTTTTTATTCTCATGACAATCTCAAGCAAACCTTAATTGATGGCTTTCGTTCCTACTGCTGGATGGCTAGCTTTATTGTTTTTTTTTTCTTTTTCTCCCTCTTCACTACTTTGAATGAAGAATTTGAATGAGTGTTTCCATTTATATCTGGTAAGTACAGTTTCACATAGAGCTTTTTTCCCCCTGCTTTGTAATTCACCCACATCAAACTAAAAATACAATAAAAGCATGCTGTTCTTTTAAATCACATTGTGAGGCTGGGCTAACTCCCATTGCCATTTTCTCTTTAACACAAGTAATTATACTCTTCAACTGCCCTTTGACTCTCTGTGGACCAAGGGCAGTCCTGCGTGGAAATGAACTTAATTAATTCTGTTCACTGGAGTGGAGTCTCTTAACCATGGTGAGGCAGCTTGTTTCCATAGGTTTATGCCGTTAGCTGTAAGCAGCTAGATTTATTTTTCCTTTTTTAGGCTGCTCCTGTTAGCCGTGGTATCTTGTCTTTGCAAATGGCACGTTCAGTGTGAAGAATGAGCCCAAATCTTCATACAGAACTGAGTGTGACTCCACAAGGAAACTGGCAGATTTTGCAGGTAAAAATTCTCAAATCTTTTGAATCAACGTATGCAAATGACAAAACCGGGGCCTGGGGCACAAGTTTTAGCAAAGCACTGAAGCACATGTTTATTTAAGCATGTAATTAGGACTAGCTAATTTCTTTTCAGAGTGTTTCACTGAAGAATGCAATTGTAATTCATTAAATTACTTGTGAATACACAAAGATGTGAATAATTTTCAACAAATAGCATTAGCTAAAGACAGAATTAAAAAAAAACAACCCACCAAACAAAACAGCAAACCAACCCAGAAGTTGTTTTGATGCTGAAAAATACAAATATTATACCATTCAAGCTAGATTTACTGATATAATCTGATACCATATAGCTATGGTTATAAGGTTTTAATACATGTTAATTATCTGCCTTCATAAAAGGACAGGGATAAACTCTCCCTTGTCTGTATATCCTTCACAGTTCGTTTCAGATTTTCTGACTGCAAACAGGGATTGGAACCTCTGAATATATTTAAAACACTGCTTAAATATAAGGCATTTCGAAGTGAAGCTGTTATATTTTGTATTCAATCATCAGATATTTGCTGTTGAGGGTTAAGATGGCTCAAAAGCATAAGACTCAAGTTCCAAACCCTGCTCCAGTGAATATTATTTAGTTTATACACACAGAAACAGTTTTTCAATAGACAATATAATGTACACACTGGTCACACTAGCCAGTGGGTAGGGCGCTCTTGTAAGACATGTCTGGCCTTAACTCGTATACTTGCCAAAGATCAGAGAAAGTGTCTAATTTACTCTTCCTTGTGTATGCTCAGTGTCAAATACCAGGGCTACTTCTGCTGCAAGATTTGGCTGCTTTTTATCTTCTTTTTGTTTTTTTTCAATCAAGTTCTACTTTTTTCCAGAAACAAATGATAGAGGTGATACTACCACCAGGCATGGTAGTCAGAATTCCCCCAGAAATAAGATGTTTTAAATATTTTAAGGTACAGAATATTTTGCCTAATCTTTCAGTAGTGTCTAAAATCATGAAATATTTTCAGAGTCAGACTAAGTTGGGTCATTTTCACATTTCCTCATGCCTAGCTGCACTTTGGGATTTGGAGAGGAAGAAAAAACATAAATCCCAATTTAAAGCATGAGTGGTTGCTCTCATAGTATTTCAAATCCAGCCAGAACTAGAAAGAACTGGAGCTCCCCTTGGGGAAACCTGTTCTCAGGAGACTTCAGTCAAGTTTTGAGCCTGTTCCAGTCGGGTATCTGCACTTTTTATAGAATTACCTGAAAGGTATCAAACCTATTCAGGTCCCCTATCTAATATACAATTTCATTTAGGTAATAACTTTCTGATTTCTCCAGCTATACTCTGTGGGACCTTAAAAGAACTAGGACCTACTCTGCTGGATTTTTTACTGCATATCCATATGCATGATGTATGCTTAGATGGAAGTGCCATCATGCAGATTATGACAGCTTAGTAAGCTATATAACTCAGTTATGTTAGGATAGGTGGTCCTCATTTCCAGCGATAATCAGACTTCTGTTCTATTGCAGAATAATTAATGAAACAGACACAAAAAAAAATTAAATTTCCACTAAATTAGTCATTTAAAAGAAAGCTTTCTTATGGAAGCCTTTTTTAGCTAAAAAGACAACTTTCAGTACTATTTGAGTCAAGGACAGTGAAAAGCAAGTAGCATTCAACACAGGAATTCAAGCTTCAAAGGGTTATCCTGAATTGGTTCACTGACAGAGAATTATCCAAGCAAAGGTCAGGCACTCATTAAACCTTATCTGAAGCCAAAGTTATATGTTATGGTTTATTGCCTCAAGTACCAATTAATAAAGAATTAAAGAAATGAAAAACCAGTGATTCATACCTTTGCCGGGAGAACACTCATACTTCAGCATAATGCTAAAATATTAATAGTCATTTTAGTCATGTAGTATTTTATTAGGCACTTAACTCTGTAGGTTTTATCAAAAGATATATGACATTCATTTTTAACAAAATGCTGAGGAGATTTGGGGAACATTTACTCAAAATCTAATAAAGTAGATTTGAGAGATATTTTCAAATGGAAGCCTTAAACACAGGCATCAATTATTAATGAAGAAAAAATGCTTAATAATAGGGGTCTGGGTAGAGGCCATAAAGAAGCGTTGAAATATCACTGTGATACCAAGGGCAATTGTCTTCTAAGGAAGCTGTAACAGAAAACATTAAGTGCTATAGCAGTGTACAAAAGCACTAATGCATTTTGCTGGCAAGAGGACTTCTAGCAGGCTTATTTTGATCATCACAGGCATTCCATTAGTTTGACACAGTCTAGACGTTTCTTCTCAGTGTTCAGAGGGTTAAACGCTCCACACACATCCGCCTGCACAAATATCTTCAAAATACTCGTCTTATTATTTTCATCAGCAGCATATGCTCCAAACCACCTAAGGCTCCGAACTGATGCCCTTTAGCATGCTAAACTGAAAGTATGTTTGCACCTGCAGATGCCAACAAGGTTGCATCTGTCACAGAAAGCTTTCCATTGTCCTTGTTAGCTGTCACATTAAGAGCTGGAAAACACAAGTCGCTGGTAATTCTGAATGAAATAAAAGTGGCAAAACTAATGTGCAACCAGAGACAGAAACTTGAGAGTGCAGATAATCTCCTAGGTCAAATAACAATAACAATAAATGCCTGGCCTCAGTGAAAACAGAATAAATCTGTGGTGAAAAATAAATTCTGATTACTGAGTCTTCAAGCCTGAGCATGAGTAACCTTGACTACTTAGTCTGGTAACAGGACTCTTACACCTCTTAAAATTTTTCCTCTCTCTGTCTACCCAAAGAAAAAGTTTTCCATCACTGTAGTGATAGCTGAGCTGATCACAGAAAACCTTATCGTCCATGATTCCACGTGTTTAAACGCCTAACATATAGTCAACCACTGTTGCATATTTCTTCTCCCCCTCTGTGGAGGCACACAGCCCTTTGCAAAATATTCTGCATATTTCCATGAGCATTTGCCTATTTCTTTCTTGGTTTGTTACATCCTCCTAGTCATTATTTAAGGAGATTTGAGTAAAAACTTCTCTGAAATTTCTTACATTCTTTCCTCGCATGTTCCACACAGGAATTCTTCTATAGGACAAATTGCACTGAATTCTGACAAATCAAATGATGCAGGTCCAAAGTTCTTTGAATTCAACATGGAAATTTTCAACCAGCTTTTAATCAAGTTCCTGAATTTTATTTAGATTGAGCTCTATGTTCTGTCTAGTGTAGTGGTTTCATTGGAGAAAGCATATTTTTTAAAATAATAACAAAATAGCAATGTATTATATAATTCAAACTCAGTATACTCTTTTGTAGGTAAGATCTCAGAGTATATTGCAAAACATTACGATGCCTCTTATTTCCCTGAAACACGTGAATTTGTTCCTGCACTCAGGGTGTGACGTTTTGTCTAAGTATTCTGTAGGCAGAATAGGTCTGCAGCAAGTCTGGAGTTGCCTGTCAGGTGAGTACCGATGAACTTCAGCTGCTCCGTTATGGTGGTTCAGACTAATTAGCCACTGTATTAAAGTAGCCTGCTTTACATTGCCTGAGGTGCGGAGATTTGACACAACTTTTCACAACTAAGTTAAACTGGAGCATGGAAAGCATGCTGTCTTCTCATGTGTAGCATCACAGTGCTTAAAAACCCAGTGAGACACGTGCCTGTTTCACATAACCGCATACCGACACACTGGAGGACAACTTTGTGTTGCAGCATTTCGTAGCCGAGACTCTGAGAGCAGTGAAAGGAGAATGAGAGGGATCTTTGTCGGATGTACATCCTAACCCCTGTGTTTAGCTGGTGGGAAGATTCACGGGGCCGAGGACCAGACCAGACGGTTATATAAGCTCATCTGACCTGTAACAAAGACCACGGGAATCCCTACATCAATCCCGTACTAAGCCCTAAAATCTCTTGCTGAGCTGGAAAGCATTATTTCAAGAGATAAGCAGGCTTGGTTTGGAGCTCAGTGACCGGGACCTCTGCATACCTCCGCGCCTCTGACAAATAACTGCCCCTCGCTGTAAAAAAAAGCCCACCTTATTTTCTGTTCGAGTCTGTCCAGCTTCAGTTGCTGAGTCCTGCTCTGTTGCTTGCTGCTAGACAATGTCATTGACATCAGCTTAATAAGTAATATCTCTGCATAACCTCAACAGCCTCTGCAGTCAAGGCCATCAGCGTCTTGTACATTTGGGGGTAATAATTGGAATAAAACTTCTATTTTCAGCAATTCCCGCATGCTGGGGTTAATCTTTTAACATGGGTCTGAGGTGGTTCCATCTCTGTTTCCCAGAGAAGGAAGGCATAGAGATATGATGTACTTTTTCAGGCATCAGGTACAGTCGGTTCCTTAAGAAAGCTTGTCTTTTTTTTTTTTTTAGGAAATTTGAAAGATTTACTGGTCTCTTGTGGTTTGTATTTTTATAGATTTCAAACAATAGGAAACAAATGTGCCTTTAAAGAGAGAAACTAATTGTTATAAATTAACCTCTGAAGTATGTTTAAATATTTCTCTTTCAATTTGTGCAATAAGGGAACAATTTAAAAGGTATAGCAGGGTGCCTGCCACTTCTGTCCTCTGCAGGAGGAAAATACATAGTAGCATATGCCAAGCCTTATTCTCTTCCAAATGCTAACATGAGCGGATGTCAAATCAAATCTCTCATAGAAACAGAAATGCAGCTGCAGGTATTATGATTGTCAAAACCCTTCTGCTACTGATCTTTCAGTTTCTCTTTCTATGTTTAATTTATTTCCTCAAAACAATTAACAGAAATTTGCAACCCAAGATATAGTACGGATGTGTGCATGTAGGTGGATGTGTGCATGCCCGTGTATGCACGCATGCCCGTGTGCAGACATCTTCTAATCCTTTTATTATGGCCTTTATTATGGCCTTTGACTATTTTGCCAAAAGTGTCCCCATGAAAATAAGAATAAAAGTCTAGAAAAAACAAATCCTTGATATTTTTTTAAATGTGTTTCTGTTTTATTTGTGTATATACAAGCATTCCTAAGGAATGAGGGAAAAAAGTGAATATTGTTATAACCTGGTCTCTGCAACAGATCTTATTTCATACCATTCTCCAATTGTACGCCATTTGGTATTATGTAGTGTAACTTCCAGGAAAGTGCATATCAGAATTATTTTTTTTTGTATTGTCTTTTCCTTATGGCTTCTAGTTACTACAGCTGTAGGTTTTCTTTCATGATTGTTTATAGAAACCTATCTAATAAATACTTTTCCTCTCAGACTATTCTGCTAATGTAAAAAAGGAATGCATTTTATCTGATTTACAACATAGAAACCTGTGGAGCCGAAACCACTGAATACAGATCCATTTACCTTCTGGACTTCTCTGATTAAATCCCAAAGGAGGAACTAGAAAGTGCTATATGGTTTCAGCGTTCCCCTCTGAAGACAAAGACATCCCTGACCGACAATTCAAACTTGGATATTCAGCACGAGGCATGTGCAACAGCGACAACTGGATTTTTGTTCTTGTTCCTCATTCGTATATAATTCCCTGCACATTCAGAGGATTACACACTGTTTATGCATCATGCAATCTCACTGAGTCCTGTTTCTTTACAGTACTTACTCCTGCTGCTAAAAGGAAAATAGGCTCTAACAATCCTCTTTTGGTGCCAAAGCTGCTGCTACTGAATGAACACATCCTGCCTGCAGTAGTCTGATTGATCCCCGCGATCCCTGTATCCAACAAGAGTTCAAAAGAATTCTGCTGCTCAAAGGACTAAAATTGGTATTCGTTTAAGATTTACTGGCAAACTAAAGCTCCTCCACGTAACAGCAGATGCTGTTCTGCCTTTCAGCTCCACACCACACCAAAGTGACACCAAACAAGTTCAGACTTTGGCTGGCCTTGACAGCACCTTAGGACTGGCATGTCCTAGCTCAGGATTCTCCTTAGCTCATGAGCAATAGCTAATGTCACTGAACCGAGCCACAGCTTGCAGCTCCGTTCGGAAGCAGGACACGTATACTTGGGACACATTCAAAATAATAAATTCTAAATAATGTAGCACGCGGTAGCTCTTTGCACAGTTACTGTTAAGGCCACCTTTGCAGCTTGTCAAACCCCATTGCCTTTAAAAGCTCAGTCCTGCTGCTACGAAGTACAATTCATACATCCCCTTGCAGTGCTTTGTAAGCGAAAAAGATAGGCTTTAATAGATTGCTTTGAAGAGTGGAGAATGAAAAGGTTTTCCTGTAACAAAGACCTCTGTAGGTGATATATGACGCCTGGGATTATGACCAACCTTAAGACAAATAGGTGTTTAGACTAGCGGGACATAATTTTTATAGCTTACTTTATAGAAGAATCTGGTGCTCCACCCACACACTCAAATGCTTCACCTTCTCTTTTTAATTGCATCTCTTCTGGAGAGATAAAAGACTACAAAATGTATTATTTGCTATGATGGTCCAAAATACTTCAAGGCTGCAAAGACTGAATATTGGTGAATTTAAACATATCTGTTACTAAGATCTTTTGACCCCATATCGGTCATGTTGCTAGTTTAATGCAACAGCCTTCCACAGGATATAGTAGCTGAAAACTAGTGTTACTATTCCAGTACAACCAAGGATGATTTTATGTCAAAGGCAGTGCTACAGCAGAAACTGAACAACCCACATTGTAGTATACACAGGAATGTATAACATACTGAACTGTAATCATCACATAGACCTCACCAGTATACTGGTTAGTTTTAGCCATAGTGAATTTTGAACCTTCAGGAGCCCAAGCAGGTTGCAAAGATTATTAGTGGCACAAAGTTTTCTCCACAGAGAACATTTCATTGTCATTCAAGCAGAAGGCCGATTTGGGGATATTCCGGCCAGGCCAAGTTAGAGCAGAAATGGAAAACTTCTTAGGAAAGCATCGTCTTTTTATTCATAGAAAGGTAAAACATGATTTTCATCTTTCCATGATTACACTCCAGGCAATACCACAAAGCTCACTGCTTTCCTCCATTGTTTACTATGCAGTCACAGATGCACTTGTCCTGTGTTCCATACAGCTTGGATGTGATAATACTGTATTAATTTCTCATTACACATAGCAAAGCTGATAATCACAATGTCCCTTGAGATACATATTTGCATAGTTTCTAGTTAGATAGTATACGTTACTCAACAGATTCTTTTTACAAGTCTGTTACTTTTAAAAAAACTTTCAGATTCATAAATGATGTCTTTTTGAATTCTTCCACAACACTATTGAATGATTTTGCTAGATTGATTGATGCTTAGTGAATTTTACTGAGAATTAATCACTGTCCCTTTTGGGAAAGTGTTTTCATCTAGTCACTAATTCTCAACAAGACATGCTGGGCCAAGGTCATTAATGTCTTTGGATTTATAATAGTAGGGCAAAAAAGGAAAGTCTAATTTCTGTATCTCCTGCCACTGTCATACTGAATATTTCTATTCATTGAGGGAAAGAGTAGAAATTTACCTTAATTCTGGTGGAAGCTACCCCTACTTTGGAAACTGCTAAAATAATTCATCAGCAATGATTTATAATAATAAATACTATCTTAATTTATTAGACAAAGTAAAGAAAAAGGGGATTCAGAAGCATTTGATGCACTTTTCCAAGGGAAAAACTGAGGCACAGAGAAGATCAAAGAACTATTTAAGTTCTGGCCCCAGTGACACAGCTGGGAGTAAATCTCAAGCTTACAGATTTTATCTACTATCCATGGAAGTACTGTGTACTAAGACTGGGGAACTGTAGGCCAAAGTCTTGAATCTGCCAGTGATTTTCTGGAGAATAGTTGAATATTGTTTTTCCCTTATGACTGCCTCAAAATTTTGTAAAATAATTTTGAATCTGTGAAACAGCTGAAAGAGCAAAAGTTTGTGTTTTAGCCAAAAGTCAGAGAAGAGTTAAGGGTCCTGACCTCCTTCTAAACAATAGTCTATCTTAAATTCTCTCTTGGGATGTCAGGAAACTAAATCCAAATCTCCTCCCAAATGGATTTGAATGTGGATTGCATATTTCTGAAGGGAATACCCAAATCAAGAGGCTGTAGAAAGAAGGTTTCTTCATTTCTTGGAGCTATTCATTAAGAAGAAGCCTCTCCATTATTCATCAGGCCTAGTCAAATAAAAAGAAAAGAATGACAACAGACTGGTGGTTCTGGTACTCATGCCCTGGTTCCAAACCTTGCATTGGTGAATGTACATAAAAAACAGATGAGACAAAAAGCAGAACAACTCACTACTTTGACCTAACATGCTTCTACAGTATTCGGTCTCATTAAGGATGAGTCGAGCACCCTAACTGCAGGGCTTCAGTGAAAAACAAGACTTGGGTTATCTGAATCCATTGTGTAACTGTCTGTGTCAAGCCTTTGTTTCTACTGCTTTGAACTTTATTTTAAAATTTTAGTCTCCAAATCAAAACTCCAGGCAAAAGCTTATTTGCACATCCCTAAAAAAACATTTTGTTTCAGATATCCAATTTTCTTCATGGAAACTACCTTTAGACAAGCATACGGACTTTGTGTAGGATATTTACCTTCCCTGATTATTTCTAAACTTAGTGTTTACAATTAACAACAATAGTTTACTATTTGCAACCTGTTGCTCCAACCATGTTGGAAGTATCGGTGTATGAGTACAGTAGAGCTATGTAAAAGGAGTAGTCACTTGCTGAATGTGAATCGTAAGGAGTCAGATAATATACAAAAAGGTAGATTGTGGCAACATAAAGGTGATGCTGAAGAAAATTAATTTTTCCGCTCTATCAAATTGGTTATAGAGTATTTTATAGCACACCATAAAACCATATTCCAGCAAAAGACAGTTACCCCATTCTTCAAGACTGGTATAAATTCTTTAGTCCAGTTCCATCTTCATAAATTACTTCAGTATCATGAAAGCCCTGTACATCAGCCCAGTAAAAATACATTTGGTCTTGCAAACTTGGGGAGAAAAGAGTGAAAAATGATAGATCGCTTTTTTAAAAAATGTTTGTGCGTTTCTGATTTCAAAAGAAGCTGCGGACTAATTGGGCAGTGATCACCGACAGGTGTACTTCAGGCTCCCCACTTCATAGCTGGAGCTCTGAAAATGTCCTCAGATAAGAATAAGCCCAGAGATGCCGAACAGGTCAGAAATACCATGTGTATCTCTCAAGTCTAACTTGCATTTGTGGGTCCTACAGCAGTTCTGGGAAGGGCATCCCCCTGCAACGCGCTGCGCTCCCACTTTCCCTCCCCAATTCCCACCTTCCAAAGAGATTGGCAAGTTCTGTTTGAGAACAGGCCGGTTTCAGAAAAGCTGAAAACCCGCCCCTCCGCCCCAGCAGATGCTTCAGAGGGGGACTGCGACAGCGAAACGGCAATGGCTCTCGGGAGACCCCGGGGTACATTCGCTTTACGTTTCCCATGCTCGAAACACCCCAAAAAAAGGTAACCAGCCTCCCCGGCGGGCTGCCAGGGGTCAGGCTGAGGAGCTGGGAAGAGTCAAGCACCTTGTCCTGGAGCGAGGACCCACGTTAACGCTGCTCTTCCCCTTTCCCTCTTCCCTCTCAGCACCTCCCTCGGTCCCGGTCGGCGCAGCGGGGCAGAGAGCGGCGCCCCGATGCCGCCGCGGGGGTACCCCCGCTCCGCCCGCCGCCTTCCTTCCCCCGCCCGGCGCCGGCGGGATCGCTCAGAAATGCTGCCATCGCGCGGGGGAACGGGGACATAACGAAGGGGAGAAAGGGAAAGCGCCGGGAGCAGGGGAGCGCACGGCGGAGCTTCGCCGACCGCATCCCCCCGCTGCGCCTGTCTCACTGCATCTCGTTACTCATAAACAGTCAGGGGTAGCACAGGCGGGACAGGTTCTCAGGCATTAAAACCGGCCATACGCTCCAAGCATAAAAAAATAGATCCCGTTTACAGGTTAATAACCCTTAGCGTGCAAGGGTGTTGCAGTCTGACACCGTTCGTTTTGTCCGTGGGAATTTCCAAATACTCCACGCCGCTCTACCCTCTGGGGCAGCCGGCAGAAATGGTAGGCACGGGGCCACCTGCACCCGTTACCAACACCCCTGTTACCAACTGCACATCCAGAGATGGGTTCTGAATCTGAGCTGAAAAAGAGGTTTTGGATCTTGATTTTAGGCAGGCTAATTTCTGACTGGAACCGGAATATCCTTATACCAGAGGGCAGACTCCTGTAGGTTTAATACATGAGATACAGGAACAGTGATAAGAAGCTGGGCTGACTGGGAGAATTGGGTAAGGTGTTGAAGTGGGACTGGCAGTATAAACAAACTATAGGAAGTGATCTTCACAAGAAGGCAGTGGTTGTTCTAGTTGGGCTTGCTAAATAATTTGCTAGTCCTCTGCTAAAATGTGGATGTCTGTTCCTTGTGTTGTCTACTGGAGTTTTTCCATAGGTATGTACATCAGTGTGTGCACCTGTGAGCAGAGAATAAGAGCGGGCTGCAATGGGAATGTCCAGGCTCATGCTTATGTCACCTATGCCAAATTAGGGTCTGTCAGTTTGTGGTACCTCCTCCCTTCAAGCAAGATTAGGAACGTACTTAAACAAGGGAGCTGAAATCCTTTCTTTCCATTTTTGCTCCTCCCATACCAAGAGGCTTACAAATTCAAACTTCACAGGGACTAACGATCTACTTTGCCACTTGCTCTTAAGTTTTGTCATTTTGTCATGACTTGCTTTCCCTGGCTGCTAAACAGACCTAATGAAATGTACCTCATTTGTCAAAAGTTCTTAGTGTTACTTCAGTAATTGTAAAAATATGGGTAGGACATGATCTGAGTCATAACACCTAAGTGGGGTGCAATCTGACCTCACCAAATTCCAAGCAAGCTCTAACTGAATGAAGGATCAAGGCTGTATCGTGCCTGTGCCAAACAGCTAATGTAATTAGTCATTCCTTGTTTCATGCTTTGAGAATGAAAAGCACTTCTATTGCTCAGCATTGTTACAATAAGTGTATTTCAAACAAAAGAAAAATAAGATTGGGGAAGAAAAAAAAATCCCAAAAATTCAAGCTTATGTTTTCATTCAGAAGCAATACAGGATAATGCTGAAGGCAACTAAAATCATGATTAATTTCTACACTTTTCCTGGTACAAGTGAAGTTCTATACTTGTCCATGGTGAAGTACTATTACAGCAAATATAATTCCAAGAAAAAAGTGAAACACTAGTAAATATTTTCAGACCAAATTTCCATGGAAAAGATTGCTTTTAAATAGTTCAGTGGGTCGCATTAGCAAAAATGCAGCACATAGCTGTCTAACCTTCCTGTGCCTTAAATGAGTTGCCAGTAAGTCTCTAACAGTGTCTACTTTTCCCTCTTTCGTTTTCTCAGATCAAATATATTTGTGGAAAAGCTGGGAGAGAAAAGCCAAGTGTGAAGCATCAGTCTTGCATAGGGTTAGTTGAACCACTTCAGTAAGCAAAGCAAAATCTCCCTTTACCCGTCCCCACATAATATTCAGCCAATTTTCTAACAAAACCCATTTGGAAATCCAGTAGGCTCTGATTAACCTGATTCTGCAGGTCAAATCTTGCGATTGTTATAGCAGGCTCCTGACTGGTCTCCTCAATGGAATTTCAACTGCTCACCCGAGCAGCAAGTGTGAGCCCACTACTTACATTCACTCCATCAGGAAACAAAACAAATGATGTTTCAGCATGAAAAATGAACCAAAACAACCTCAGATTTTCAGTATCAACAATGCCCATACAAACAGTCCAGAAACCAGTGACTTTACTTTTTTTTTATTTCACAGAAGGCAAAAAGGAAAAAATAAAATCAGAGGTTGAATAAAGACGGGGGGGG